>CM074495.1:26263536-26707465 GCA_037389245.1 Oryzias sinensis | reverse complement strand
TGCCAGTTCGTCCTTAACCTGCTCAGACAGACCCTGTTAGAACATATTAAACAAAGCATAATTGTTCCATTGGCTGTCAGCTGCAAGTGTTCTGAACCTGATGGCATAATCATTGACAGAGTCCTTTCCTTGATGATAAGCGGTAAGCACTGGGAAACCTCAGGAGAGGATATCAACTTTATAAAGTCAATAGAAGGCTTTGGGCTTACGATGAGAATCCAGATGGATGAAGAGGCGGGGACGAGGCAATGGCGAGGCGACGATGTGACAAAAGCTTAACGATCCGTGCGGATGTGTGGAAAGTTCAGCAGGATGGCTGGAAGTAACCAATCTAACTGACGTTCCGGCAATGAGTGAAGCACAGGAGCAAACTTATAAAGGACCACGACCAGGTGTCTGACATAGAGTGTGATTGATCCAACCGGAAGCCTGGCCAAACAAGGTAAGTGCTGCAGCAGCCATGACATATATTCCAGTGCCACATTTATATGAGCAAGTTATTGTCTGAAAAATACAGTAAACATTTCTATATGTGTTTATGTTTTAACCTTTGGGCATACATACATTTCCTAACTGATCTCAAAAGCCCCATTCTTTGCTTTTTTTACCCTTCTGTTTTTGATTTGATGCTATTCTCGGGATTCTATTTCATGAACCAGCTTTAGACATCGATCCAGTGTATTCCGTATGATCTCACATTTGGACCAGAGCAACCCTTGTTCCTCCCTCTACTCCCTGTGACCTCTCTATCATTTACACACATGTACTCCATCTTGCTGCGGCTACCCTTTATTCCTCTCCTTTCTAGGGCAAACCTCCACCTCTCGAGCTTCCCCTCCACCTGTTCTCTGCTGTTGTTAAAAATCACAGTATCATCTGCAAACGTTGTCCATGGTGATTCCTGTCTACTGACTAATTCTTTGTAATATGTTGTTAAGAAAATTGAAGGGTAAAGAACACAAACTAGACAATTTAAACAATGTTTAAGCCTGAGATGCTCCAGTTCGGACTTGTAACAAGCTTTTGCTTCATAGACTGTAACAATGAGGTCATGCTCATTTGACTGAGTAGTCTGCTCTGTTACCAGGGCAACAGGGCCCACCTAAGCTGGTTGTGACAACTCTGTGATTTTATTCAAAAAGGATAAAGATAAGTAGAATAAAGTGTATTTTAAAAAAACATTATTGTTTGCAATATAATGCTATGGTTTAATCTATAAAGGTACATCTGTTAATGAAAATGTTAAAAACTTGCTACTGTTAGACGACTGAGAAAATGGCGACTGAGATGACTTTATTTCATTGGAAGTAAACCATTGCTATGGGTGATGTCCCACTCCCTCAGTCCTGGTCCAGGTTAGTGGTTTAGACCTATCTAAATATACAGAAATGTGATCTTTATCTAAGTAGTTACTATAAAAGCAATACGAGAAAGTCACAAAGACAAAATATATCTTGCTTTTCACTCTGGTTTTCAGAGCACATTTTTTTATATTTTCTTTATGCACTTTGCATCTTTTACAGTATAACAATTATGTTGTCAACGGGAATAACAAACCTTTGGTGCTTCTGCAAACAAACGGCAGCAGATTTGAGCACTCTGTCTGACCCCAGGCTGGCAGCTGATTGGTCCAGCCCTGCAGCGTCCTGCAGTCCTGTAGCTCCACCTGAGGGTATGCTGCTGCTCACATGTTTACATTGTTACACAGACACATGCCCACAGACACAAACACACGCAACACAAACATGTTTTGTTGTGAAAAAATTTAAGTCTGGGCTCGCTTAAAGTCTGTTCACCATTTTTAAAAGAATAAATGTAGAACATTTCTTTAGAAATTTTTATTGTAGTTTTCTCAGGAAAAACCTCTTCTCTGTTCATTTTCAATGTATGAAATTCCAAATTTTGTCAATTTTATACCTTTAGTTTTGTAAAACTTTTTGAATTTGGATAAAAACTTGAAAATAAAAATAATGTAGCAATATAGCTCAAGTCAAATGGCTTTTGAAGAGAAAATGCATTGAGTTCAATCTAGGGATTTGGCAGAGATACAAAACCCCAGTGGTTACAAATACCTTTCATTTTAAGATTATACCATAACCACAGATTTCACGTCCAAAAGCCATGAGGAATTGGTGTTTCTACTGTTGAGGACTCTTCTTGGTTTTGGCTATACATCTCTATGTCTCGCTTTCGCATTTCAGGTCAAGGTGTGGTTTAAAAATGTAATTGTTCAAATAAATTTTCACTCAGAACAAAGAAAACATTTTTCTCAAATCCATGAATGGATATTCTTGTAAAACATTGAATACATTATAAATAAATAGTTTCATTAATAACATTTTAAATTTTACTTTAAATTAGTAATTTGAGAGCAAATGTTTTATAAATGTGTTTCAGAATTGTATTAATCAAAATCTAATTTGATTATAAAGTCTAGAATAAAATGATTTTGTACTTTTAGCAGTGATAGTCATGCCTATTATTCTTAACCCATGGACTTTAAATTTAAAACCTTAAAATTCAGGTCCTGATTTTTGGGGTTCTCTTATCAGCTTGTCACCCCCTACAGAGGAGATTTAATTCAAGCCTTTAAATCCCCTTCCAGCTTCAGATCCTTTTGATGACAATCTGCTGATGGTGTCTTGCTGTCGCTTTAGATCTCAAACTTACACAACCTTTCACACAGCCCTCCCCACAAACCTATTCATGTTTTTTCAAATTGCTGCACCTTTAAAAAATGATAATGTTAAGATAGTTTTGTTGTTCCAGCTGTGTCAATTAGACTCAAAGCCATTTTGGTCTAATTATCAATCTTGCTTTGTAATCCATCTATCTATTTACTGAGCATGTTTTATTCCTTTCAGGGTCACAAGGCTGCTGGAGCCTAATCCACACACACACATTCACATCCAGGAACAATTTAGAGTCATCGATACACCTAAGCATGTTTTTGGACTGTGGGAAGAGAAAACCCACACGTGCACAGGGAGAACATGAAAAACTCCACACAAAAAGGTCCCAGCTGGAACATGAACTGTGGCCTTCTTGCTTTGAGACAAGAGTGCTAACCACTGCTCCACCGTGCAACCCACTGCGCTCTGAAACATGATCAACCTCATCAACTCTATGCGAAGGAGATGTGTCGCACTTCATGAGGCAAATGGTGGTCACACCAGATACTGACTGGTTGTCTGAGTCCCCTGACCCCCTCAATAAAACAAAACTGACGATTTCAGAGTGGCCTTTTCTTGTGGCCATGCTAAGGCACACCTGTGCAATAATCATAATCAGCATCTTGATATGGCACACCTGTGAGGTGGGATGGATTGTCTTGGCAAAGGAGAAGTGCTCACTATCACAGATTTAGACAGATTTGTGAACATGATTTCAGAGAACTGGTTATTTTGTGTATGTGGAAAATGTTTCACATCTTTGAGTTCATACCATAAAAAATGGGAGCAATAACAAAAGTTTTGCGTTTAAATTTTTGTTCAGTGTATTTACATGTATTAATTTAGATTTTTTGTAATTCCTTTATGGCAACTAATCTGAGAAAGTTCTATATGTTTATAAATATTTCTCACTTTTCTAGGGTTCTGAACATCTTCACGGCATGAGAAAACCATCTGAGAGATGTTTCATTCTAAGAAAACGTTCACATTTTTTCTTTTCCTCTATTAATTCCAAAGGTTTTCCCAACCGCAAAACTGTGCATTTCTACTCACTTGTTGAACTGTTTAAAAGTCAGGTATTGACACATTCCTGGAAATAGTACTTCATATGGTGAATTATAAAGAACACGCGTACATTTGAACAACATAATCTAAGAGCACTAAAATCAACCAGCGAGAACTCACCTGGACAAACCAGACTGGTCTGAACCTCCTTCACTGCAGGGTGGCTGCTTATGCGGTCAAGGCTCCATTTGAAAAGCATATCCTGGGACAAAATTGAACATGAGTTCAGGGCCCGAATATGTCTTGATTCCAAGCCCATGGTCCACACATTCAAGTCAGTGATATTCCCGAAAAAAGGTTCAGTGAAATTTCCACCAAAAGAGTCCTGGTCCTGACCGAGGATCAGAATCCCATCCCCGTGGATATCTCTGTTTGTGTCTGTCCCTGAGCCTGTGTCTTTACTCTCTCCGTCCACATAGATGGCCCAGTGGTTGCCACTCCGACGCCATGTGACACAGATGTGATGCCATGCTCCGTCATTTGGGAAGGATGCCTTATATGGAAGGTGCTTTCCATGGATGATGAGAGCCAGTAGGACGCGACCCTGAACATCCAACTGGCCTCTCAGCTGAAACTCATTGGTAAAGACAGGCGCAGCGTAAGAGAAGATGGTAGAGACATCATTCCAGTCTCTGTCCCACTGTACTCGGACGCACATGCTAATGGCTGACAGGGCAGGAAAGGATATATTCACACGAGCAAAGCCTTCATGTGACTCCTTTGGAAAACTCAGAGCTGAGATCTGCAAATCTGAACAGAACAAACAAGTTATATTTGTTTTGGCAAAATCTTGGAGAGACTGGAAGGTCAGCTAATTTCTCTCACATTGCTTGGAGGGTGCAGCAGGCTTGGAGGATTCCCCAACCCAGACGGATGAACGTGTTCCAGTTTGGCGAAGAAGCTCCAGCAAATCTTCATGGTTTTCTGATTCATTTACAGTAAGAAGGGAAGCAAACTGGCTTCTACAGAAGCTGTTGGCTCTGGAGAAAGGCAGAGAGTCATTGACCAACTGGAGGGCCCACTGGGATGTAATGTAGACCTGTTTGTTTGTGCCTGGAAATCCACAAAGGTTAATGCACAAAGAATGAAGCTCAGGAAAATGTCAACATCAGATTACATCGTACACTTTTTTTTTTAACAGCCTCACCATGTTGGTCAACTACTCTGTCTGGTCCTCCAACCGTTGGCTCCCCTTCACAAACCTTCTACGGCAAAAGAAATCCAACTCATTTCACATTCTTTTCTGTAAAACAGTGTTCTACAGTTTGACAATATTTTTTGTAAACCTTTCATTTGCAAAGTGAATTTTATTATGTAGGCTAAAACTATTGGTACCTTAATCAGGAACATCATCAGTGCAGTGACCAAGACTCCAGCCATATCGAAGCAGGTGTTGTCCCCACCTAAATAAGTAAACATTTTTAAATCAAAATTCTTAAGTTGCATGTAGGGGTGTACTGATTAATCAACTTTTTCATCTTCTAATCCGTTTTGTCCCTTTCGGGGTCACGGGCTGCAGGAGCCTATCCTGGCGGCAGGGGACATCCTGGACAGGTCGCCAGTCTGTCGTAGGGCCACAAATCACACATCCATGCACACTCCCATTCACACCTAGGGACAATTTAGAGTGAACATGAAGCATGCTATTGGACGGTGGGAGGAGTCCCGGGAGAAAACCCACGCATACACGTAGAACATACAAACTCCACACAGAAATTTACTTGATGAATTGATTTACATTTCTATGATAAAACCATATCGAGCTGTCTGAGGAAAGTTGTTGATCAAATAGGCCTATACCATTATAAAATCATTTAAGAATTAAATAAATCGATTATGTTAATCTTGAAAAATACCACTTGGATTGAGACATGATAGGTTTATTTTACTTTAACGTAAAAACGACCATGTGCATCTCACTGGACAACCCAGGTGTAATGTCAGCAAAACAGGATCATGCCATCATCAGATAAAATTTAGGAAAAAAACTGTTTAGAAGCATGAAAAATCAACCATTAATGTTTAAATATATTTTTCAAAGGAAAAATAGGATCAAGCCATCATTACAGTCCAATGTGTGGAAACACTGAATTTATCAAACATGTGATCATACAGTGTTGTAGAATGTTCTAATAATGTTCCCTTTGGATTCATTGGATGTGGAAAAACAACAGGTGGCTGAACTTTATAAAACAAAAATGTGAATGAATCTTAATTCTTGTGTACATTTTTGTTTGTACACATATTTAATTTACATTTGAAGAAGAAATAGAAGGAATCTAAAAAACTTCACCTGCTGTTCAGTACCAGGTATTCATCTCTGAGTCACACTGGTTGAGTTTTTGGCTATAAATGTCCTGGATCAATTTTAGGTCATTGAATGGGAATATTTTAAATGAACCAATTTTGACTATGAATCATATCAGTAACCACAAATTATGATATGAATCATTGTTAAAATGAATTGTTACACCACACGAGTCACTGGTGAAGATAGGTCTCCAACAAACACAAGTATTTTCACCCAGCTTTTTGTTGCCTGTTTTTCACTAGTAGAACACTTTCTCTTCTCCACTTAGGCATCCAAACGCGTGAGAAATCTAAAAACAAGCATCACATACGCTGTTCAGGAAAGCCAGAATCCAGACTAGACCTAATCTTCAGTACCTTGGTGTCACCGTTGACCATATCCAGCAGCGTCTCTCGTCTCCTGACTGGGAGGGATCCAGCAATCCCGATTCATCTGTCCAGAAGTCCCCGTCTGTCTCAGTCCTTCTCCCTCCAGAACTAACACCTCTCTCTCACTCCCCTCTCTCTGCCTGCCACCCTGAAGCTATCAGCCTTTGTCATGCAAATGGTCCCGTCTTTTAAAAGAAGCCCACTTGCGCAAGCACTGTTGAGCATTTGGCACAGAGAGTTCCTAAACAGCGGCAGGGTGGCAGACATTTTTTGTACACTTGGCCTTTATTAATTCTTTTAACTGAACACTTTAAAGGTAACAGACACAATGGTTTTATTGCAGTACTTCACAATCAAATAAAAGGCAAGGGTTTTTCAATATTAATTAAAGGTGAAATTTGTCCTAATGGTGGAGGAAAGTAGGTGGTTTAATGCTTTAAAAGTAAAATATCGTTTTTACCCATTTAACTGTTTAAATGCCAACTTAGAATTCGGGATTATATGCACGAAACTAATAAACATTCAAAACATTGAATAAAAACACAAGTTAGCAAAAAGATACTTAAGGTTCCTGGTTCCAAACATTCACCTTTGTCCATCTTACCTCTTTCATTTAACATGAAAAACTTAGAGCCTCAGCTTTAAGGAAAAAGGTTGAAATTAATTAAAAATCAACCATTAATTTTAAAATATATTTTGTAGGTCAATGTAGGTCAATAACAACCTTATATCTGTTCTCTATTTACTTTATCAGCTTGGTTATCACTGAATTTGTAAGTGCCTTCTTGTTCCATGCATGCTCACTGTAAAGGCTATGGTCACAGCAATGCAAAGTTAACTTCAATTCTGTAGCTTTTGTGTCCTTTTAAAATTAAAATGTGCTTTAAAAAGGTAACTGAGGTTCAGATAAAAAACAAAAGCCATTAAAAAAAGCAAGAAGTTAGTGGAATTCTGGATATCCTTGCAGACTGCTGCCATCGCTATGTGGTCCCAGAACAGTGGTAGAAATTTGATGGATGGATAGTAATCTAAAAAGATGATTCGATAGCAAACAGTTGTTTCATGCTCATAACTGTCAATTCAAAGAGATGAAAGCAAGACATTCCTTCATACAGATGGCACAGAGAGTATGTTCAAAAGTATGCTTCATGTTCACTCTAAATTGTCCATAGGTATGAATGAGAGAGTGCATGGGTGTGTGATTGTGACCTGTGACAGACTGGCGACCTGTCTATGGTTAGAAGATGAATGAACTTAGGTGTGTTTGGTCGTCTGCCTTTGTGTGGCCCTTCGACATACTGGCAACCTGTCTATGGTTACCCTGCCCTTGCCCAACAGTAGCTGGGTAGGCCACAGCAAACCCATGACCCTGAATGGAAAGCAGGTATGGAAAAATAGATAGCTGTTGAGGCACAGAATGACACAAATTGTGATGGCAGCAAAAAATGATAAAGCCATCATTCCAGTCCAATGTGTGGAAACACTGGGATTTTAGCAAAGTCATGTGACCATAAAGAGTGCTAGAATGTTCCTATAATGTTGCCTTTTAATTATTTTGATGTGAAAAAACATGTAGGCGGAACTTTATAAAACCAAAATGTGAATAGATTTGACTTTCATTCTTGTCTACTTGTTTGTTTGTACACATAATTAATTTACACTTGATTGTCTTGCAAGAAATACAAGGAATCTGGAAAACTTCACTTGCACTGTTGAGTACCAGTTATGTTTGAGTCGCACTGTTCGAAGTTTTGGCTAAATATGTCCTGGATTCAATTTAGTTCAGTGAATCGGCTCAAATTGAACCATTCAAAAGGAATAAACATCAATTATAAATCAAGTCAACAACCATAAAATATGATATAAATTCAATCATCAGAAAATAAATCGATACATCTCTAGAAATTAAAGTTAAAGCGATAGGGTTAGGTTCCAACAATAAGTCAAACTCAATACACCAGCTCAATGATGGTTTAGTCGGGCAAACGTGTTAATGTGTGTTTGTAGATAACTTCCACTGCAGTGTTTTGAATGTTGGTGTAGATTACGGATGATAACGTTGATGCTGTTCTGCTTAAAGTCAGACACTACTGCAGTCCAAACTTTCTTAATAAACGGACCTCAGTAAGCAGAAGTTCACAAAAGAGGAGTGGACTAATTGACCTCCCTCTTTTGCTCACCCTTTCCTCCCCTTGCACCATTTCAAACCAGTGTATTTCCATGACAACCTGGAGAGTGCAAGAGCGGTATGAAAACGTCAAACACTTTGTGGGCGTGTATCATTGCCCACAAAAGGCCACTGACATACGTGTGGAGAGAGAGTGAAGGCTTTTCCCAGAAAAGCAGGCCTGGCTGGAGTGGGCAAGACAAAAAAGCAACGACAACCTCCCTCTGCCATGCAACTTTGTCTTGCTCAGCCTCCTTGTAAATATATAAAGAATCCTACAACAAAGTTTGCAGCATTTAACATTTGATCAAGAAACATGTGACAAAAATGTCAAAGTTTTGGACAACTTTGTGATTTAGTCAGTACCCCATGAACCAATAAAAGATGACCTAAATCAGTTTTCTATTGGCACTTAACACACCGTTCTCAAAGGGAACATATGTGTAACTTTGCAGACAGACATTCGTAAAATTCTCCTTTGTCAGCAAACACCTCTGGCAAGTCAGACATCGGAGGCCATGTTTGTCTGGCCCAGTCTGGCAAGGGCAGATAGCCTTTATGGCTACTCATTGGCCATTAATCAGGCTTTCTACTGAGTAGCAGCAGCGGGGGTCACGTCATTACCATGGAGACCGGTGTTAAAACGAACCATATACACAATGTGCAGGACCGGCACGGCACAAAGCCACAAAGAAAAAGAAAAAGCAACAGTCCAACATTGGTTGTGTCTTTTTTGCACAAGACGGGACACTACTGAGACTACGCTGAACTAAGAATTTCTCTTTTTTTCTGAAGACATTTAAGACCGTTTCAGTGAAACTGTGGCTTTGCTAACCAGTTATCACACCATAAATTTAGTGTTGTTATGGCAATAGCACAATAAAGAACTGTGTGTCTGACAATTCAAAACTTGCTTCATTTTTGATCCAGTAGAAGGTTTCCAGTTGAAGCTGAAGTTTATTAAAGGCAGAAAATGTTATATTTTTCTCAGCACAAGAAATTCAAGCTGACATTTTTGGCACAGTGGGAATGCAGCTGAGCTGCAACTGTGAAACCACATTTTTAGATTATTTGGGCTTATCTATATTATGCTTTTCTTAATCCTTTCAGAGTAAACTATATCCACATATATAAAAATATATTACCTTTTGCCAATGAAAGAATTTTCTAATGAATTATTTGTTGTTTTCACAGCTCATTCTCCTAACGACTCGTTATCTGTGGCCGCCGTATGGGTGCCGCCCATTTTAACCAAGAGCCACTGCATTTAGCCTACGAAAACAAAGATGGATGTGCATTTTGCCCGTATAAAAGAAAGCATTTTAGCTGATCACCGAGAAAGTGGGTGTGTGTGTCAGTCTAGAAGGGCCAGTTCTCACTGCTGTCCGTCACCTCACGAGAACCCGCTCGTTTTTGTGGATTGGGAGTGGAGGAATACTCTGAAATGTGAAAATGGTTCAAAATATCCCTTTGGGGTCGTTTTTTTTGTGAGGAATTAACATTATAAAACACTTAAAAGCCCAAAAAGTTGATTTTGCATGCTTTTTTTTGTTTGCGGTGATGCAGAAAACGAGTTGGAGCCCAATTTTGGCTTGATGTGTCATGAAGGTAGACTGGCGGGGACCGTCACTAAAGTACATGAAAACTACCCAGACAAAAAAATTGCAGTTTCTCACCACAAATAATATCGAAAACATTACAAGTAATTATTATTCTCCACAGGAATCCCTAATAGCCGTATTCCTTTTCTTAGAGTAAACCAGGTGTTTGAGTAATGCAAGTTGTAGACGCATCCTTATCTCCTTGCTTAAGGACCGTTGTACTTCTAAAGAAATCTGAGCGAAAAAATTAAAGAAGAAAAAAAGAGCAATTTTTAACTGATTTCTGCTCTAAAGACGATTCAAACGATTTGATGCTTGCAAAAATGTAAAACCTTGTTTTTTTAAGATATTTTACCAGGTTTGAAATTGTTTTAACTGATCTTTGCTCTACACCTTTCCAAGCTTTTCTAAAAAGCAGCACAGTTGAGAATTTTTTGCCTCATTAAGAGCTAGGATCTAGAAATAAGGACATTATAAAAATTAATTTTGCTCCATACCCTTGACAACAGAAAACACTTTATTTAAGACTCAAAATAAAATAAAAACCCTCAAATGTATGGTCAAATTATGAGTATTTTAGTTTGAAGTTCAATTAATGTTGACAAGTTAGACAAAATTAAGACTGGTGTTCTAAGAATAGATGCTAGTTTTGGAGTTTATGAGGATTTATTAAGATGGCCCAACTTGTAAGATGGTCTTCTCATTTTGTTTATATTTTGTTCAAAATCATTTCTACTTATTACACTAGTTTTTTTGTCACTTTAATCAAAATTAATTACAATTATGCACAAAACTCAAAAAATACAAACCATGTTCTTAGAACTAGCAAAAAAATACCTATTATTGGGCTGTAAAACAGTGAAAAAGTGTTATTTTTCTATACCTCATATCTTTTTTTTTCTATATCTTTTTGCAGTGTAGGCACATATACACATTACATTTTGGTGTGAATTTAGAAAGACTTCTTTAGGAGATACTTTAACCAGATGGGATGGTTTTAGGTGTCTGCAGTCCGATCATTGTCAAGCTCATAGTTTGGTACATGCACAACATACACTGATTTAAACAGAAGTACTGCATAATATAACACATTTAATAGCGCGAAGGCCCAGGTTCCGACTGGCTTCTTTCTGTGTGTCATGCATGTTCTCCCCATGCATGTGTGGGTTTTCTCCGGGCACCCCATCTTCCTCCCACAGTCCAAAAAGATGCGTTATAGTTTAACTGGCTTCTCTAAAGTATCCCTGTGTGAGTGTGTGTGGGGGTGATTGTGTGCTCTGCAACAGACTGGCAACCTGTCCAGGGTGTCCCCCACCTTCACCCAACAGTAGCCAGCAACCATATGACCCCAAAAGGGTTATAGCGGGTTAACCCTTGTGCGATCCTAGGCACTTTAACATTGGGAGTTGGGTCATCTAGACCCACTATACAGTGCACTGAACCTTTTTTCTTCAATGATTTGTGAACCTCACTGGTGTCCATGGATTACATGAAATCTTTCCACCTTTATCGACCTTTGTCATGGTAGGTAGAACACGTCAATGTAAGTGTGGGGTCATCTAAGATAGCACAAGGTTTAAGAAGATGGATGGATAATATTACGAAGAGGAGACATAAAAACGTTTGCTTGTCAGAACTAGTGAGGGTTCAAGTTTGTTTAAAATTGAACAAACATTTCAATTTCTAAAATTTGTTAGAAAGATGTTTTAAAAGTATAATTATTAGACATAAATGAGCTTCACAATGTTACAACATTTAATCCTTTGCAATTCCTACTCACATGTAGTTTTTAGACACAGCCAGTAGATGTCTCTCTTCTCACTTCTTGAAATGCTTTAATGGGGTGAGTTGTGGGTGGGTGTATGTGTTATGGGTCATAAAACATCAATTATACCATTCCTACAGGTCACTACACGACACACCTGGGGCAAATAATGGGCAAACAGACCACTGAAGAAGCTAAATTTGACAAACATGGGATATTTTCTTAATACATATTTGGGGATCGCCAGATTATTGCACAGTGGTTTTAAATAAATTGGACTAATTTTCTTTTTTGCCAAATAATTACTGTGTACAGACAAAAGGAGAACTAAAAGCTAAGAGAGCTTGAAATCAAATGGATTTAGTGCCATAAGCTTTCAGGTCATTCTGCTTTGACAATGAATGAGTTAGACTGGAGTATGACAGCTGCTGGGAAATAACAAAAACGTGAGAATGTTCATTAAAAGATTTTGTGGTCAGAATTATTTGAATAGAATGTCTATCCTACAAGTACTGACATAGGCTATGGTCGGCAGGAACACAAAGTTTTAACTGTTGATCTGCACATAAAAGGCCATAAATAGCTCACCACTTGCTTATCGGAGGGTAGAGCACAAAAAACGAAATAACTCATATGTGGAATTTAAAGAATGAAAGAAAAATTGTTAGAAGGGGTTTGAAATGACCTTTATAGTACCACACGCAGGAAATTATAGCAACAAATACAATTGCATGAAATACAATTCAACAACAAACAGCCATTTCATTTGGATAACACACAAATACAACTCACACAAAAAATGAACAGAATTCTGCTTCAAATTCATAGAAGTAAATTTTTTAATTTAAATATCATTAACAAGACTTTCACAGTAATAAAGGCAAATTGCTGACAGAAGTAAACTCTTCCCATATTGTGCTGAATTTGTTATTTATTAAAACAACTGCATTTTGTTAATGAGGACTAAAAGGCACAAATTATTCTTTTCATAGTTCCTATAGAAATCGAATAGTTTTAGAAGACTTTCTGAACACACTGCTGCATTTCGCCAGCGTTTTATATTTTAATGTTTAGTAAAAATGTCAACTTAAACTTTAACTCTCAGATTAAAGTAACCTCCGTTCTAGTTTATGGGTTTTTTTCTTGATTTGTACAACTACCACTATTGCCACACCTTAACAACTGTTTGGGTAAATACTTAATCTAAGCCTAGATGATGATTCACTGTGAGAACATGTTACATTTTGTACAACACAAAATATAATATTTATTCATGTTTGGAATCATGGGTTGTAATAATGCTCTGTTCTTAGAGTTATTGTTTATTCAGTCTGTAGAAAAGATTAGGAAATCATAAAGAGAAGACAAGTAAAAATGGAAATGAATTACTAAATGCAAGTGAAGCATGTTTTTTTCCTATTTGAGTTAAGTCCATAAAAATCCAGAAAAATAAAATTAGGAAATGTACCTGTAAAGGTCACTTCCAGACCACAAGATCTATTTTAACATTCACATTGGTCTATTTTGAATTCCTCTTTGATAGCAAAAAAGTGTTCAATTAGGAAAAGTTGCACTACAGTATATGTGTTCTCAAGATGCCATGTTTTAACTTCTTTTATTTAAGAAAGCCTTCCGTTTAATCATATTACTTTCTGACACTTTTGAGGAGGCTTAATCAAAAAGACCTGGGACCATCAGATTATACAGAATTGTATTTGCCCAAAGTTTGACAACTGTTAATCACTTAAAGTCATTGACTTTTAACTATTGCTTTTATCTAAGCTTTTTAACTTGAAACTAGACCCAACCAGTTATTTTTGGCTTATTCTGCAACACACACACACACACACACACACACACACACACACACACACACACACACACACACAACACACACACACACACAACACACACACACACACACACACACACACACACACACACACACACACAAAAACAGTTCCAAATACTTGATTTATGTGAGTAATAAAGACGATAATACTCCAGGGTTGTTTAGAGGTAAGCTGGATGGCAGAATAGTCCACGTTGACTACATGTCTAGACAGTGTTCCTCTGAACAGATGCAAGGTTGGACACTTGTTTATGCTTATGTCTGCATCTTTTTCACACTCTCTCATTTATCTCCCCTTCATTTGAATAGTTTGAGTTTGGGGCAGCAGGGGGTTGCATCAATAAATGTAGCTTTCTTTAATTTATTTTTTTATTATAATTGTGAAAGACCAAATTAACTCAGATTTCAGCACAGATATGGTGCTACATGTGGTGCAGGTCTCTCCTTTTCCACCGGGTGATGCTGTGGTGAAAGACTTGGTAGCCTAACAGATGGGAATACATGCTGTCTGAGATTTTCTGAGCCCAGGAGAAGCTCTAAAAGCATCTATCCCAGCGTTTCCTGCGTGCGTCTATGCTTGTCAGAGAGCAGACACGTTTCCTGGTCCCATTTTATTTGCATTCACCTGCAGCCGGCCTCCGCAGGGATGAGGGAGGAGGCAATTACAGGAGCAAGCAACGCAAAACAGATGTGCAATTATGAGAACAGAGGTTTGCACTTAGTCTGCTCATTGCCCCAGCGTCAAAGCTGCTATTCACAATGCAATCCACAACAGCCAAATCCACAAACAGCTAATTAAGTCCTCATCATCTTCAGAAAGCTACAACCACTGATCATCACGCTCAACAGAAACAGACCTGCAACGTACCAGAACGCGTTCTCAAAGGGAAAGCATCGACTTCGCTGCATTCAACAGCTTATATAGATCTTATAGAGGGAGTGATAAATGTATGCTTTTGCAAAGTATATAAACTCTGGACTTAAGTCCTATCATCATTTGGTTACTTTTATTGCTCACATTTCAAGTCAATTTTACAATTTGGTAAAAAGGTTTTTAGAACACTGACGAGAAAATGAATCTAAATTTTTTCGTTTGTTGTAAAATTAGTGTAATCATCCGCAGCGTAAGGGCGAAGCAGAACATTGTTGTTTTAGAGGGCATGTACATTGCCCTCTTTACTTTAGATTTAACCATCTATTTTGTCTAATATTTTGCAGCCAGAATGAGTTTTCAGTTATTCATAAGAGTAACAGATAAGTGGGAGGAGACATAAATGCCATATAGCGAAACTGAGCCAGCAGATCTGAGCCAAAGTGGCAGAGCTGACCCTGTGTGTCTCTGTCCATGCCTGCAGCACTGACTGAAACCCATTTTGATAAAGTTTTAAGAGGAGCCATGCCCTCTTTGAAAACCAAATGTTTTATAACAAAACTTGCAGTTTCTTTCTGAAGACTTAGTACTCTGTCAATAAAAGGTACAAGACAAAAAAAAGAAGTAATTAAACCCTGTTGATTTTGTAGGTTTGGCCAATTAAAAATAAAATGACAGTCTGCCGTCCTAATGGTATGTTTATTTGAACAATGAGAGATAAAAAATAAATCACAAAGAAAATCAAGAAATCCACTTCAAAGAATGTATATACATTTATTTGTGTTTCATTAAGGGAATAAGTATTTGATCCCCTAGAAACCATTGAGAGTTAGGTTTCACACAGACCACTTCTGACCACACCTATTGGAACTAATCACCTATGCACAGAATCAGTCAGACTCCAAACTCTCCAACATGGAAAGACTAAAGAGCTTTGATTTAAGGAAGAAGATTGTGGACCTGCACAAGACCGGAATGGACTAGTGAGTTTAAGGTGACAACTGTTGGTGCAATTGGGACAAAATACAAGAACATGACCATCAATCTACCTTTAGGTCTGGGGCTCCAAACCAGATCTGACCTGGTGGGGTTTCCATGATCATGAGAACAGTGAGAAATAAAAACACAGCAGGAGTTAGTTGATGATCTCAAAGCAGCTGGAACGAGAGTCACCAAGAAAACCATTTGAAATACTTTACGCTGAAATGGTTTAACATTGTGCTGGCAAAGTAGCCCTGCCTAAAAAGAGGAAGTACAGGAAAGAGGAAGTAAAGAGGAAGAGAAATGCTGTCTGTGACCCCAAGAACACCATCCCCAATGTCCAGCATGGAGGTGGAAACTGTCAAAGAGGGGGTTGTTGAGGGAGTACCCAGATGCAGAGAGGAGGAGGCAGGACTTCCCAGTGAACAAAGTCTTTAATCCAAACTAAACCAAAAACTAAAACCACTGCAGAGCAGGAAAGACTACTCGAAACTCGAGCACAGGTATAACATCAAGCTACATCAGACTATGGAGCAGCTTAGGAGGAAGGGAAGGACAGGACTTAAATACATACAGAAATACGAGGCACAGGTGACAACAATGAGGGCAGATAGGGACCAAAAGTAAAACTCGATACAACAACAAAACAGGAAACCTTTCAAAATAAAACAGGAAACCAAAACTCAAAACATGACGGAACAAAAAGAGAACAAAACACAAAAGCAAAGACACGTAAACTGTAACAAAAACATTTTGCTTTGTGGTGTTTTCCTGCACAGGGTTACTTCACTGTGTGGATTGGAGGATGGACAGAGCCATGTACCATCAAATCTGTAAGAAACTCCTTCCCTCCACCAGGAGGCTTAAAATGGGTGCTGGATGGTTCTTCCAACAGGATAATAACCCAAAACATTTAGCCAAGGAAACCAAGGAATGCCTTAAGAACCTCCATCCTACAGAAAACTTCTGGAGAGAGCTGAATTTCAGAGTTGCTAAGCAACAGCCACCAAATCGGAATGATTTAGAAATCATTTGTGAAGAAGACTGGACCAAAATTACTCGTGATATGTGCAGAAACCTGTTCATCAACTACAAGAAATGTCTGACCTCTCTGCTGCTAATAAGAGTTTTGCCAAAAGTACTAAGTCTTTTTGGCAAGAAAGTTTAAATACTTCTTTCCCTCAATGAAAGGCACAGACATTTAAACAAATTCTTCGTCGATTTCCTGTTTTTCTTCATTTACCTTATTTACCTAATTTTGACACTTTTTGTTTCCATTTTTTAACATCTGCACCATTAATAAAACACATGCACTAACAAATAGCAGGTTTAATTATTGGATGTCTCTATTTCCAGTACTGTGGTAAAACACGAAATACAAAATCTATCCCACAAAGCCTGATCAAAATTCTGCAACAAAACTGCGACCACAGGTTCTGCCGGCTATTTAGATGCTGACACATCTGAGCTCTCTTCCCTCCTTCTGACTTATGCATGCCCTCGCTGACTGATAAGAAACAAAGATGCCATGCAGAATGAGCTGTGCCTTTGCTGATGAAGGGGAGACTGAAGGACCCACACACATTTCCTGCGTCTCTCTGGGCTTCTGAGAAGATCTGCTGCTTACTCAGGAGTGAAAGCCTCAAATTAAAGTGTTTGTGCTGACAAAGGACAAATGGGATTTTCCCTTTGCGCAAACAGTGCAGGATAGTCTTGGCTTGCTCAAAGTTTCAGTGGAAAAATGACTAGTGGTCGACACTTCTAATGGAACATACACGTGGAATAAATGCTAGGATATAGCTGTTCATGTCTGTGGTGAACATGCAAAAGAGGAGGCAAAAAAGGAATCTGAAGGGACAATGCAAAAAAAGAATAAACATAGACATGGCAGTCCTCTCTTCTGTGGATGGATACAGTATATCTTTTTTACCCTTGAAGTAGGAGTAAATTGAATATTCATGAGTGAGCTTGAATAAGTGCTCTGTCAGCTCGTAGTGTCACTGATAGATGAGGGGTGATCCTGCATGGAGCCGCACTGGCCAGCTAGAGTTGTCCATAGACAGGTCTGGTGAGGCATCTGGTAGACTGAAAGCTTGTCCTGGAATAGAAAGAATAGAAGGGTTAATTTTAAGATGTGCGCATACTGTACACTAAAACTGAAAGGACCCAAATGGTGTTGATTTGGCAGGTCCAAGCTGCTTTGACTGGGAGCAGGAGAATTGGGAAAAGCTGCATCGGGAAATACAGCCAAAAAAAAAAAAAAAAAAAAAAAGCTGGTGAAAGACTTTCTGTTCCTTTTCACACATGACTGGACTAAAGTCTGGGGGTCTCTCCTCTGATTTCTGTTTTCAAGTCAGTAGCTCCATGGTCCAAAAACTCCTTCTAATTTCTTCTGACAAGTTCTCACAGTTGCTTCTCAATCCCAAGTGTCCTTCTTTTACTTCTCCTTCCACGAGAGAAGGAGCTGAAACAGGCAGAAAAAAAACCCTCATAATTCCACTCTAATTTAATTCATGATGCCACTCATCAGCTGCTGTGCAGACGGATCAGCTGGTGTGCTCGTCCACACGAGTGCAAACGAAGAGAGCTGCAAAGGCAACATGCAAAATGCTCCGCAGTGGGGAGATCAATGATGCTCTCTGGCCAAAACGAGGCAGCGTGGAGTGAGTTGTATTCCAGTATGCAGACTGGCCTGCACCGACTCCAGTCAGCATGTCTGGCTCCACCAACATGCAGCAGATGGCCTCCTCCTTGGAAAAAGAAGAAGAAAAAAAACACACAGAAGAAATCATCAAAAAAGTAAAACTGTGGGAGAGAAAGCACTGGTGCTTGACATATCCCAGAAGTGTGAGGATCAGTCAGAGTTATGTCTAACGCCAGGCCTGAATGCTGCTGGAGCTCATCTAATGTTGAGACTAACTAACTGGAAAAGTCCAATTCATATAAAACTGTCATTGCAAGCGACCTACATTCCTCCTTCTACTCCTTTCATCTAATTACTTATGACGATTTCTGAAACCAACCAATTGAAACTAACCTCAAAAATGACTTTTAGCGTATTTCCCAGTGGAAATTTGCTGAAAGGACACAGCCATTCATTTCATGGATTAGAAGGATATGTTTTAGGGATTTTTTAGATGGTGATATGAAGTTTGAGCATTGCTCTTCCACAATTCTAGGCTCAACTACAGCAGAACATTGTAATAGATAAGAAAAAAAAGAGCTGTTATATCATCAAAGAGTTGAGTGTGTAACTTTGTAATTCCAAATTCCACGTATATAAATAGAATGTTATTGTTATCCTGCAATGATCACAACCTGACCTGTTTCTACATTTGTTGAAGAGGTGGTGTTTGTTCAACCATGACTAATTTATCTGCTGCAGCTGCCAACAGGTTGGTAATCAGATTCAACTGACTGTTATTGCTGCTCCCATTGTTGTTGCAGACAATAAAGCTGCAGACCTTCAGTCTGTGTGTTCTTGGTTTGCGTGTAAAGTGAGGCTTTGCAGTTCAAACATTTTTATGTTAGTGTTCAAGTATCTTTAAGATCCTGGTAAAATCTTTTGAAACCCTTGTCAAAAAATGCAAGCTAATGTAAAAATGTAACAACATGTTATGTTAATATTGTTAGTTTTATGCTTTACTTTGAAGTTATGAATTTCACACAGTTCTGTGCATTTATACTCTGCAGGTTTTGCGTGCTCAATCCACTTTTATTCGTTTATCTTCTCTGACATTTCAGCAATATCTCATCACAATGTTGCTGAAGAGTTTGCAGGACTCAACTGTCACTAATGCTTCAGCCACAATTGCCCTTATGGGGGAGGCTGTATCGGGGAAACATGTGCGGGGCATGCAAGTGGCTCGCACAAAATATCAAAATCCTAGGCCGCTTGGTGAGCTCGTAGAAACAAAATGTTAATGCACATTTTTTCCTTTGGGGCATGCCACGGGTGACAAACCAACACTTAAAAGACACAATACAATGTTTTGGGGTTTTGGCGTTTTAATCATGTTTGTGTAGCATCTCTCTGATGATGGACACATATAATGAAAATGAAGTCTAAAAATGGCATTTTTGAGTATTTACACTGAACAAAAATATTAACGCAACACTTATGTTATTGCTCCCATTTTTTATGGTATGAACTCAAAGATGTGAAACATTTTCCACATACACAAAATAACCAGTTCTCTGAAATATTATTCACAAATCTGTCTAAATCTGTGATAGTTCTCCTTTGCCAAGACAATCCATCCCACCTCCCAGGTGTGCCATATCAAGATACTGATCAGGTTGTCTATTGTGGTTGTGGGGTTATGGTATGGGCAGGCATCTGTTATAGGCGAAGAACACAGGTGCATTTCATTGATGGCATTTTGAATGCACAAAGATACCGTGACGAGATCCTGGGGCACATTGTTGTGCCGTACATCCAACAACATCACCTCATGTTGCAGCATGATAATGCACGGCCCCATGTTGCAAGGATCTGTACACAATTCTTGGAAGCTAAAAACATCCCAGTTCTTGCATGGCCAGCATACTCACCGGACATGTCACCCATTGAGCATGTTTGGGATGCTCTGGATCGGCGTATACGACAGCGTGTTCCAGTTCCTGCCAATATCCAGCAACTTCGCACAGCCATTGAAGAAGAGTGGACCAACATTCCACAGGCCACATTAGACAACCTGATCAACTCTATGCAAAGGAGATGTGTCACACTTCATGAGGCAAATGGTGGTCACACCAGATACTGACTGGTTGTCTAAGTCCCCTGACCCCCTCAATAAAACAAAACTGAAAATTTCAGAGTGGCCTTTTCTTGTGGCCAGTCTAAGACACACCTGTGCAATAATCATGCTGTCTAATCAGCATCTTGATATGGCACACCTGTGAGGTGGGATGGATTATCTTGGCAATGGAGAAGTGCTCACTATCACAGATTTAGACAGATTTTTGAACAATATTTCAGAGAACTGGTTATCCTCACGCAACACAATGGAGACGGAACAGTGTAAATTTGGAGTATGGCAGTGGAGCCATCATCAGTGTGTGAATGTGTGTCTGTGGGTGTGACTATGAAGCGTTTTAGGACTTCAAAGAAGGTAGTAAAGGACTCTATAAGAACACACCATTTATATCTCTGATCCACCACCACAGCGCCGGTCTCAGCTTTTAGCAGGGTTTTTACATTTATTAGTTTGCTCTAAGACCCATGATCTGTGATTGAGACCATTCTGAGACAGAGACACCGTGTAGCACATTCTGCACCTGAACAAAGATTTTTCTTCACAGATTCAAGACGCTTCATGCAAGATGCACCAAAATAGCTTTAGAACATCACCAGTATTCTTGCTTTACAGTTGAGACAATAGCCGCGGTTACATGGGCAGAATATCTTGATCGGATCAATGGTCGGGTTAAAATTCACCCGTGTACATGGGATCAGAAAACCTTTTTCTGATTAGAACAAACGTTCCCATGGCTCACACCTTCGGTCGGAATGAATCATTTGGGCATGCGCAGTAGTGTTGAAAACTCCCGGATGAGGAAATAGGTCCCGTTCTTAACAAACAGCTGCCACAGACATTTATTTTATGCAGCAGCTCGGTAATATACGAGGCGATCTTCCAAACGTGCTTTTAATAATGTCATGAATAGTATGAAGCGCCTGTTCGCTCATCGTTTTATTTAATCCGTGTGATCAGTGCTGGAAGAAGGGTTAGAACAGGCTATAAACACGGGCTAACAAGATTAGCCTAATGGACACAAAATCCTGGACCATGAAACCCTGCAATCTGCAGCTTGGCTGCACGTAAATGTCTGGGAATAACATCAGCCTTTATTTTGTCGGGACACAACTGGAAACCCAAATCCACGTGATTGTTTGAACGTTTCTAAGGACTGAGCGACATTTATTTCTGCTTCCCCAAACTCGCTGCGTGAGTCCTGCAGCCGCTAACCCAGAGCGGCGGGACGGCTCGCAGTCTGAATTCTCCCACACATAAAACAAATAAAAAAACGCACACCGAACAAGCATCCTCATCCCCTCAGACACGAAGTTATTAATCCAGCTCCTCTGCTCACTCGGGTGCCAGTGGACCGAGTGAGCGTTGGGGGGGGAACACCGTCTATGCGTGACGTAACCCAGAGCAGTAGTGACACACGATCTGAATGACCGTTTACATGCTCCATGATCGGATAAACGATCGGTATAACCCACCTATCTCGATCGGAAAGAAATTCTGATCCGAACGAGTCTGACCGGGGCAGAGTATTCCGAATGGCGCGTTTACATGACGCATTTTCTTTCCGATCAGGCGTTCTTTCCGATTACGTTTGCCCATGTAAATGCGGCTACTGTCACACTTTGTTTCATCAGTAAATTATCCACAACTGTTTTTGTGTATTATCTGTCGCTTTTTAGTTACTTTGATTACCATAGTTTTTCTTTCAATAACCTGTACAATATTCTTGTAATTACAGTTTATTCAGTGTTTATCATTTTAGGGGTTCATCCTCTGGCCTCCGAACTGACATTCTGACTGGAAATATCTATATTGTAATCAGAGCTTTATTTCTTTCGTCTTGTTACCTTATTTTACTCTGTTGTTCTGTCAATTGCACTTTCATTGATAAAGCAAACAAAAATAAAAACACAGTAAGGTAATTTACAAAGTTAATTTTTACTAACAGTATAATTCACAAGTCTCTTTGCAAAAACTGTTATAAAGGAGTGAGGGGAGGGGGACATCATTTTATTTATAGGGCTGTCATATTATTCAGCCCAGCACAGTACATTGCAAAATTTACTTTTCTTTGTAAAGGGTAATTTCCTTATGTTAGATTTTTCACTGTAAATAAAGTCTAAGAATTGTCTTAACTGTTAACAACATAGAAAAAGCTTAACGTGTAAGTATCCTCCTGAGTGAGTAAAATCCCCTTAAGAAGGCCATAGTATCTGAAAATGTGCAAATGGCATGCCATTGTCTTATTTCCAAAGTACCATCCAGGGCCATTTCATACATGAACCAATGGCCCCCCACTGCTCTTTGCTTTCATTCCTCTCTTTTGGAAATACTATATTGTCCACAGAGTGTAACAATCCTTGAGAGGAGGCATAGCGAGATATCACTAACAGGCACTTCTGTCAAACACATCACCATTTCTGTGCCCATTGATTTGTGTTGCCTTTGAAAATGGGCTGTTTCCTTCGTGTCAGTTGAAGCTGTAATTGCGACTTGCTTAAATGATTCAAATAAGGTGGTCTGGTGGTCTTACCTCTGCCTCCCATCCCTCCCATGCTACTGTCACCCTCACTTATTTCATTACGGATTCAGCAGACTTGACAAAAACAGCAGGGGTGCACCATTGCACTGTGCTTAACCAGCCTGGACGAGACAAAGAAGTGGTCAAGCAGGGCAACAAATCACACTAAATGGAGCATTTGCTCTCTTTGAAGCCTAGTTATGGAAAACTGATAACAGCATCTAAAATACTGAATTGTATAATAAATGCTGAAGAAGGAGTGTTCTTCTCCTAATTGGGGGGTTTTTGGTGGGAGGGAGCATGTATATTCTTTCTTGTATCTAAAAATGAGCAGTGTGAATCTCTAATAGCCTGAGCACAGTTAAAAGGTGGTGGTGGGGGGGCCATCCTCATATTCTTCTCCTCTAAGATATCCCATTCTGTCTTTAGGCTGACAGATAAACATGTTCTCTGCTGGCTAATTGCACTCCAGTTTCTACCCAACTTCAGTTGACAGGATTGCTCTTTTTCTGTTGGGCCTCACATCAACAAGGAAGGCCTGGCACTGCTGGAGTAAAGCAATGACTGCAGATATAGTGAGAATTTGCAACTTATCAAGGATAAGTGATGAGTAGATTATTTACCTCATATTACACTATGCAACTTTATAATTCAGCAAGTTGTAAGAAAAAGCTGACAGCTATCAGATATGTTGAGGTAATAAAATCTGGCTTTAGTAGAGCTGACAGTATTAACATGGACTCAACATCAATTATAAAAAGTAGGGGTGTAACGATTCATTTTAACAACGATGTGATTCAACAACAGAGAAGCTTTGCTTGGGTTCCAACCAATTGAAGCCAATTCCCCCTCCACTAAAAGCAGGCTCAGGAGAATCTGTCAATTGAACATTCGACAAAAGGCCATCTCAGTTCTTAACTTGAATAACTTGCATTACAGCAAAAATTTTGCGAAAAAAGTCTATGTGAGTTCTACTTTTTGGGACCTACAGCTACTTCCTATTTGGAACACGGGGGTAGGGGTTGCTCAGTCCAGTTCTTATTTACTGTCAGTGTTCATAGTCGATATTGGTTCATTTTAAACTATCTGATTCACTGACCTAAAATTGATCCAGGATATCTTCAGCCAAACATTCAACCAGTGTGACTCAGAGATGAATACCTGGTACTGAACAGTGCAGGTGAAGTTTTCCAGATTTCTTGTATTTCTTGTAAGATAATCAAGTGTACATTAAATAAGTAAAAAATAATTAAGGGCAAATCCATTCACATTTTAGTTGCGTGAATGTCAGCCCACTATTTTTTTTCCACATAAAAATAATACAAACTGAGCATTATTTGAACATTGCACCACACTGTAAGGTCACATGTCTTTGCAAAATTCAATGTTTCTACACATTGGAATGGATTTGATTAACAACTTGCTTCAGACAGATCCATCTAGTTTGATCATAGGAATATTAATGGATTCGATTAATTGTTACAATCCTAAATAAAAGCAATAAACTACTTTAAAAACGTGAAGAAATTCAGAGTTCTCTTCTCACAATGAAATAAAGATGTTTAAAATCAATATACAGCCATATACATCAATATACATGTGGTGAGGATCCCAAAAGTATTCAGTGGAAGTACCTTTGTCTGAATGGGCAGCAAGTGGTCATGAAAGATGCAAGTCCTCAGTTGGACACTGGCTCCCACAAGTCAGATGAATAATACTACAAAGGGCTGCTAAATCATTGAGAAAGATGCTCTGCTCTTTCGAGACAGCTCTGGTCCAGCACAACAGCACTAACACATCAGATCAATGAAGAGGCAACGAGGCCTGCCTTCCTCCAGATGAAGCCTTTTGCTTGCTCTCTGAGGGAGAATTCAGAGCTCAGGAGGAATTTCAACTCTAGCATCGGGTTCAAGGAAAGAAAAAGCTGATTAGGGGGAAGCTTGAAAGCCAACTATAAAAGCTGGGCTGGCTAGAATATGAGACGGGAATTCTTGAAAGTTAAATGTGCACGGCTGTTCTAGATATGAAGGGACAAACGATTCTCTTTTTTCAAATGCACGGTGACCATTGCATGGAGTATTGGGGGTCTGCTTGTATTACACTGTTGAAGACACGACCCGAGTGTGGGGCAAGGTCATTACAAACATATTTCCTTTGAATGTGCAGAGGCTGTAGCCTGGACAGAGAGAGTGAGGGGATACAAAGCATGTTGTTTAAGTAAAAGCCTCAAGAACATTATGATTTATTTAAGTGAGGAGCAGATGAATAATGTATTGGCTATATGGAGCATGAATCTCTTTTGTACTAATTGTCAGGAAGAGTTGTATCCAGTGCACAAGGGGTGGAGGGGATAGAGGACCCAGAGATCACAAGGGCGCTGCAGCTCAAAGCGGTCCTACAGCTAAAGCTATTGACTTGCAAATGAGCTCAAGCAGGCTAATTAATGGGGGGCTAATGAAAGCGGTGGTTGGGCTCAAGTGTAGAAATAATCTAGGACCCCTGTTTCACTCCATCCTTTTTTGACTTTCTGTATCACCAGTTCCCTGTCCGGATCGTTGCCCCCCCCCCAGATGGCTTGTGTCATTGAAGTTGATTGCGGCGTCCATCAATGTGTGAACAAAGTTGTTGGTGCTGGGGTTCACCAGAGTTGGGATTGGGGGGGGGCTTGCTAAAATTAGCATTCATTTGAAGAGTCTTCCTCAACCCTCACTCCCACTCCAGCTTTGTTATTTATTCTGTAGCTTTTAGCACATTTTTGAGAGGGGGAGGGATGGAGTGGGATATTTCGGATGAGTGACAGGCGGTAATGGCAACTTTTGCACTTTTTTTTAATCTCGTGTTTACATGGCAGAGACTTTGGCTGTTACGTACAGAGAAAAATCCCAAGGCTCTTTCAGACAGCCTCACTGTACCACCTCTGTTCCTCCTATGTTCTCCTATATTGCTCTGCATGTTCCAGAATGCCATCATGTACAAACTGATCTGTGTTGTTGCCATACCTTCTTAAAAGTTAGTCATACAGTTCCTAAAAAAAGTTAAAGATCCAAAGGGATCGGCTTTCCTATACTGTTATATAGGACCAAAGACATAACTCTCTGAACATGGTTTGTTTGTAAAGATGATTTTAAAGTAGATTAAACATGGCACTGTACACACATTGCCATGTAGTTGGCGACGAACACCATACAGACGGAAAAAAAAATCTGAAAATGAGGGAAAATATGAATGGGACAAACCATTTTTGTCTTCAGCACTAGCCTGCTACATATGTTTTATGCACTTTTTTAAGCTTTTATGCTTGGGATTATTGTTCACACTGCAGCTTTCTATGCAGGTTTTTCACAACTTTCTATATTTGTGTCTAAAAATTATGTTAAAGCCCCCCTCCAATCATCTCTAGATCAATTCTAAAAGCATTTCCAGTGTTCTTTTACTTATGATTATGTCTTTTTTATTTTTTATTTATTTAACTTGTCCTGTTCAACAGCTCAGCAAACAGATGCAGATGCTAAGCAAAACACAAGGCCTTTTGTGTTGAACATATTTTACATTTACAACAGGGGTTATGAATCTTATGATACACCAGATGTATATCTAAATAAACTCCTTTTGTAATTTCAGCTAAACTTTATTCATATTAATTATATTTGTAAATATTTTTGTTGGGCCGGACGGAAAAAAAAGGAAGAAACAAGAGAGAGGGATGACAGATTAATGGGGGGGGGGGGGTAGAGGGATGATTATAGTAGCGAGGGTAAGATCATGAAGCATAAGAAAGCAACAAGTTGCTGAAGCTTTATAATCCCAACTAACAGGTTAAGATGCATGAAAAATCTAAAATGGGCGGGGCTTGTCCACACACACTCAAATGTTACAAACACACCTGTTGGCTCCAAAATGTGTTCACACACAAGTCTACATGGACATACTACTACTAACATTCACACACGCATACTTATACATTCAGACTAACACATGTGAAACATTTCCTTCAGTCACGCAAACTGTTTGTGCAAAGGTGAGAGGATGTGAGTGAGTAAGTGAGTGAGTGAGTGAGTGTTTATGTTCTTCTGGGGTGGATGATTGAATGTAAAAAGAGGGGGAGAGCCCAGCCGCTCCCCACCGCACGGTACAGCAGATAGAGAAAGACCGCCCGCCGGGCAACCAACTCCGCCACCCCGGGCAGGGCCAGCGGGACCGCCAGTGGCTCCCAACGCCAGAGAGCAGGGGGGTGCAGGGGCTAGAGAGAATAAGCCCCAGCCTGACCCATAGAGCAGCCTCCCCACCGCGCCCAGGGGGCCCAACGAGTGGCCCCGCCCCAGAGGGGCACCCCAAGCCCCAGACATGCGGCCCACGACCGCCCAGGAGTCTTGAGCACCCCCCGCCCCAGCCCCAGGGACGAATCAGGGTCCCCCAGGGAAGACCCACCCCTTTGCTCCAGGCAGCCCCCCCCCCCAGGCCAGGGTTAGTCCAGGAGAGAGCAAGGCAGGCAGTGGCCTCCCCGCCCAGGAGGAGGACGCCCAAGAGGAGCGAGGATCCCGAAGGGGTGATATAAATATGGCCCGACCAAGCTCACCCGCAATTGGAAAATATGAAAAAGGCTGGCGCCCAGGGGCCAGGACCAGAACCCACACCACTGGGACACGGACACCCCCTAGCTCAGATGCGATATGATCCCCGGCTCCCTCTCTTGCCAGAGAGCTCTGGGATCTCTCTCCCTGCGTGGAGAGAGGGCCGACGGGCCCAGGAAGCCAGCACCCCAGGTACAGGGCCGCCGTGACAGAGGGCCCATGTTCCCTCCACCAGGGATGGGGCAGAAGATCAGAAGTCCCTCTTCCTTGTGTGATGTATGTGTGTTAGTGAGCGTGTGTGTGTTTGTGTATGGGTGTGTGTGTGGGAGTGTGTGTTTTTTTGATGTAAAGGGGGTGTGTGTTCTAAAGGGTGTGGTTAAAATTGGCGGGTAGGGACTAAGGACATCGATTGCTTGCTGGCAGTGATGTCCAAGCACCCCCCTACCAAGGGTCCTAGATGTCTAAAGTGCAATTAAAACCGAGAGGGGAGGCATGTTCCATACGGCAACCAAGGGAGGGGGGGCACTGCCAAGTAGCTCCTCCCCCAAGGTGCATCGCAGGCCGACCTCCACCACTCTCACCCTAATAAAAGGTTATATGAGGAAGAGGGTCGGGGAGGACAACTGGAGGACTGACCCCGGTGGTGAATCATCCCCCCCCTCCCCCAACATTTGACCCAGGCCTCCCCAGCCCAGGGGCCCCATCGCCTGAAGTGCCGACCCCCCAGACCCCACACCCCCCATCCCACACAAGGAGGGAGGAGCAAAGAAAGCCCAGCCCCCCAGCACCGCCCCAGGGAGAACTCTGGTCAGGCCTCGATGGGACTGAGGAAGCCGATCAGCCGGGACAGCCGCCGATTGCCTCAGTGATTATGTCATTTTTAGCCAAAATCAAAAAACCTGTTTCGTTTTGTAGGGCATAGTTTCTGTAGAGCGGCAGCAGTTCATTTTCACCTAAAAGTTGAAGGCAGGACTGTTGGCACCCACCCCCTTCCGATCATCCATCTGTTTGCACTCTCTGTCGCTTACAACCCCAACCTAACAAGATTTTGGATGGATTTTTTTCAGTAGTTAATCAGCTGATTCTGTTGCAGAGAAAAGCAACTACGCATGTTAACTATGAGCCAGTATAACGCAAAATGCTATGCTCCAAAGTCGATATTTTTTCTGAATCAGATGCACGATGATTGCAAATGGTGGCAGAGCTCCAGTAGGTCCGAGAGGGTATGTCATTTAGGCATTCAAACAACATCTCTGGTGTTAAAGGGTTATAACCTTAGCAGCAGTCTATGGTCAACAGGAAGAATATCAATCGCCAAAATTCTACTTACCTCCTCTTGAATCTTCAGCTGAGGCCAACATTGTCCAAAGAATCAGTTAAGTAGATTCTGGGGCTTCTGCATCTTTGATGAATCCAATCTTTCTCATGTCAGGGTCCATACATTTGACAACCATACAGAAGCTACATGAATCATACAGTAGGTGTCCAATGATTTCTTTTTATGGGATGCCAACATTTTATGTCCAGCTGGAATCCCAACATTCTGTACAACATGTATAAGATAAGATGAGATAAAGATAAAGATACTTTATTGATCCCAGCTTGGGAAATTGGGTTGTTGCAGCATCAGCTTTAGGCTCAAGACGCAAAAACACAAACAATAGGGGACAACAGAGAAGAGATCAATCATTCAGAAAAAGAAACATCAGTAAAAAACAAAAAAACAGTTGGTTTGCATGACAGCTCTGGAGAAAAACAGACAGACCTTAAATTATTTTATCTATTGCAAATGAATGATGAGTTAGAGAGTCCAATGGAGTGAGGTAGGAATGATAGGATATACATCTTTTAAAAATATTTTCTTTCAATAGAGATAGCCTTAAGCAAGTATACAAAGGTTAAACATTGCATTCAAACTGCTTCCTAAAAAAACTACATGCATCCAGGGCATCTCCTGACAGACAGATAGAGACAGAATGCTGTGTACCCAATATGCTGCCTGACAGACTGGTGGAGTGCTGCAGTCCCAGTGTATCAGGAGCGATGCCAGTGCTGCTTTTGATGCTGTTCTTTTAATTCAGTCAGAATAAATAAATATTCCAAAAGTTGATGCATGTTGCCTTGAACTGCTAAATGCTCAGTAGCACACAATGCTTTTCTGTGGTTTCTGGTGTGTATCGCATGCCATGCACAAGTGCCTAGAGCAGGCATGTCCAAAGTTCAGCTTAATAGCCATTTGCAGCCCTGGGTCATATTTTATATCCCCTGTGGCTTTTGTCAAAAATGTATAATTTATGGCCTGCCAGTGCTCTATAGTGCAATATATACAGTGCAGCAAAAATTATTTGTCAGTCACTGCTTCTGTAAGTTTTTTCTCCTTAAAAAGGTGAGAAAAAGGCTGAGTCTGGTGTGTAATGTTTATCAAAGATACACTTACCAATAATCATTTTATTTAATGGCACAATAAAACAATGCCACCAATGTTATTATATTTTGTAAACATAATAATAAACCTTATTTTCATTAGCAGCGTTCTCGTAAGAGAGTCAGTCACTGCATATTATGCATTAATATTATGGTGTGCTGTAACAACTGTTGCAATAAATTCATATTTGGAGTGAAGACTCCTGTTTTTTTTCTGGTATATTCAGCTTTCTCTTTTAAAGTCAACGACTTTTCTTCTGTTCCCTCACTGGCTATTTTCAGCACAAATAAACTTTCCTAAGATGTTTGTATTAGTTAACTTCACTAGCTTGAAACCTTCAATTAAGTGGTCTGAACAACCATTTGAACAACGTAGCAAAAGTGTTGAATTGACTCAACTTGACATGCCTCAAGAGTGAGTCAGAGATGGATGTGGTGGACGGAATGGGTACCTTTACAGAATGCACTTCCTTCAAAATCAAATAATGAATAAAGCTCCAAGAGGGTCTCCGCGTGACCCATGGACCGGTGCCTCCCGTCAGCCCGAAGATTGAGGACCACTGACTTTACAGACCCAAGAAAACAGTGACTATTGGATCTGCTTCAATAATGTCACTAACATCTGCTGATTGGTTAGCAAGTCAAAGTTCTAAATTGCAATTTTAAACACACATATTAAAAATTTTGCTTCTCCTAATTAAAAGCACACTTAATGTGCCACTGTATCAACATTTTTGTATCATTCAACATTTTAAAAAACACCAGTTTATACCAACCAACCAATCAATGGACAAACCAAAATTACAGGAAATGTTAAGAGTTAAAAATAATAAAAGATACTCTTGTGGGTGTATGCTCCTGGTGTGGCCTCTCTGGTGGTTCTTTTCTTCATATCATGTCCTCCTGACCCCTGGATTACTGAATCATTGGGATGGCAGAGACCCCTGGCCCGCTCACTAGCAGCTCTCCCTTCTTTTCCCCAGGTGTATGATTCTACCCTCTACCCTCTGCATTCCAACCCCTCTTGCCTCAGTTTCACCATCAGGGACCAGTGCCTAAGATGGATAGTGAAGTGTAGCAACCCCCAGATGAACTGATTTATGGTACCTAATTTTCTTCTAGGCAGAGCAAATACCCCTGGGAGCACCCCCACCTAGAGGGCACTGGGGAGAGCTACCGTCTCAAATCCTGACAGCCCCGACTCCCAGTTCGCATTGATGCCAAGTACCAAACGGCTACTCTAGAATGGTTACCATCCGTCATGCAAGCAACCAGGGATCTTCCTTTTAGAGTGGAAACACAGAGCATGAACAATGAGACTTCCTCCCCTCCTCTCTCCCCCTCCTTACAGACATTGATCTGCTTTTGAAACTATTTATTATATCACCTCTGCTCCTACTGCTGTCAGGAGTTTAGTGAGAGACAATTTCAAACTATTTAAAAAAATTAACAATTTCAGGTGACTGAAAAAATGGTTTTGTTTCCATATACACATCTATACTTCAGTCACAGGGAATAGTTGTTCTAAGCACATGCTGCTAAAATAGAAAATATGAACAACAGGGAAATAAAAAATGATGTTAGTTTTAGGAAATTTAACAATAACAAAATCGTATAATAACATTATAATAAAATAGTAGAATAAAACTCTTTGGCATAAATAGAAGACATCAAAATAGACAAGAAAGTTCCTCAAAACTTGCTTTTATCAATGTCATAATTGACTCAATCCATTTTCCAAACCTATTTAATCTGTTTTTAGGGCCAAGTAGTTTCTGGGACCCATCCCAGCTCCTGTTGGGTGAATGCGGGTACACTCTTTTTCAGGTCACCACTCTGTCACAGGGCACAACACTCAAATGTCCAAACACAAATAGGCACAAACATAACATTTGTCTGCACAAACACACGTGTTTAGGCAGTTATACTCAGGCACACTGCAAAAACAAACTAACTCACATCCACACATAAGAATAATAACACACACAAATACACACTGTATTTCATTCAAACACAGGCATGTCTATTCACATAATATATACTAGATCACATAGAACGCAAACAGTAAATGATGTCCACTTATAGCGATTTCTAATTTCACAAAATTGGGTGAGGAATTTAGAAGTCCAGCAAAAAAAGTTTTGACAGTTTTGTCAGATTTAGCCAACTTTTCTTTCTTGTTAAAGCAGAGTAAGTACCCGTTAGTCGTAATTCTCCAATAATCCATCAAGCGGTGCAGCTTCTTTACCAAAGTTCTACTAAAATTTTTTCACAAGTATCAGTTCAGAAAGCACAAAGAGAACTCACCTATAAGGTACACTGCTAATTTTTGAAAAAAAAAAAAAATTGAAAGATTTTTATTGCATATTATGATTAAAAAAAGTTAAATCAAAATCTAAGTTATTTTAAAAATATAATATTTTTAAATATGAATATTACATGTAAATGTTGACTCTAAATCTACATGTATACTGCTTTGACAGGAGTCTTGATGATGCCCTGCAATTCAAGGCACAAACAAAACTGGCAGGTTCAATGTCTTAGCCAATAAAACATTAGAATTGGAACCAAATCTGCAACCTTCCAATCAATCAAAGGTCGACCACTCTACCTCGGCACCATAGCCGCCAGTAACAACAGTACAGGAAAGAAAGTAAAAGTAAAAGAAAGGAAGGCCTGAACTCAAGACCTTTCTGCAAAGTTTCTCAGCTTCAAGAGTCAGAGCCCAACAGACAGCCTGAAACCAGCCCCCCTACATTTTCTTTTCATTTTTAATCATTATTTTACTATGAGGTCCCATTGAGTTAAATAAATCTCTTTATTTAACGGTGCCTTTTAACTTAGTTAAAAGCATTAAATGCATTGTCAGTAGTTTGAAGACCAAACTAAAAACGTATAAACATTTACGGTCTCCTTTTTTTTTATGTTTAAAAAATATCTGATATATCTAAGTCTGTTAAATTTATGATAATTTCCACAGATTTCGATAGTAACTTCTATGCAATCTGTGCAAAAAATCCAGGAAAGAAGGAAAAAAGTAAGACAGATCAGTGGTAAGGAGGGGAAACACCACAGCAGGGATGAGGTAAAACAGAAATGGGATGTCTTGGCTGTCAGAGTCATAGCTGGAACTTTCCAGTTCCACCATAGGGTGCAGACAGGGTGTGATGCACTGTCCTTGAGTGGAGGTACTGGGAGAAGACCTTGAATTTTAATCACCATCAAACTCAAAGACCTATATGAGCCACACAAAACACAACTGACAGGGTTCAACCATTTTGGAGAAAATTCAATTTTACATGGTAAAAGCACACAATATAAAATGCACTTGGGTGTTTGCAGTGCAGCTAATTATTTGGATCGTTAACTCTGCAGGGTGTTTGTTAAGTGAGGTACCTCTGTACTTTACTGCATTATAAAATGCAGCCCGAAACTTTTGGAGACTCTGCTCAAGGTTTACAGTGGATGGGTGATTGTTGGAATACATGTAGCAATTTGGCTTGAGGGCATGATATTTGGAAATTCTCCATCCAGTCAACATGACAATAAGGGCCTTGTGTTAGCTGTGGGTTTCAAGAATATATTCAATTTGAATTTGTAGATGAGGTTCTTGGAGACCATACCTGCACAGCATTGATGGGACATGAGTGGGACAAGATTATATCCTGGACCATGGGACCCCAAGTGTCTCATGCCAAAGGCCTCCTGGTCTTCCAATCCCAAGAAAGCCCAACAAAACATCATCGTTTCACAAAAAAATGGCAGTTTATTGTTTTAGAGTGAGCAAGGCCAACACAACAAACAAAAGCCTTTGAGGGTGCCCTAACCCTGCTTTTAAAATGAAGAAGTTAAATACCCATTCCTAAACGTAAAGATCAAGTCCAATAAAATTCACGTCTTTTGTGACGGAGGACATACAGAAAATTAAGATTAAAATAGGGATGTTTTGCTTGTCTTTAAGGAGATTATTTGCTTCAGAATGCAATGCCAGAGATCAGCCAGGATGGACAGAAATGCTAATCATTACAACTTTTATCAGAATGCATCAGATTTTGTTGTTATTCATTTATAGACTCATACATCATTTATCAGTAGCTTAACGTACATTGGCTTTTTTCTTTTTGTAATACAGTGTTCCCCTCATTTATCGCTAGAGTTTTGTTCTAAAAATAACCTGTGATAGCTGCAAAGTGGTCATCTTTAATTATTTTACAATTATTTTAGTCGTTTCAAGGCACTTACATCCGGAGTTTGTTGCCGGAACAAATTAAGTCTGAATGCACCCAGGTGGACCCTGGTCCTGGAACAAACTGTATTTTTTGTCTGCTCCTGAACAACTTCACCAAAACTGCCATCATAGCCAGGCATTGCAGAGTAGGAAGGAACCATAAGCCACAGACAGACGTGGAGCATTGATGAAACACAGCAACTCTTTGAAATTGGGTCAGATAAATGCAAGCTCATTAAAACATCTTTTAACAATATATACATTCCAATCTAAATACACCCTAGAACCTCATAGAAAAGTAGGTCCAGTATTACAGAATGAAAACAAAGATTTGCTAGAGATCAAAGATTTATGTAAATTTGGCAAACTGAACACTGTCTATGCAGTAGACATGCCACCGGGCAGTTACATTGACAATGTTATGCAGCAAATTAGGATGCAGAACACAATGCGGTGCCAAAAAAAGAAAACTGCACAAAAGAAATCCTCCAGACCGCGAAAGGTGAACCGTGTTATAGCGAGGGTCCACTGTATATCACTCAAACAGCTGTATTTACAATGCAGACTAGCTTTCTTTTAAAACAAACAAACAACAACTCCTGAGGTCTAATTGTAAAACTAGTACATAAAAAAACATAAAAAAGTGACAGGGATGGTACCTCATTAACAAACAGTAGCTTTAGAGTCAAATTTAGACAAATATGAGAACAATAGATACATTTTTGAAACTCTGAAGAAGCACTGGTGTCTTACTGCTTCACGAAGAAGGTCTTAATGGGGGTGAGGTCATAAGCCTTAGACCCGTGGGTCGCTGCGCTGCCAGAAGCTTTGAGCCTTTAGGCATCACTGAACAGCAATGCAAAGTAGACTTAATGGATTATAACTGGCAAAGATTACTAAAAGAAATCAACAAAAGCCTCCCAAAACAGCAGAACCCGGAGAAATAAAATAAACAATAGATCAAGTCTCCACGGAACATTCAGCTAGTATTTGTTTACACAGTTGAAATACTTCATATTCTTCATTCTCTCTTTTGATTGCCAACACTTATATTTCCTTGAAATAAGATCTCAGCGGGCCATTTGTGAGTACACAGACGAAAATTGACAGTATGCGAAAGACAATAAGGGAAGGATCTGTGGTGCTGTTGTCTGTGTTCTCTGCCTTCTGAAAGTGTTATTTCAATTAAAAAGCGGATAAACTGCTGATTAATTCAGCACACTTCCCAATTACACATCAAGCAGGCCTCCTGGGGGCTGCAAAGCCCTGAAGATGGCAGATGCCATGCACACATTCAGGCATATTTCATATGGCCATGAAATATTGAGCTGGTGTGTGGCGTTGAAGTACCCCTGGGTGTCTGTTGTGTTGGGGCTGTATGTAAATCTGGTTATGACACCCTTTGCTTAGCAGGAGACTGATATCTGGGACATACTTGGTACAGGGTAGAGGAAAAATGACGCAATCTGAGGCCAAGATGTTCCAGAGAAGTTGCATCTTGTGTTCTGCTGGCTGCAAAGGAGTAACTTTGACTAAGATGTGGTTTGCAATTTGATTTGAACAATTCAGAATTGACATTTCCTTTGATGATACCCTTTACGTAAATTGTAGAACAAACAAACAGTATATGATAATATTTCTTAAGCATAACACAGGAAAGACTCAACATTTTGAAAGCACACATATTCCCTTTGTTGGGATTGTGAGGAAAGCCACATCAGCTTTTTAGTTATGAGATCTTTTGATATCACCACATTCTTAACATTAAAAATTGATGCAGCTAAAATATATGGAAATTGATTTTGTTATTGCTAAAATCAATTATATTTTGAGTACAAAATAATTAAAATAAAACAGTGTAGTAGATAAAAGTATTGCAGATAAAGTTGATACAGACGGCACAGTAAGTTGCGACTGGTCGTAAAGTGTTTTTTAACCAGGTTCTAAAACACTCAGAAAAAAAAAGGTAATTGTTAAAAAATAAATACCAGAAAAGGAATTTTTATAAAGGAAAAAAGTTTTGAAGACAGCATGGGGAACTCCTTAAGATTGTTTTTCCACAATTATTCATCTAAATCATAAAGCAGTTTTCTGGTGCATAAGGTTTTGAAATTTACAGGTAAAATAATTTAACTAAATAATAAGCACTTCTAAAAAAGTTAGATGATGCATACCGTGTTTTTCGGACTATATTACTTCGGAGTATAAGTCACAACAGCCACAAAATGCATAATAAAGAGCAAGAAACCATATTTACAATAGTAAATGGAGTAGAAGTTGCACTTTTGGGATAGATTTAAGCCCGGTGCAAGACTGAGTGGCACTTCTTTTTCTGCTTTTTCAGTGGCAAATACTGATGCATACACCTCATGTACAGTGCTCCCTAGCAGATCATGCTATTTATTTAAAAAAAACGTACATAAGTCGCACCTAAATATAAGTCCCATCCCGAGCCAAACTGTGCAAAGAACTGCAACGTCTACTCTGAAAAAAACAGTATATTCTCTTTATACAAAAATAGCCATGATTAGTTCCTTTGTATAAGTTGGTCTGTCCCTCTTGACGCTTATTTCATATCATCCATTCATTTTATTTTGACTTTGCTCTTCATGGAAGTATCAAATCAGACAGTGGTGAAAGCTGCTGATTCACTTCAGATATTTTATATTTTCAGATATATTAGGCCAAATCTGAATTCTTCCCGTCCCCCTACTGCTTCTCCCCTACCCTTACATTTAGCCCTCCAAACAGGGAGTTACGGAAAAATAGTGTCTTTGAATTCGGGCGTTAATCCCACACGATTATGTCATCAATAATCACCAGGGGTGTGTATTGGGAAGAGTCTGGCAATACAATACGTGTATCAATACGCGTCCCACGATAAGAAAAGTATCCCGATATAGTACTGGAGCACTTTTTTTTTCTTTTTTTTCCAAGTAAGACTTAGAAAAAAAAAACTGTACCTGAATATCAATATGTCCTTCATTGTAATAAAATTGTAAAATTCAGTTTGTTTAATGATCACAATGTTAAACACTGCAACTGTATCTCATGTACAAGTTGCTTTTACTTATGCAAATTAATAGTGCTTTTATTTTGGTAACTTAAACTATAGGAAGGGAACAGTCAACACTGTCTGATTTCCACCACAAAATATTTTCAGTATAAGAAAAAAAATAGAATTAATGTGCCTTTTATTAATAAGGTTCTAAAAGTAAGATTAAGGAAATAAAGTGCTGTTTATTTTCAATATTGCTAAATGTAGCTTCTCCAGTACTTTTAAATGGTTCAGGAGCCTGAATGGTGCTGCAAAAATAAAGGGTAAAAAACAAAACACTAATTCTTTCCAGAAACAATAGGGTGTGATGATGAGGCAGCATGACAGGGTGAAGGAGAGCGCTTTATTGTACTAAAGATGCTTTATTTTGGTGACTGTCTGCACTGCAGCGCTGCAGCCCCGCTTTCTCACACACAGAAGTAAACGTGTATTTCAACGGATGTTGTCCTTTTTTCAGAGCGTTGTACACATCACTCTGATCCATCAGGTCGCTAAACTGGAGTCTATTGCTGTGAGGTTCTGCAGAATTTTGGCCCACTTTGCCGACAGCATTTCGGCCGATGCTCCATGATTAGCCGCTGCAAAGCTGCAGTGCTTCACTCGTTATTATCTGAGCCGCTAAAAGGCACCGCAATCCGCGTTTTATGATACTGGCAGCAACATGGCACAGAGCTTCAGTTTGGAACCCATCCTAACTTAAAACTGTAGTGCAGGTCTCGTAGACAAAACAAAACAAGCTGCTTCACTGAGATCTTGTAGTTGTTTTGTGTAGAGCTGCTCAAAGAAGCTCCATGTGCTCTGCTGCCAAATAGCGTTTAAACAATTTAAGTGGAAAAAAAGAGTCAGACACTGAAGGACGCTCAGAAATAATTAAATAAATAAATATCATTTTGAATTGATACAAGTATTGCCAAATCAACTATCGCAATACATCGCCAAAACAATGTTTTCTAACACCCCTAATAATCATCGGTAAGCTACTTCAGCACAGATCTGCTAGTGCCTCGGAAAAAACATGAAAACATTGTTTTTATAACTCTAAAAAGGTTGTGCTAAAACAAAAAGTCAGTGCTTACATTTACACGTAAACTTTTGAGCATCGGAGCACACCCACATAAAAAACAATTTAGGAGACCACTACTGCTCCAAATGCCCCTACATTTGGAGGGGTAAGGAGAAGCTGGAGGGATTTCATCAACATTCAACTGAAAAATACCTTGATTAGAAAACATATTTGTTCCAAAAGTAGTAAAAAAAACATTCATTTTTGGTAAAAATAAAAAAACTCTTGAAAAATATGAGAATGAGTTGTTGGTTGTCGTGGATAAGTTTTGGTTATAGTAACTGTTAGCTTGACTCACTCATTAGATTTTCTCTGCAAATTAAGATGATGTTGATTTGTGTCTTTAACTTTTGAACCACCCAAAGAAACAAAGAAATTCCAATAAATCAACGTTTTATTTTGGAAATTATAGGTCAGGTTGTTTAAATTCTCCTTAATTCTAATTATCTTTTTATTAGAGGCTTACATATCCATCAAAATCAACCCATCTTTACAATACCATGATATGGTTCCCTCTTCACAGTAAAGCACTGCCAGCCTTCCCTCCCTTCCTGCATCCATAACTCATTTAAGTGTAAAAGCAAACAAAGAGCTGTAATAGCCCTCTGGACAGGAGTTTGCCTGGTCCAGTTATATGATGCTGCTGTTCTTGTGCTGTGCCTCCTCCCAAACGAGCCTGCGGCACTTTGTAACCACCGCTCTGTGTCCCAAAAGACAGCAGACCAATAGTTGCTGAAATCCAGTGTGACCGTAACACATAAATCATCTTTTAAGCACAGGGAAGAACAGGTGTGGGCATAAACAGTGTCGACGCTGCTTTCTCAGTGATGTAAATAATTTATCAAACCTATACACACACACACACACACACATGGCACTGTTTATTCCGCCCCAGTCAGTGTAATCCTCAGACGCCATTTTAGCGGAGGGCTTGTCAAGACATGCACACATACTGGTCAGTGTTTTAGAGGCGGCCCTGTCTGTCGCTGTAATGAATCCCACTGTGATCACTCTGGCAGTTGTGGTCATCACTCTCTGACCAGCACACAAACAGATGCATGCGCATGCAGACTCCCTCTGCATGAACACACACATGCACACACACAGCAGAGGTCCTGCTGACTCTCTGCTCATTCATCATGCGACCCCTCATGGAGTTGCTTGTGGGAGTGTGGGGATGCAGTGAAGATGTAAGTGACTGAAGACGAGAAGGAGGTTTGGTGGGGGTTTAGAGGAGGAGTCTCAGGGCCTGGGTAAGAGTAGAGGAGGTTACCTCAGTAGAGGCTGTCTCACAAACCCATACTGCCTGGATTGACTCGTCGCAAATGTGAAGAAAAGAGGGTTCTGGACGGAGTGATATTGTATCCACTTTGGTTCTGACCCTGAAGAGCAATGCTAGAAATTCTTCCTTTCCTTATTCCTGACATTTTTTCAGTGGGCGTTTCTTTACTCGCCAGCAACTAAACATTTGCTTCCCCAAAAGCGTTAAGTGCACATCTAAATAGTTGATGAGCACTAAGCTGTTGGGGGATAATGTCGCCAGCGGCGCCTCATTGAATGTTGCCTCGCAGATGCCCAGTGGGACTGCTTTAAACAACCTGGCATCCCGTTGCTCGGCAGCCTTGGAAAGGAGACGGTTCCAAGCCCAGCAGGTCTTTCACCTCCCAAATTTTTTAAAAATAATTATCAGAGGACACGACTGTGTTTCTCAGTGACGGAGGTAAAGTACAGATAAAACGGATAAGCGCAGAGAGTTTCTGAGATTTAACAAGGCTTCCCTGGTGATCATGTTTCCCTTCAACCAGATTTGACAGCTTCTGTAGTGATTTCTAGTATTTCAGAGGCTTCAAAAGCAGAAGTGAGGGAAGCCTGCTGTCAGTTGAAGTCACCTTCAATTTAAATTTCCCAAAGAAAACGTCTATATTGTCAAACTCAGGCTCACAAACACCTGTTAACTTTATTTGTATTCCAAAACTATACTTAATATTGAAGACTATTAATTCATGCCAAAATGTAGCGTAATTACCTAAAGGTTTCAGTAAACTTTAAACGACATCAAGCATGGGCCGCCAACTAGAAAAGCTCAGCTTGTCAAAATTAGCTCAGTTTTATTAGATTTAGCCAACTTTATGATAGTTGCTGTGTTGTCATTACATTTGATTTTCAGTGACAAAAGAAATTGTAATAGGTGTTAGTTAAAAAAGCGCAAAATTGTATTATAAATAGAAATTTAAAGATAAATGCTAAACAAAACTACCTATTTTAATTTGGTAATAATTTGGTTTAGCGGCTCAATTTAGTAAATAACAAAGGTAATGTTAGAATCAAAGATAAGAACAAAATTCAGAATATTAATTTTAAATATATTTCAAACTCAATTTTGAAAATTAAAATAATTATTACATTAAAATAATATGTTTAAATGGCTATAATTTGAAAAATATAGGTGAAATCTAAAGGTTCAAGAGGAACTCTAATTCTAAATGTTAAACATTAGCCTCATTTGTAATACTACAATATACTTTGAAACAATAAATTTAAACGTAAAGCTAAATGCAAATGTTCACGTGACTGAAAAGTGCATTCATGTGGCCACGCCCATTGAAAGAGTCACAATGCTTCGAACTCTGAGCCACGCCCACACAAATCAAACAACTCTTTTAACAAATGAATTATAAGTTGGAATCTATTGATGAATACATTCCAATAAGAAACATAAAATGTAGCTGACATTGCAGGGGCCTCTTCTTTTCTGCCAATACCCACGGTCAAGGGGGTGGGGGAGGGTCTGCACTCACAAAGGGGTCCTCTAATGGGCGTGGTCTGATTAACGTAATTTTAAAACATTTAAATATATTTACATTTAATGCTCACTTAGAACACTTAGAATTTCCCTTTAAAACTATTTTTACATCTCACACGGCATAAACATCTGCATATAAATTAACACTTAAAAAGAACATACATCTCAGATTTATATTTGAGTAACACCAAACATTTGCTTTTAAGTTCAGGTTTTACAGTAACATGCATAGATAAACTTTACAAGTTAGTATATGTTAACTAGATTAACATTTGCTGATTTACATTTAGATTTAACATTAAACATCGAGGTTTAGGTTAAACCTTTAAATGTCATTTTAAATGGTTACATTATTGGACTTAGATGTATTGCCTAAATGTAAAATGACCAAAATGATTCAGCATTTAGATTTATATTACAATGTAATATTTACATGAAATGTTCAATTAATACATTTTGACATGATTTGCAAAAGTGCTCAGTATTTTCTGATAACATATTTTTAAACTTAGCATTTATAAACCAGCCCACTTTACTAAGACTTTCCTAATACCTTTATTTGCAATCAATGTCATCTAAATTTTATTTAAAAAACATGGCAAAGGTGAGAAAACTTGCTCAAAAAAGTGAGCTATCCAAACCTGTTCTGTCTTCATTAGTCGCAATGGATGCTGGAGTCTTTCCCAGTCATTTTTGGGCGACGGCAGATGACAGAATTTGCTATAAACCCATTCAAGTATTTTATTCAGATGTCTGTTATGTCAGTTTTTTAACAACAACCGAACCTCCACTGGAAAATGTTTTAAAACTGCTTTTGTTTTTAAGTTTAAAGGGTTCACCGGCGTGAATTCATAAAAGCTCTTCCTAGCAAGTCGCTGCTTAACATTACCTATTACGAACAGTGAGAGTATCCCATTTTGTGCAACACTGAAATAAATAGGCTTGAACAGAGGCCTGTGAGCATGAAATATGCCTTTAACAGGATTCATTTATTTTGTTCTGATAGACTGAAACAGAGCAGCGGCTTGATGACAAAATCTGCTTATACAAAGTGTTGATGTTTCAAGTGCTTTGCAGCTGCTCCCACTGCTTGTGTGTGAGCATGCATTTAAAAGTATGTTACTGTGTAGCTTCATCCTCCTCCAGAGGACCAAAAGTTGATGTTTGCACTGTGGCGGTGCAGAAACGAAGGAGCTGGCTTGTCCACATTTGATGTCTCTTGAAGGCGTTTTGTTGTTGCTCAACCCTGCACCCCGGGGACCATTAAGCTGAAAATAATTGGCTCTGAACCTCCTCCCTTCATCGATCCTTTAGAGTCAGTGAACTCTTGAAGACACTAGCGGCAGCATATACTGAGTCGGAAAAAAGAAACTCATGGACACACAAGCAGACATGAGAGAGGGCCAGGTGTGAGGGGCGAGGACGGAAAAGCAGCTCCATGACAAATAAAACACTGACAGACAGCTGCTCAATAAAAAGGACCTCATTTCCTGAAGATAGACGTGTCAGATCAGTTTAAAGTAAGCACAATTTCCTGATTTTTTACTTTTCACATTTTAAATTTTCCACACAAGCATTGTCTCTAACATGCTAGATGCCCTGGCAGAAGTCATCACTGGCCCCACATCTGCATACCTTACAGAGTAGGGACCAACCACCGGCCAACAGAGGGAGCTCATGCTATTCATAAGACCCATTGTCATGCTCACTGGAGCCACCTAACCATTTGAATAAGATCCGTAATGTTACAGAGATTTTCTCTTTGTCAAGAATGAAATAAAATCCCATTGTTAAGAAGGATTTAATAAAATGTTTAGCTTCCATTGGTTATCTTAACAGTTTTATTTATGGGACTTTTATTCTGATGTACCAACATTAACAGAACAATCCCACTTTATGATTGTGGAGAACTTCAAAGCAATGGTTTAAGCTTAAAGAACACATGGCCTCAGAATTTGTCAATGTACACAACTTAAGTTGAACAAATGTTTTTAAAAGTTTTTTTTCATTTTTCTGCCAATAAAATAAAAAAAAGTCTGACAAGCCTACCGTTCCTCCAGCTGAGGTGTAGAAGGAAAGCACGGCTGAAAAATATAAAAAATGTTTATTAATTTTGTCCATGAGACAAGTGTTTCGCCTAACCCTAAAAAAAGAAGTGTTGTTTATGATTTACGCAACATTCTGATTTAATAACTAGATGTTATTATGAAGGAAACATTGGGCAGTCTACAGTAAAAAACATGGGAAAAAAAGAGGAAATGGACCTTGAAACTACACAATGAGCCAAGACATGTAAACAAAGGAACGCATACGGTTAAACAGAAAAAAATTCCACAAAAAAAATCAGGAGACCCCAATTAAGGGATCCATAGATTGATTTTCTTTAGAAGAAGCAACTATCTGCTAAAAATATATATATATATAAAACCCTCAAGTGCAAATAAATATTTAAATACTTAGGTACTTGTATTTAAACAAAGAATTACAGCGCATTTATTCCTAATCTGTTTACAGTTTGTTGTATAAATTTACAGTGCGAACAGCTCATTTTGATTCTAACCTTTTGAAAACCCCTGAAGATTGCTTTTTTAATACAAGCAAAGTAACTTTAGTTTTCTCCTGGTGATATACTAACAAATTGAACCACTAATGACAGCACTCTGAAGGGAAATACCAACACTTTGGGATGGGCTAGAAGTGCAGTGGAAAGGCCGACATGACTCTTTGTACACATTTTCCTATTTTCGGTTCAGAAGGCAACACAAAGTTCTCTAAACCAAGATTTAAGCTAGAGCCTGAATTAACAGCCATGGCATCCATTCATCCTCAATTACCACCCTCAATCTTCATATAGTCAGGTCTAGATTTAATTAAATCTTTATCCATCTGTCTTCATCATTTGTGTGCTTGCTGGATGAGTCCACAGTGTCGAGAAAGCTATCATCAATACAAGAGAATGAAGGCTGCTCTCTGTTAAGAATTGATGGCCACAGAGGACACAAGGAGGGGTGTTCATCTTCACTCCGTCTTTCTTTCTGGCCTTTGCAAAGCAGAGTAGTTCATCACTATGAATATGGACTATATTTACATACCTTGTCTATCTATAACATGACACCAAAGTAATTAGATCTCTTGGTTTTCATACTTCAGAGATGACATGAATAGTAATTCTGTATCCCAAACATTGAAAATAGGTCAGGTATAATTCAATTTGTTTATCGTATTTTCTCCCATTAAGTGTAATCATATAAGTAGTGGGTTACAGCCCTGTGACAGAGTCCTCCACCACTGATGAACCATCACATTAATTGAAGTTAATGGGCAGAGTGAAGAGCAACGGGGTGGGAGAGCGAACAGAGGAGGGAGTCTGCACGGATGAATGCATCGGAGGACTGGCAACGGGAGGGCCGAGTTCACTTTCCCGGTGCTCCCATAGCCGGAACGGGAGGGCAGGCCTGGGGATTAAAAACAAAAAATGTCCCACATACGATATTTACCCGTGCTTACTCAGAACATGTTACAAACCTCCCAGCAATGTGTGGAAACTGTATTTACCACTATAGTATAAAAAAATCAAAAAATCAACATGACAGGTTGGGCGGAATTAATCACATTTACTGGAAATTAAGAGCAAAACAAACACACCCCATCCATAAACAAGTCAAACTTGAACTCCAGAGACGGAGAAAAGCAGCAGCCACTCTAGCGGACTGGAAAACCTCCACTAAAGAATCTGGGATTGATCAGGGTTCCCTCGCTATATTGCGATTCACCTTTCATGGTCTGGTCTTTCATGGTTTTTCACCGATTTCTTTCAGCACAATTTTGTACGATTTTTAAAAGGGTTCTAACAGTGTATTGTATTCTGCATCCTGATTGGCGAACGCGTTCAGTTTGTCATATCTGCACATATCTTCAATCGCGATGTTTGTTTATAATACTGGACTTACATTTCCATAAAAGAGAGATTTTAGACAAGAGGAAAAAGTGTGAAAATGTTTATTTTTGTCTGAGAAGTGTACAAACTGTTTATGTAGGAATTTTACAGCCTTGAAACATCCACTTCCACTATTGTGGGTTATTTATGGAACATAACCACTGCGATAAACTAGGGAACACCATGTGATTCTTTTTATGAAACAGAGAACATAGCTGTGAACAATGGACAGCATAATGAAGAACCTGTGCAGAAAAGATGCCCTTTAAAGACCAGCTGGGTGGCTTTCACTCTTCTGCTAAGTTTTCTAGGATATGATAAAACCTGCAGCACGTCAAGACCACAACTATCACCATCAACTTTGTAGACAAGCTGCCAGATGAGCAGAATGTCTTTTTCTTCCACTTTAAAACTGATTATCACAGCACAGATAAATAAATAAAAAGAATTGGAAGAAACTTCCCATCTTTTGTTACATCATGAGTCCAGGTTGTCACATTGACAAATTACTTTTGCATTTGAGTGAAACTTTTCTTTTTCAAGATTTTTCTTCTAACCAACTAACTTTGTCAAAGTAACATTCCTCTTCCTCGCTCTAGCAGGAACCTGTAGAAGAGCAAAATGAGTGTGTACAGTATGACACCTCCTGCACCTGGAGCCCACAAGACTGAACCTTTTGCTTCAATCATTTGTGATCTTCACTGGTGTCCATGGATTACATGAAATCTTTCCACCTTTATCCACCTTAGTCATGGTAGGGAGAACACGTCAATGGAAGGGGGGGTCATCTAAGATAGCACAAGGGTTAAAAGAGCTCAAAAATTGATTGGAGTGGGACTTTAAGTGCAATAAATTAATGTCACCTAAAGTAACAAATACATTTGATTAGATTAAATGTTTTTGCAATCTTGGAGTAACTGGAGCAAACAATGTAATTGTGGGCAAATGTTTTGAGACTCTGAACACACCAGGACGAATTTCTCCCGCGAGTTTCGCCGACGTTTAACGCCTCGTGACTAAACAAAGGGCACCAATGTGAGTGCGCACACCAACGCGAAATAATGCCACGCGTCAAAGTGTCAAATTTAAAAAAAAAACGCCTCTGGTTTTTTTTTTTGGTTTGACGCGCCGCGTTGAAAACTATACGACCAATGAGAATGGCGCTTTTGCACACGTGTCTGGAGCTTCTGAAGTTACAGTAAAACACAACTTGGGGGGCGCTCAAACACAAAACTGCCTTTCTGAGCACACATACCAGTGAAGAAGATAGACGCCAAGTAGAATCTACACTGCCGCAAAGAAATAATGACGGACATTCTAAAATATCCCCGAACCAAGCACCAGTTGGAGCAACTGGTGCTTGAAATATTGATGTTTTCTTTGTTTGACTCTGACAAGCGCGTAAATACTTGCTCTTCTTCTGAGTGAAAAGCGACTTTAAGAAGCGTAAAGTTGCGCGGCGCCACCTTGTGTACAGGAGTATTTCTGTTTTACATTAAGCGCCATCTAATGTCAGGGAATGAAATTGCATTTTCGCTCGGCTCATCGTCAGCGAAAATCGCCTGGGTGTGAACACAAAAAACGTGGCAAAAACGCTGGCGAATAACACCTGGCGAATATTCGTCCCGGTGTGTACGGGCCTTGAGATGACAGGTGACACAAGAAGAAAACTCTTGGTGAGTCACTAATTGGGATATCTGTTTCATTGACCATGAAAATTCTATATTCAGACTTTGCTTGAGGTGTTGAAAGTTTAAAGCATTTCTTCAACTGCAGGAGGTGTCATACTGTACACACTCATTTTGCTCTTCTACAGGCTCCTGCCAGAGTGAGGAAGAGGAATACTGCTGACATAACCCTTACTGACAGAAATCTCAGGAAGCACCAACACATACAACAATCAATATGCCAACTTCACACAAAGAGCATGTAGGGAGTCAGACTTCACGAGGAATCTTGTATCAAAAGCTCAAGTATGGGTTGCCCCCTCTTTCACGGTAAGTAACATTGCTTCATCTAAGCAAGCAGACATAAAAGAAGAAGAAGAATGATATGAAAAGCTATAGACAAATAGAAGTTAACCCATGACAGAGAGAGATGATGGTATTGCTGATTAATTGAGAGTGAGAGCTTCTATCTTTTTATTCACAGTAGGCTATGCTATGCAGAGTATCCTGGTGGCCCTGACACCCAGCCTCGAACTTAGTGTCATTTGTACGTGTTTTAGTGTGTGTCTCTATAATTGTAAGAAATAATTAAGGTTTTTAAAAGGGGGATGTTTGTATTGGTCTCTTAGTCTTTAATTGATTTAGCTTAGAATCAGCACTGAGGTTGGAGATGTCATTCACAGGGAAGAGAAAAATGATACTCAGCTTGTAACCAACAGGAGAAAAAATGTCATGTCTAAGTGAAATGATCTTTTTCATCATGATGTGCTTACACAATGCGAGGATGAGAAAATGATGTAACAGAATTCAAAATTATACTTTTTTTACATGAAACAACAAAAAGCACCGTGACTGGCAACCTGTCCAGAGAGTCCCCTGCCTTCGCCCATGAGTGGCCAGGATAGGTTCCAGCAGTCCTGTGTTCCTGAAAGGGACAAAACGGATTTAGAAGATCAATGAAAAAGGAGAGGCTAAGCAGTTAAACTGATTACGTTATAGGCACTTTTCATGTTCAACCCTGTTGTGGCAGCTCTCTACAGACAAATGTACAGAAGTACCTTTTACTTAAAGCTTTAGAAGTGCTTTACTGCTGCATTTTTACTGGTAAAATATAATGGAGCTAGCCAGCTAGACTGTTGACATGTCTAAAGACTAGATACATTAGCTAATATATGCATTAACTACTGTAATAAATGTTGAGACAATCGCAATTCATCTATTTTGCAGATCAATACATTCAGTCAAGTTTCCAGAAAAAGCCTGTAGAATGCTTTCATATACATTCAACCACTGGAGCTGTAGATGGGAAAATGCATCCCCACTGAGCTGTGGTGGGGCTGGTCCCCACCTGTGATGCTGCATTTGGCTAGTTATGCAGCTATTCACAGAGAGGGAGGTTCCAATTATTATTAGCGTTTCCAATAACAAACATCCTGTTTTCATGCTCAGCCTATTGTCTATTTTTCATTGTCTTTCCTCATCATTTATGGGGTAGATGTGAAAGGGGTGGGGGGCTTGTGTGTAGGTTTGGGGAGGGGGTTCTTTTAATTTTCGTGCTCGTTTCTATATTATTTGTTTTGTTTTAATATAAATCACTTTTCGTTATGCTTTCAAGGAAAAGTCCTATATAAATAAAGTTTGGTTTGATTTGATATATATTCATCTAATACCTAAAGTTGCATGAAGTCACTTGCAAGAATGAGTGGATTAAAAAATGCTCTCATTCTATACTAATTACATATAAGTTTCTCATTCAATACACTATCAAAACAAAGTAGAGCTAAATACATATGTAGGAGTACATCTGCTGCCCCCCTCAGAGCGAATGGTTATTAGTGTAGTTCATGTACAGTAACCTTTCTGCAGCAAGGCCACGCAAAGTTCAGTAGGTTGCTGTCAGCGACATGTGGGGCCATCAGGGTCTCTGCATTGTTGACTTGACCTGCTCTTCCCATGCACACACCCCAGGATGACCTCTCCAAATTAATTACCCATGTCACTCAGTCACTCTACTTTGTCCTCACCCAGCCAACATCACTGCTGTTAGGATGAATTCGCTGATGTTACTAATCATTCACTGTCCACCGGACGATGGCCGCTCCTGTAATTCCTACATATCGCTTCCTCACTCTTTCAAACCTCTGCGTTGTGCATCCTAACAGCCACTTCCCTGTTTTAAATGTACATCATCTTCTGTCATTAATTACAAAGGAGGACTGTTGTTTTTGTAACAGTCATTGTTGGTGGAGATGTTTTAATGGTGGAGACACCATTAAAATGGCAATGCCCTCTCCCCCTGGTTTGGACCCAAGCCTCATTAGGGTGATCAGGAAATGCCAGTCTGCAATTGGGTTAGGAGGTCACAACATGGGGCACTTATTTAAAGACACATAGCTGGAAAGGCATTTTCTTACAGGATGAATACATATAAGGACTATAATGAACAACAATGTTCTCTTTTTTTATATTTGATTTTAGGTGTGATGGTGTCCCAAAGATTGTGCCACTGTCATATACTGTAAAAATTTACAAATTAAAAATATGTAATGCGCTGTTTTTGTTTTATTATTATTAATAACAATCCATAGTAATTCACTTGCAAAAAATGTTCCGCACATTACCCCAAAATGGGGGTCCAACTTTCCAAAAGGCAAAAAAGTAGAATAGTAATGAAAAAAAAAGATAGAATCCATCTTAAGGAGAAAAAACTAGTTAAAGTCCAGAATAAAACATCTTTCGAAAGCATTTTCACATAAAAACTTAAAATCCAAAATATTTTGTTCTCTTAATAGAGGATCTAAAAAAATAATAATATTTAACCTAGTGTATGCCATCACAGTAAAAGCAAAAACCTTAAGATTCAAAGACAACTTTTACATATCCTTGGGTACATACATTTTATTCAGGTTATCAGTCCTGCAGTTACAAATATCTTTACAACTTATATCTACGTTGCCAACATCATCAACCTTGAGGAAAAGAGAAACCATGTGACAGAGTGGCTTCATCCTGACAGGAGGAGCAAAAACACGCATGCACAAACCCACAAAGTTTCATTGTTGTCAGTGGCAGACTTAGGAGTTGGGGGGCGAAGGCGAACAATAACATGGGATCCTCTGCAGCAGTTTGCAGCAGCAAATTTGAATAACTTCCTTACTGGTCCTGTTACAAATTAGAGTTCAAGAATCCTGATGCAGGGTAAAGGCTTGGACACAAAGGGACAAGTTGAACCAAATATGACCAAATATGTGACAGTATCCTGCCTGAGAAAGACAGCCCATTCTTCTAAGACTAGTTTTCCCGAAGACTTGAAGAATGAAGTTCACCAAGGTGAATATGCACTCTGCAAGAAAGTATTGTTTTAAAAGGATCATGAGTAGCACCAAAATGGGCCACTTTGAATGACTGACAATCATTTAGACTCACACATGCTCCCAGTGTGTTTCAAGCCTATGCATATCCACTGTCATTGCTTGAATATATACTGTCATTGTAGTCTTTTCTTTGTATCATCATCAGCACTATAGGGGGATTGCTTATTAGGGGAGACTTATTAATTGTCAGAAGTGGTGTATTAAAAGAAAGCAGACATACAAAAAAACTTTTTACCCTAAAAAAAATAGAAGACTGCAACTGTACGCACTGTTAAAGCATGCTAAATGTGGAAAAACAATAATTATACGTGAAAGAATTTATTTATGTGAAATAGTGTTTTTAACATCCTATTTACAAATATTAAAAAAGACCAAATTCCCCTAATAAACAACGCAAGGTGTAAGTGTGTGTGTTTGTGTGTGCATGTGTCGGATGGAAACAGAGAGATAGATGAGATAAATCAATGACTGCACCGCCAGTCTGAGTCAACAGAGAGTTAAAATGTTGTTAAACTCTAGCCGAGTGGACACTCTCCCTAACCAAGTAGCCTCACTACCATTGATTTTTTATTTAGCTTCCAGCAGTGATATGTCTTCAGTCCACACAAAACAGCAGGGCCTCCACTAACGGCCAGCACAGAAATCCTGTCCCATTGAGCCCAGCTTACCCAGTGTGCAGATTGCAGCATGTTAACAGATTTCACCTCTTGCTTCCACAGAGTTGAACTGTGAAATGAGACTCAACCTCTGTCACAGAGCAAGGATGAGTTCTGTAAGGCCTGGTGACCACAGGAAATGCCCAAAGATCACCAAGTGTCAGCAAAACCACCTTTGTTTTGCTTGACTGTGCCTCCCCTAGAGGTAACCGCTTAAAAAAAAAAAAAAGTACATAATGTAATAAAATGAAGTGTTTTCTGATGAATTCAAAAATGAATTTTTTGTCACTTTTTAAACCACTTTATGACTTTATCCTAAAATAGTCTAGTGTTACACTATTAAAAGAAATATGTCTGAGAAAATTCAGGAAACTTAATTAAAAAAAGATCTAGAAATCTAAAATTGTTACAAATTGAAAAATATTATTTAACCCTTGTGCTATCCTAGGCACTTTAACATTGGGAGTTGGGTCATCTAGACCCACTAGACAGTGCGCTGAACCTTTTTTCTTCAATGATTTCTGATCTTCACTGGTGTCCATGGATTACATGAAATCTTTCCACCGTTATCCACCTTTGTCATGGTAGGGAGAACACGTCAATGTAAGGGTGGGGTCATCTAAGATAGCACAAGGGTTATATCAGCTGCTGGTTTGTGTTTTCAATAAGGGTGTAACGATTTCTCAGCTTAAATGAAGAATCGATTTACATTCCTACGATCTAACCAGATCCGTCTTAGGTTATATTGTTAATCAAATATACCATTTTATCATAACAGCGTTTTTAAATCTAAAACATTGATTAAATTTATTTTTGGAAATAAACCTTTGGATTTAGACATGATACGTTTATTCTACTATAACGTAAAAAAGACCAAGTGTCATCACAGCAGACAACAAAGATGTGATGGGAGCAAAAACTGATCAGTCCAAACACTTTGAATTTAGCAAAGACATGTGACCATACAGTGTGATAGAATGTTGTAACAATGCCTATAAAAGTAGTCATCCAGTCTTTTTTTAAAAAAATCATGGGACCATAGTAGTTAAAAAAAAAATATGATCATTGAAATATTGAAAATATTGGTCAAATATTTTGTAAGCGGTATGTTTTTGTTTTAGAATCAGGGAAGAAAATGTTTGTTGACATTATTCCAAGAATGGGTTTCCTCCCTTAAAGTTTTGGGTTAAATTCCTTATTATAGATATGCAATTACTCGCACAATCAAGAGGACCTGGTTGCCGACAATAAAATACTCTTTTTGGTCTAAAAACACTGGAGACCCTAAGAGTCACTGGGTTTTATATAAGCTGATCATCAGAGAGAAGTGGCTTTGCGGCGGTAGGCAACTGTTCATGCCGCTTTTCCCTGATATGCATACAAAGTGTTACAAACTGGTGCAAGCCACTTTTCTCCGCAACAGAATACGCTAATTCGCATAGTTGAAGGGGTGAAAAGTTAAGGTTGTGAAGGAATGTAAACACTGGAGCTAAAGCCCAGGTGTAATAAATCTAATAAACACTTTTGCTTGCATCCTTTCTGAAAGGAATAAAACAATGACCGTTTTTGCCCTGTTTTCAGCCCATGTTGCACACTGAACCGTTTATTCACATGAAAAAGTTTAATAAAAACGTGCCATAATTCTGAAAACTTGAAGCATTTCCGTTTCCTGCTTCTTGCCACCATCTTGTCTGCAACCAGGTCCCCCTGGGCCAATTGTCCATGAACTGAAAGGATCTATTCAAGAAGATTTTGGAGTCATAATACACTATTTTGAATTCACCCATTTAAACATTTGTTATCCAATGTTTCAAAAAAGATAGCAAATGTCCAAATGCAGTCTCAGCACAGAATAAAATATTTATTAAAACATTTACTTTGAATACAGCCAAATGATTGCCAAGTTTTTTTTTCAGATCCAAAGCATACTACTCTTAGATTAAAATAATGCAGAATTTGGTCAAGAAAGAATACATACACTCATCTTCCACCTCTGAGACCAATTTACAGTTCAGTCCCTGCAGCAGTGCTTCCGGCTTCGCAATGCTCTCCATCCATCACACAGACAGAGTTTGTGGGTGGGAAGACAATAAAGCATCATGTCAACGTTACTCTAAAAGTTACTGTTTGGTCCAAATATGTTACCTGATAAACTCCAATAACCTGTAAATCTGATGTATTAAACAGAATATTTAGCGAGGCAGCTACATTTAAGGTATTTACTATATATATATATATATATATATATATATATATATATATATATATATATATATTTATAGGTCAACCATAACTTTTATAAAGTACACACATGATAGAAACATATCAGTAAAAAAATATTTTATCCAAAGCCCAGCAGACACCTCAAACATTCAGGTTTACTGATTTGTTTCAAAGAAAGACATCAGGCTGGCATCCACCTGTGGGGCCCTAATGTGCAGTGCAATTTTACCAAAGTGTATTATCCCCACATTCTATAATAATTAACAACAAGTTTGTGAGACCCATAGGACCCCTAAAGGTGCTGGTAGGTGTGTTTGTGTGTAAGTAGGCTACTTGTGTGTGTTTGAGAGGAAGAGTGGGAGCAAGGACCAGAGAGGCAGGGTCTTTCAAGCTGGTGCTCCACAAAACCAAGTTGCATTGTGGTTTGCTAGGAGCCCAGTTCAGGCTTCGTGTCATATAACATAAAGGCGATTTCCCAAAAAGAGGACAGGCCCAGATGTATTATTCCTCAGCCTTTTGGCCCCAAAGTGGTGTGGGTTGTCTTCCAATGATTTCCAATTAATCTTTGCTAGACAATGTGGTAGAAAAGACCGCTTCAACCTTTCTCTGTCACCACTATTTGTGCTTCTGTCTGCAACATTTGCAGTTAAACATAAAGATGCAAAGGAAGTCCAAATTCCACCAGTGGCATCATTGTATAAAAGTGAGAAGATGAGGAAAAATCCGAGCTATTTGCTGGACTGATGAATACATAAATCTTGTGACAGAGAGTTATCTCTGTCAAAACCTGGACTTTGGAGATGATTTATTTATTTGCATTTTTTTGGGGCGACCCACATAGTCAGCTCTTGTACTCATCCCACAGATGCGAGTTGCTCACTAATGTGGTGCCAATTCAAAAGGTAATAAATCAACTTTCAGAGGGTTTATTGCCAAAAGCTTTATTACAAAAAAAACAAATTTTTTATTGCTAAAACTTCCACGTGGTTGGTAAAATCGGACAACAGAGGATGGCAATAATGTTGCTCATTCTTTAATCTTGATTCTAGCAGTGACTATCAATTTATGGAATAAAACATATAGTAAACTTTAAAACGCTCTAGGTGAGCGATGTCAAATTCTGGTGTCTGGCTGTCTGTTTGCTTTTGAAATCCTAACCCACCTAGATGAGGCTCCACTTCAGAGATACATTTAGTGGAAGATGTGCTCGATTCACAGGTTTTTGCATCCGTGTGGCTGTTGTGTTTGGTGGTTCTGAAACGTTGTTCTGCCCATTTTCTGAGTGCTACTTCTATCCGAATAATGTGCCATACCCTTATCACCTCACAACAGGTTTTTTTTTTTTTTTTAACAAAAGATTGAGTTTTTCCATAGCTGTACAAAAACTCCAGATCTAAGATCAGTTTATGTGATGTGGTGGGAAAATTGCAGCCTGGCCATGTAGCTAAAAAATCTGATGATGCTGTCGTGTTATTATAAACCAGTTATCTGAGAAAGCTTCAGAACACTTCACAGAATCTGTGATGTTGGGATGTTCTGAGCTCCAAGTGAAATATTTCATTATCCGTCTAACTTTTTATCTACCAAATTTGTCCCAGAAGTATAGAAATGGTGTCCCTTCATCTAGTTTTTCATCTGATTATATTTTTATTCACAACCGAACTGCAGAAACAGAAAACAAATGTTTTGTGTGTACCTGACAATTTTATATTTTATGATTTCAGTTTTGTATTTGATGAAACTTTTATTCTTTTTTGTTTCAATTTGACTACAATATAAGCAATATATACTTCGTCATGTCGTCGTAGACGCGGCAGACCCAGTTGCTGAAACCCGGAAAAGAGCCCGCGACAAGGATCAGTTTGAAAGTCATTTTATTTCTCCAGGGATTGTACGGAGTCTCTTGGAGAGCTTGAGTAGAATAATCTTTGGGTGAAGATCTGACGTCCCAGGAGCTGAGAGCAGTGAGGACTGGTGGAGTATAACCTGAGAGGTGCGGGCGGCGGCTTGTGGATCCAGAGGAGCAAGGTGTGGACGCCGAGGACGGCGGAGCCAACTTGGAGTGAGGAGTGAAGCTCTGGACGAGGAACCAGCGTGACCAATTGTAGGAGGACCTGAGGGTAGGTACAAAGCAAGGTGAGTAAAGTAACTTAGCTTGAGTAGCAAATACTAAAAGGCCATGCATAAGCACCGGAGTGAATATAACAAACTGGTGCTGGATACTGGTGAGTAGAACCCTTAAGAAGGCAGGCAGGATGATGAGGAGATGCAGGACAGCTGGTTCCAATCAGCAGAGCAGGAGCAGGAGGGAGGGGGGAGGTGACTGACAGGCACTGTGACATCCTCCTTGCAAAAAGGGCTTTAAAACTTTAACAGTTCAATATGCTTAAAAAAAGAAAACATTTCAGCTGCACACCTGTGTCTACAATTGGATTCAGAAATCTGGATGTGCAAAACTATAAGAACATGATGTAGAACATTTTGATTTTATTTATAGGACAATTCAAACAGTATTGAATGTTTGGATTATAACTGAGTACACAACAATTGCTCCTTTTTATTTGAGGTAGGAGTCTACGTCTTTCCATTTTTTTTATTTGTTCAGTACTTTTTGTAAAATGATGTGGAAATTATGCACAAATTAGTACATTTTTCATAATGTCTGCTGTGCACACTGTTCGAATGGTAGAATTAGCATTATTTTTAATAAATCTAAGTTGATAGCATTCTTTTAATAACAGAATTTTTTTTTTTTTTGCAAAAGGTTATGCCAGTATAAAATAAAGAAGGATGTACAGTTGCAAAAGAAAGATATAGCTTTTTCTATGTACCCCTTCACACAACCACAATACTTGGACAGTGGAATTTCTTTTTCTTACACACACTCCCACAAAAAAAACACTCTAAGCCTTATCTGTTAAAATTCATTTCATTTCTTTGATTTAAAACGTATAAGGTCCGATTTACTAAAGGATTGTGTGCATAAATTAATCAGCAATCTCAAAAGTGCAAACAACAAAATTATGGACTGATTAAGTAACTTTATTGTCTGTTAGACTTGTAAAAAAAAAGGTACATATGATCCTTTTTTGCACAGTTTCCCACTGGTAGATATACTGTATAATAACAGGGAGAACTTCTCTCATCCTCAACATGACTTTATAAAAGCAGCAGAGCTTGTTCTCCAACAGCTTTAAACAACTCCATCACCAGAAAAAAAACTGTTCTGCGTTCATCCAACAGGACCAGATTTCACACTGAGTACTCAGGAAAATAACAAAAAGATAAAAGACACTTTGATAGAAATAACCATACTGTGATTGTGAAAAAAAAAGAAATACATTACTGTTTAAAAAGGCATATTATTATGGCTTTGGTCTGTTTTTTTCTTTTTTTTTTGTGGTTATCTACAATTTCCTTTCAATAAATTCTAGGGGGAAAAACTGCATTAAAATGTGTACTTCCCTCTACAACCTTTCTTTGAAAATTATACTTAAAAACTATCACAAGTTTTATTGCAACAGCTGCAACTTCAAAATTTTTCTGCCCCAACCATTACAAAAAAATGCACCCAAGACCCTAGAGGGACTTGTACATCGTTAATACAGAATTCAGAGTAAATCTTTTTTTAGATTTTCAGTTGCTAGTTTGATTATTGTCAAAGAAATAGTGGACCTTGGCTCATCAAAGGTATTTAGCTACTGTGTTTTAATTCTTTTGATTTTACCGTAACTCTTCAACCGTTCAGTTAAAGTAATTCCAACTATTACTTATAGGCCAAGAACAACAGCTATTTACAAATATAAAAATAGACCAAATGGACCTAATAAACAATGCAAGGTGTAAGTGTGTGTGTATGTGTGTGCATGTGTCGGATGGAAACAGAGAGATAGATGAGATAAATCAATGACTTGACCGCCAGTCTGAGTCTGGGCCGGTTGGGTGTCTGCCTGGAGTGCGCGGCGAGTCTCCCTTGGGGGGTCCTGGCTCGTACCTGGGGTTGGGGCGGGGGGATGCCCAGAACTCCTGGGTGGTGATGAGGTGCTCGTCTGGGGCTGTGGGCACTCCTCTGGGGTGGGTGCGTTGGCTGCTCTCCTAGTTGGGCTGGAGCTGCACTCTCTGTCCCCCCATGCCTCCCTGCTCTCTGGCTCTGGGGGCCCGGTGGCGGTCCTACTGGCCCTAGCCTGGGTGGCGGATGTGATCACCCGGGGGGCGGTTGTTCTCTGCCTGCTGCCATGTGCCGTTGGGGGGTTCTGGCTGCCACTGCTGCTGTGGCGGGGGTCTTGGTGTGGGGATGGCTGGACACTCTCCCTCCTTCTTTTTACATTCCATCATCCATTTTAGAATAATATAAACACTCACTTGAGCACAGGTGTTAGCTCACATTTGCAGAAATAGTTTGCGTGAGTGAATGAAATATTTCACACTAGTTGGTTTGAATGCATAAGTATGCTAGTGTGAACAGTATTTGTGTTTTGTACATGTTGACATGTGGACATTTATGGAAACAACAGGTATGTTTATAACATTTGAGTATGTGTGTGAAAGGCCCCGCCCCTTCTAGATTTGTTTTACATCTGAACCTGACCGTAAAAATAAACATCCAGAAACTTGTTGCTTTATGATGCTTCATGGTTTTACCCCCCACCCCCCCACCACCTTCTTTAATCACCCCCCAACATCCCTCTCTCTTCTTCCCTCCTTTCCTTTTCCGTCCGGTCCAACACAAAAGATTTTGATTAAAATGAATAAAGTTTGGCCTTGATTACAAAAGGGGTTTATTCAGACATACCTCTGGTTTGTACCTGTTGTTAAGGTAAAACCTGTCCAACACAAGAGGCCTTCAGCTCTCATCTGTTTGCCCAGCTGTTGGACAGAAAAGTTTAAAAAAAAAGAAAAACAGCTTTGCGTTAATATACAACACTTTCCTTTCTGTTAAAGACAAAAGCGTTTTTGCACCGTTATGCAAAACTTTTCCTATTATAAATTGCAGCAAAGAGACGCAAAGCTGCTTTTTCTGCGTCAGAATGTGTTGGAATTATGTTCACTGCATATGTGGCTGAGGAGCTACGGTTGTTCAGAAAGCGAGTTATTTTACTTTAGTATGTGACTTCTCAAAGGGTTGAAGGGTTAAATACTGGTATTTTTGCCTGCTATTGCAGTCTTAGTAAATTCCACACAAATTGTACCAATGCTTAATGACGATGGAGTATTTGAGATCAATTTATATGACTAACTCATTTACCTGAAAGTAAGACGACTCGATCTCTTAGGCTCTGCCTTTCGCTCCTTGTTGGGTGCCGTCCAATTCATGACATTAACCAAAACCGGCCTTGGCAGCATGTTTGTGTTTTGTCCAACAAAAGTGCAGACTCTTTCTGGAAGGAGGGCTTCCTCACTTTATGACGTCACAATGTGAGGAATGGGAGGGGCTGGTGCTCAAAGTGCGGGTTTATAGAGGAATGCTCAGAGAAGCATGAACGGATCAAAGTACCACTGTGGGGTGGTTATTTGTTAGGAAGGAACATTAAGATACACGTAAAAGCTCAAAAAGTTGATTGTTAAATAAGGAATTGTTAAATAAAGAATGTAATAAAGAATAATAAATGAACCCCCCATTAAATAAAAGAGTCTTAAAATGAATGTGCAAAGAAAAAAGAAAGTAGAGTTTTATTTGTTTTATATAAATTCCTCCAGCTGTTGTTGGCTACATAAACATCATGCAAATTATACAAATTAGAAATGCAGTCCATGACTGTCAGTCCTTTCCATGTATACTAAAAAGAGCAGCAAGGTCACATGTTTTTTTCATAGGTCCTAACTGAAATAGCTTCTTTTGCTCCTCTGTTGCAGCTCTGTGACCTCCTCAGCAGTTAAAAAGGAATAAAATATTATGATGGTATAGAAAAGGCCACTTTAGCACAGAAAAGCTGAACAAAAGGCGCAATGAAACGAAGTGGATGAAGGATCTAGATTAGTTGTTATCAGTTTTTTTTTCTCAAAATATTTTTATTGACATCTAATGTTAAGTGAAATATATGAGAAATACATTTTACTTTTTTTTTACATATGTGACATGTGGTATACATTTTTAACAAGATATGTTCATATGAGTAGATAGATAGTACTTTTATATAAAGGCAAGATCCAAGTGACTCCAAACAAAATGACAAAAAAGCAAGTGAAGAACAAGGAACATAACACCCACCTGCCCCATCCCAGCAATCCCATCTGAGAAAACATAAATACATTAAAAAAGGAAAATGGGAAGAGCATATTCAAAGTCAGTAAAACAGACATCCTCAGGTATATAACAAAAATATCACCTATTTATTTCCATTTATTGTCAAATTTGACTATACATCCTCTTAAGGTATATTTAATTTTCTCTAATTTCACAAAGAGCATCATATCTCTAAGCCACTTGGAGATATAGGATATCTGGAAGACTTCCAGGTAGTGTAACAATAGGAGACGTCTTGATGTTAGTGATCTGAAAGCTATTATATCCTTTTGTGTGCGACACGGAGTAAGCGAGGGGTCAGGAATACCTAATATTGCAATAAGTGGTAAAGGGTGCAGATTTACACCAAGAACTGTGATAAAATTGTAATATTACTAGTCCAAAACTTCTTCCGATCAGGGCAAAGAAAAAAAAATTGTAATCCTCTTTAACTGGAAAGCCACCAGCAAATTATTAATGTTGGAAGATGTCAGCAGAAGTCTCATCGTGGCTCTGCTGTGTACCTGTTGAGAGAGACAAAAAGCAGTGAAGTTTCTCAACATGACAAACCAAATTTAAAGTATGTAGTGACAGGAACCTGATAAGACTTGATGTACGAAGAAGTTGAGAAAGAAAAATATACACAAGCAGAAGAAGACTTTGTATCACAGCAAGCATACACTTTTTCTTCTAATGATCTACCTTCCTGGCACTCAGGTGGCTCTGCAGGGTGGAAGGTCATTCGTCAGCAGAGTCCGAGCTAAAGTCTGAGCCCCTGTCACCCCAGCAATCACAAATGGAAGTCCCAGCAACCCCTCCTTTACCTTCCCCCCACCCTTCAGAGCAAGGGCACTGTTAGCACACGTCAAGTTGAGGATGGAACAAGAAGGACATTCTGGCAGGAGAAAAGACGAGGGAAAAGGACCGCGGCCCATTTGCATACGCCTGTGATCCTAATATATACAGGTTGCCAACCTCTGAGGTCGAAGTTCAGCTTGGTTGCTGGGGCAACAGGGCTATTCTCCCCATCACTAGCTCGTTAAAGAGCTGCGGGAATAGAAATAGGTTCGCCAACTGTCCTCTCCTCGCTGTGGCTATGTCTGTATGCGACCCCAAGCAGTAATGAGGACCTCCAGCATGACACCAAAAACACATGCACATACACACAGAATACCTTTTATGAACGCATGCACACACCAAAAACACTGATTAAAAAAGCCAGACCAACAAACACGCATACACTTAACTAAATCAAATGATGCGTCTAAATGTCACCCAAGTATGCAAACGGCATCACACAAAGACACAGCTGAGAGCAGCAAAAAGCATATCAAAATATACAAACATGCACCATATATGCTTTATGAGCCCCCACCCCCCACGCACAAAAATCTTGACTAAAAGTGTTTCTTTGCAGCTCATCTATTAACCCCTATGTGCCAACCCCCTTTCCAGTACCACCTGAAAAAAAAGAATAACTCAAACAAAAAAAACAACAACAAAAAAACAGACTTACTGAACGAGAGTTCCACCTCTCTGTGGCTTTTTCAGCATCAATTAGCATGTTTTTGTGCAGCTGAGCGTTTCCTCTGGTGGGCTGAGGTAAATAAGGAGATGGAAATGAGGTCCAGCACGTTAATCCAGCCAGGGTGCAGGTCTCAAAGTAATCCTCCCAAGAGCTGCTTGGCCTGGGGCATGCAGAGGGGTAATCCAGCCCCCCGAGACCTCATCCACCAGCAAGCTTGTGCACACGCACACATACACTTGCACACACAGACACACAATTAAAAAGAAAAATAAGAGACTATGGAAAACAGACAGAATAACGATAACCCTTTTTGAAAATTCACACTATGGGTGAGATTTTTTAGGAGTAAAATGTTAACATAATATTTTGCAAATGTTGGAAGTACTTAATAATAGGTTACTGTGATGACTGAAAACTTCTTACAGATTTCAGATTTATTCTGAAGATGAACTTGACTCCCCCAGAGTCTCTTGAGAAGTGAACGTTCTCAATTGTAAGAGGACATTTAAAAACAAAACAAGATTACAACTGCATTTCTGAGTATTTATTATATCCAAATCCTTGTAAAAAAGGAGCAGATGAAAAAAATTCTGCTTGAAAAAAACGTTTTTTTACATTAAAAAAAATACACTGAGCAGTCTCTGCTCCGCTCCATTCTGATGCATCCAGAGCTGGAATCTGGATCTAAAGTGTACGGCTGGATGTTGCTCACCATTTTTGTTGCACCCTTTAATATTATGATGGGGGTGTGAAGGGCTGTAATAGCAGGAGAGCATGTAAACACAGAGCTCTCAACAATGGGGAAGGGAAAGGGGTGGGGTTGCTTCAAGCCAGCAGAAGCAAATTTCGAAGGAACTCCTGCCACTCTACAGAAATTATGTCCTATAAACTGACATTCCTTTTTAATTTTGGCTAAAATTGGCATCATCATAGTTAAAAAAAACTGGAAGTGCTTTTTTAAATAATTCAAAAGCCATTAGGAATTGGCCTTTAAAGGGCTGTTCTTAAGCCTTTTATAGTAAACAGTACCCATGTATATGATAATGTATTGTATATTACCTTTAGCACACAAAAGCACAATTTTTTATTAAATATTAATTATTTTCCTGAGTTATTTTCCAACCAGGAAGTAAGATGATTCGATCTCTGAGTCTTTTTTGTTTTACTTTATTGTACAAAACGGAAGTATTGTACAAAACACAATTTTACAAAACAAACTTCAAATGTGACAGGGGAGCATAAAAAACTTTTTACAACTTTCATACAAACATACAGCTTTCTGATTAAGGCTTAGGGATAGTATTACGATACATCTCAATTTGTATGATTAACACGGGGAAAAAATAAAAGATTAAGACAATTTGCATTTATAAATATAACATTTGCCAAATATAATAATAAGATTGATTATGAGTTTTCTACTTGAGTCCAAGTTTTTACTATGAAAGCCAAAAATTACATATTCAATTTTCAGAGTGAAGTTGGGGCGGATATGTTTTTTGATAAATTGTAAACACTTTTTCCAAAAAATGTTAATTTCACAACAGTTCCAAAAAAAGATGGTTAACTGTTTCTGGCTGTGTTTTGCAAAAATGCAGTTAGGGTCAATTGTTTCGATGTATCTTGGCATGAATTGATTGGTGGGTAAATTTTGTACTCCATCTCGGAGTCTCCGGCTTTTGCTCAGTGTGGGTGACGTCAACCACGGCAGCGTGTCTGCATTTCCCCACAAAAACAAACAACATCCCAACTTTAGTAAAGACGGATGTGCATATTGTGCATATAAAAGGAAAGCGTTTATGCCGATCATGATTAGCTCCACAGAGAAAGTGGGTGTGTTTGTTATCCTGGGAGTGGTGCTGACAGCGCAGAGTCTTCCTGTTCCTCACTTATCTACGTCGTGAGAACCTGCTCGTTTTTGTGGGTTGGGAGAGGCTGGTGCTCAGAGAGCAGGTTTTTGGAGCAATGCTCAGAAATGTGATCAAAATACTGCTCCGGTCTTTTCATGAGGAATGAACATTATAATTAACTTTGCATTGTAAAGGCCCTTTAAGTTTCTTCTACAATTGGGAAACAGAAAATGAGCTTGTTTTCAAGATGTCTTTGTTTGTTTTTTACTTTCCTTTGCATTTTAAGCAGGAAAAAATCTAAAATGACTATCAAACACTTGAAATCATTAAGAAAAAGTTTATTTTTTATTTTTTTGGAACCCTCAAATATAATTTCTTTGATTGTGGACTAAATTCCTGAAAGCTTAGCTCAGGCTAATGTGCAGGAACACCACAGTAATTGATGTCCTTGTGCTGCTCTCTGTTGATTGTTTTCAAATTCATTTATCCAGTTTCTCCTAAGGCTAGTGAGATGGCATCTTTCCACTGTGGATTAGGTTTGAGGCGCATTAGGCAGGCCTGTGGGCCAAACCCATGGCATGAAATGATGATGTGGCTGCATGAAGGCCAACTCAACCTGCACACGCCACCCACAGCACACATGCACTTTCAGGCAGCGTTGACAGTGAGCAGGAGCTCTCACAGGGCCACTATGTCTGCCTGCAGAAGAACTACATCTGGAGCACAAAAATCCACATGTAACCAACCCAAATACACAAATATTTATGGAATTTTGCCCTTTGCAGTGATGTTAACATGCACCTGCTGTGCACTGACACAGGTTGCACATGTGTAAGCCCCTTTGACTGACTTCTGTATAACAAAAGCTCAACATCAAAAGAATTATTCATTTTTGCAAGGGAGTTTAACTTGCTCCCTCCACCTTTAGAGGCCAATTAGTACCTGCAGTGTAATGAGGCTCAACAGCATGCAAATGGTCCACATAATTAACACAACTGGCATTAAGCAACTGCATGAGATTAGGCTACATGTGGTGCAGCTGGAGAAAAATGAGAACGCAGAAAAATCGGTCAAAGGTCCGCCGTGTTGTCCCCATCTCGGGCTGACTTGCATGAAAGAAACCATTTTGCAAGATGAGGAATCAAGACACGCAACGCATCACATCGACTTTTGTCTGACAGGTTTCGGATCAGCGAGTGTGTTTACAGATTTGTCGAGCTACTGAGCTATATGTGTGACTTTGTACCTTGTGTGATTGTGGGCATGTATGCTTGAGGTCCGCTGACAGGTGGTGTGACTGCACTGACATGTGTCGGACAGCGTTTCTCACTCCTGGGCCTCATGCTCACACTCCACTGGTCTGGCTCCCCTGAGCTCCATGCATAATGCAGCAGCCCAGGGACTCCACCCTGCATGTTAATGTGCATGCGTGTGCCGGCTGTGTGCTGTATGTGACAACAAGAGGAGAGAGTGTGGCATGGCTGCTTGGGTTAACAATGCGTGTGTTTGCCTGTGTATGTGTGGGATTGTGCGTTTTTATGTCACCACTAACACACACAGCGTTGTACTGCTCTTTGTCATATTTGCATGCAGCAGGCTTGCAAAAATAAACTAAAATGCTCCTAAAACTGAATGAAAAATATAGAATGGCTGCAGAATTGGATCTATCATCAGAAGAAGGACGATACCTACTTTGCAATTAATATCAACACTCCAGTGTTTCTGTTTGTTAAAAAGAGATAGAAGTCACAAATCTAGAGCTCACCAGTTTTTGACGAAAAACATGTTAGTGATGTAAAACAACATGATGAAGCATAGATATGTTTAAAAAACTCAAATTAAAAGATATAGTTGCCACCTAAACATGTAGAAATAAGTTTGCAGATCAGCAAAAAATACATAAAAAAAATGAAAAGATGCTCTTTCACAACAACACAAATAAAATCATCCAATTTTACTTTTACTTGCTCGATTTCTTTTCTTAATTCTCTTTCTCTGTGTTTTGGTGGCCCGGAAGTACAAATTACACCAACAAATCACCCAACGCAATAACACATTAAAAATCCCCAAAATAATTAAAAGGCAAAACAGAAATCAAAGTGAAATGTTAAAAAATGAAACAAAGAGGACAGTAGAAAAAGTAGGTACTGAAGGACTGAACTGATTGGATAATGATGTTTATTTCAAACAAAATGATCTGTCATAAAGCGATACTGGATATGCTTTGTGTTAATCATAAACCTGTTATTAGTATGCGGACAATGAAGGCACATTTGAAAAAACTCTAATATCAAAAATCAAATGTCATCACCCAATCAGTGATATTTCACAGTATCTATCCCTTTTCCAGTTTTCTATTGTGTTTCATTTTTTTAACATTTCATTTTAAATTTAGGAAATTATCTTTCTTTTCGATTTTTAAATGCATTTTTTTTAATTGTATTTTGGTTTCTAGAATTTTGGTTTAATTTTTAAAATCTAATGATGTTATTTTAATGATTTGTTTTGTGTTTTTAATGAGAGAGACCACATTAGCCCAAAGTAGAAATTCCACAACTTTAGCTGGTCTAAAAATAACAAATACAAAATAACTTTTTATGTGCAAGATAGGCCAAAAATGGGGGGGTTCTTTCAAAATTGATTTTAACATACGTGTTCATATTTGTAAACTGTCAAACCTTTTACACTCTACAAAAAAGTTTTTTTGACAGATATCGCGGGAGAACTTGAACTTCCGGTTTGGGTGGAGGATGTCCTGTTCAGCTAATGATGTCTGGGCGCCATCTCGTTGTTTGCAGGCAGGCCCTCTTGTTGTTACTTGCCATCATGATACTTAACATGTTTTTGTCATATTTTGGAGTTCAGGGCCACCGTACCGTGATCATCCTCACTCACTTAAGTGCTTTGTCAACATGAAACATATACCGTAAATTCCGGGTTATAGAGCGCACCCGATTACAAGCCGCACCCACTCACTTTCACGTGTTGAGCAACCTTCATACATACATCAGCCGCATCAGTGTACAATCCGCATGTAATCAGCAATGCGGCCAGCCTGTCACAGCATGTCCAGACTATTTACCGCTTTTAACCTCACTGTGGGAGGAGTCGACATAGCGTCAGCTCATGTAATTGAAGATACCCACATCTAACAACAACTACCCCTGGCTGCAGCCTGCAGAATTGCACAACATAGTGGAATGCTGGAACGCTGTGGAATGTGAACACGCTGTGGAATGTTAACCCCGCCCACATTGAGCCCGTCCTCTTCTTTGGTTTTACAAGTTTCCATGTGCAATATTGCCACCGACTGGTTTTTAAGGAGTTTTTCCTCACCGTGAAGGGGGGGTCTAAGAACAGGAATATCAGTTTAGTTTAGTCTGTTTTGTTAAAGTTTGATATTATCCTAATGCATTCTTTGTATTCATGATCCCTTTTTCATTGTTTTTCATTGCGCTAAATAAAAAAAAAAATTTAATTGAATTAGAGAATTCATACAGTGATTGATGTCTTCTTGTGCCTTTTACAAGTTTCCATGTGCGTGTATTAGGGAGTTAATACATTTTGTCTGGCCTCACAGACTCAAAGAAATGACTCATTGGATGAACTCAATTTAAATGTGGGCAGGATTTCTATCCAATAAATATGAGTAACCCCACCTCAAAGAAAATTCTTCCATGTAACGAAATATAATTGAGTTAGTCGAACTCAATTTTATCAAGAAAGGCAAGGGAAAAAAAAAACATGCAACAGCAGTCTGAAGCCAGCTTCAAACTCAGAACCTCTGTATGTTAAACCTGCTAACTAATCCACTGAGTTAACACTCCTGTGAAGATGCGAGGCCACCGGTATAAATGAATAGATTCATTATTTCTATAAATGAGGCTCGTCATGCATCGTCTTATTGGGAGAAGCCGAGTGGAAACGATTTCATGCCACAGTTTCGTTTTTTACGTGGAAAAAACGAACGAAAGTTTTCACTTTTGAAAAGTCGAAGGATTTGAAGGACCAAAACTCATACCAGTTATTTTTTGGATTACTGGAGTTATAGGGGAAAATATTAATAAATTTTGTGTTAAGTCAATTAAATGTAGATACATTCTTTTAAAATAAATATTTTTAAATAAAACAAACAGAATTTTATTGTGTTACATGAAAGAGGGACTTGAATCATTTTTTTGAGTGATACATAAAAAAAACATTGCACCATTCAAATTTTCTTTCCTCGGTTCTCTTTCTTCCTCATACAATTCACAATGACACAAAATGAGCTCCACTGATTCTTCCCCTTTCCTGCAATCACAACTGCACTGACAAAGGTGAATCAAATGCACGGGTTCAATGTGGGCGGGGTTAACATTCCACAGCATGTTCACATTCCTCAGCGTTCCAGCCAGGGCCGGCCCTGGTCTTCTGGGGGTCCTAAGCAAAATTTAATTTGTGGGCCCTCTAACTGATCGGTAGCACCAAAAAAACGCAACTGTTGTTGTAATATAAATTAGATCTCTCTATTAATACATTTTGAGAATATTTTATTGTTGCTGCTAGAGAATTGAATACAGTAAATTGCCTGCATGTTGGATGCACATTTAGTGGTGCCAAACAAATTTTAAATGCAAAGAAATAAATATGAATGACAAATGTATATAGATATATATTTTTTAATGTAACATTAGGCACTCAACAAATGACATTCACAAAACTCCAACTTATTAAAAACAGCAACTTAATACCAAATCAGAGAATGATAAAACAAACAAAAAGAAAACAACAGCTCAATGAGGGGGATTTTGGAAAGTCAGAGTCTTTCTCAGTCTGAAAAGGACCTCTTTGCACCAAATCCATTCTTACTGGATCAGAGAGTGTGGTTGGCCATTCATCTGGACCAACTGGATTTGAGGTTGGTGGAATTTTGGATCCAGTCGGCTCCTCTTTCATACACGCCTCTCTTGGAGCCTCTGGAACATAAGATACAGAACTTCAACAAAAGCAAAAAGTGAAAAGTCAGTCAAATGTTTCCCCTTTAACAGTAGATGTGGTGACAGGAGTGTCTTCTGCAGCTAAAAAACAAGAATTATTATTATACAATAAGCAATGATAAAGCTAATAAAATATTTATAGCAGAATACTACTAATAGTTTAGTGGTTCAATTAAAATCTGTGTGCAGGTTTTTCACAAATTCATGATCTTTTTATATATTTATGAGAGATTTATTGTTTGATTGTATATTTGCATGCGGTCATATTTATTAATTTAATTATGAACAACTTGGGACTCCATACTCTTCAGCTGCTGTTTATGAACATAAGGGGTTATGCAGACACTGTTTTTTAAATGACGTTACATGCTATTAAAATGACCTGAGATGACATCTCAGTGAAGTCAGGAACATCTTGGGATGTGGACGCTGCACCTACTCCAATACTGTTTACCAAAACTGCAAAATACAAATAAGAAATAAATGTACCCATTTATAAAAAATAAATGTGAACAATAATTTGAGTATAAATGGAAATATAAGCATTTTTACACGTCTTTATCTATTATTTTGTACGTTCAGGATTTTAAAATGAGTACATTTATTTTGTTTATCATTTATAAATGAGAACATTTATTTTTTCCTATTTGTATTTGGCAGTTTTGATTCTCCATATTTCATGCCAATGCAAGATTTAATACACATTCAATGTTGAAAAAGTAAGTCAGACTACCTGACCTGCTATAATAAACAGCAGTTTTTTTAACGATATAAACCGGCAAATGCAGAACGCACTAAATATGTGTTAGAAAAACAATCAACCAATACGATAACGTGAGTTAAACATTTTTCAGCCATTACCATCATCATCATCTACTTTTCACTGCTCTCCACCGTTCTGGAAGGTCATGTGTGTCTGGCCTCATCTTAGAAACTTGGGTATCAGAATTATTTTCGAGTTCTCCATTGGAAATTACGGGGTCGTTTATGTGTAATCTTCACCTCGGATCGATTATTATTTTACGTAAATCGCGCAGCTGCACAGAAATACTGGATAATGTAAAAATACGGCCCCAACATCCTCCAAACTTACCTTGTGATTGATGTTGAAGTTCTTCATCATTTTTCAGCTCCTGATGGATAAAGTATCTTTGTTCTCGCTCTGATCAGCGTGACAAAATGTGCTCTTTTTTTTTCTTTTTCCCAACTTTATTGAAATAAAATGCGCTCGTAAAAGCACACTGCCAGGATCAGATGCAATGATGTTGACCAATTGTTGCTAACAGTTGTAATACGTCATTATTTGGGTTGCCAGATTGGTTCAGGTGTGTTGAAGGGGGGGGGGTCACAAAAGTGCAGGCAACTTTCTTTTGCACAACATTCAGAGTGCACGTTGGTACGGACATTCTATGACATGGGTTGCCAGGTTTGGGTCTCTCTTTGTTTTATTATTTTCGCCACTTCAGGGCCCTGGTGGTGACGGGGGCCCTACACGGCTGCGTAATTCGCGTATAGGGAGGGCCAGCCATGGTTCCAGCATTCCACTATGTTGACCAATTCTGCTGGCTGCAGCTAGGGCTTACTGTTTAACAAACAGCATGCAGCTCACTCCTGTTCACAAGTTCCTTAGTTATGTTTTTTTTTGTGTGTGTGTGTGTGTGTGTGTGTGTGTTTAGTTTTTTTTTTACTTATTGACAATTGAGGTATCATACATAAAATTAGTTACAGTTACCATATAATCAACATTACATCCCTCAGTTATGATGAGGACATTTACATCCGCGATTCCCCCAATTCCCATGAGTCTCAGGGTCTAAAGGCGGGGCTATTCCCTGGGTCACCACACTGTTGTCAGAATGAGCAAGGAGCAGCGTTGGTGGGAGGGGCGAACGGGAGAGCAGCTCTCCTTGCACTTGTGTCGCGGCAGCATTATGGTAGTAATGGTAGTAACAGGGCTGGCTAAAACACACCAGTAATATAAAGCAAGCAAATAAAGCAGCCGGGCATGCGTGTTTCTTTTTGTTTAAACCATGACTGAAGTGTCTAAGACCTGAAGTGACGTCCATGCTGTTTGGCTCCTTAGAGGTGTGTTGAAAAGCAAATGACTTGTTACTTGGAGATGGATTACGCTTTCAACCCCAGCTCCGAGATCAAAAGTACGTTCAAGGCGGCCGTTTAAATAAATCCATAAATGACAAAAGTAGCGGCTTATAGTCCGGAATTTACGGTACCCACTTTGTGAAATGCATATTCTTTGTCAATAACTCTTGAAACACACCTCCATTTTTTTTCTCTACCCAACAATAACTATTATTAAGTATTGTGTATTAGGACAATATTTCTGACAACTCTAAGAGCCATAATGTTGCTTATAGCTCTGTCACACCATGACCATAAACTATAAAATGGTGTCAAGCACGTCCAGCGGTTGTTATTTCCACAACAGCAGCTTAATTGTATTTACCAACAGACACACTGTGCCATCTTCAACAAACAATCATCTTTGCAACAAGAGTTACAGTCTATGAGTGGAGAAAAAAAAGGCTGAAATGCTGGTTCTCTGCTTTTCCCTCATCAGCAGTAACTATAGAGGCTATTGCTATATTTGTGGTGCTCCTTTTGGCCTTCATTAGGCCCTTCATTTTGTGGCAGTGAAGTGAAATGTTGCTGCTCAAATTTCCCCTCTCAACATCACACTGCAGAAATGTATGCAAACAGTAATCTAACTCCTAATAAAGGCTTGAGAGAGGAGGGGTATTCCAGATGGGCTGCCAGGCCTTATTTACTCTGTGACTGTCATGGCGTTGGATATAACGTACTTCATAAAGCAATTTCCAATCAAGAGGTCAGATATTTTCTAAGAAAAAAAGAGAGTTGAAGGGTACTTTCCTCCAATTGAGTCCATGTTTCAAATTTGGCTGACATGTCCCCAGTGGATAATTTGACATCTGAAGTACTAAGTAGGCTGGCAGAGTGCCCCTGGCAACAGGGCACCCAGATGGACGTGGCTTGACCATGATCAAAGCTCAGAGACTGTCCTCTATCACCCTGAAGGACACGGCTATAGTCTGCTTCTCTCTCTTCTCTGCCCAGCACCTCGTCCTCTTTTTCAGCCCTGAAACAGAGAAGCACAACAGACGAAGAAAAGAAAAACCACATTTGAAGTTTTTGGAAAATTTACTCCAAAGTAGCATCAAAAATCAAGCATTAAAGTAAAAGAGGGAGTGCAGGCTATGCTGTGCATTTCTGAGATATCAAAAGTACAGTGTTGTGTCAGAGAAGAGAAAGGGAAGGCGGGGGAGCAGATCAGAGAGCCCTGCCCAGAGAGGGCTCAGTCTGCTGGGGGCAATGCTTCTGGCAAACCCCCTTACCCCTGTTCTGACCTGGAGGATGCCCCAGCTGCCGCAAGCTCCAGACACACTGAAAGAAGAGCAGACTTGAATACTAACCAGCTCACCGTTTCATTGGAAATTGTACACATCAGCAGAGGAAAACAATATAAGAGTGAATTGTAAATGTGGAATGTTGAAAACTGCTCAAGAATGTGGGGATGAGAGGTTTTTAAAGCTGGATAGACAGTGAGCACTCTGCAGAACTGAGCGTTAAAGGAGACAGGCCTTTTCCCAACAGCTTAAATTGTGGCTGGTGGCACTTTCCTGCTCTGCCCATGGTGTGATTGACAGAATGCAAGCTTTTTCCTTGTATCGACATGCTGGGCAGCTCTTTATAACATGTCATGTCATTCACTCTGGCTAAGGCCAAGGGAGCGTCAGTGACAGCCATGTAACCAGGTGTCTGTGCTTGACTGGTCCCATTATTATGAGGTTGGATGCCTTTAACAAGCCCCTATGAGCTTCAAGCAAGACCGTGGTATAACTGTACCCCTACCCTTTAAGCCACAATCCTCTGAGCCCCTGCCTGCAGCAGCTAAGACACCCCTGACCCTGGACTTGGCACTTCCTGAAAAGCCACAAAGCTCTGCAAGCCTTAAAACATTGCACACTTGCATAAGGTATGAATCTCCAGCATGCTGTCTGGTCTTTTTGGTCAATCTATTCCTATTTTAAAATAAGGAAAGAATTTTCTTTTCTTCTATTTTAACTGTTGGCTACTGAAAATAATTAAAAGTAAGTGGAGCTTGGGCTTTGTAAACCTCCCGTTGCTGCTTCTTCATTACCACAACAGCAAATTTGGATTCTTTTCCGACATAGCCGCAACCTCTGTTCCCCCACATGGCAGGTTAAGAATGTTCTATTCCTGTAGATGTCAGTGAACTCCTAAGCCCCACCCTTCTCCTTTTTGCTCCCTCTTCTGTCCATCCAGTTGGCAGCATTGATTTCATGTTAGGGCTGCCCACATTGATTTTCATGCAGGTGCATGGAGCACACTCCTGCTTCCTCTGCCTACAGTGGGAGGTGAAGAAAATCATTTTTGACAGTTGCCGGTAGAGATTCAGCAAGAGGCCGCGTTCCTGATCATCACTCCACTTTCTCCTCCTACAGCCTTCATCCTAGTTTGGCCTTCTGCTTCTTCACCTGAACTTGTTTGGTGTCTGCTCTTCAGTCCCATCCCCTGAACACAGTTGATGGCTGACATGAGCTGCAGTTTTCTGGATGTCCCAGCTCAAAGAGATCTGTTTCTTTATTGTTAAGGACAAGGTTGTGATATACATTACAGCTTTGATTAGACTATTTTACTAGTTTTTTATTAATTGTTGAGCAATATGCTCCATAACACTTTTTGTGCTTTGTTTTAAAGGTTCTGTTTTTGGTTCAGTCACCCTTTGTGTGTGTTGTGCTAGTGTCGCTGATTGCCAAACTTGTAATTCATCATGGACGATTCTCCAAAGGGTTTGTTCTCTTTTTCGTATTTTACAGCTTTATCAGATTCACCTGGGTGGTTTGGCGGTGATTTTTTCGCCAGATGCCCTTTCTGATACAACCCTGTAATTGGGCAGTAGCGTCCAGATGTAGAAGTCCTTAGTCTTTAGTTTACTTCCTGTATTTTAGTCTGTGGTGCTTTTTGCAGTGCCGTATAACACACATGGTGCAGAAGTAGACCGGTCGACCTCTGATCAGAAGATTAAAGATTTGGTTTCCACCTAGCCCACTCATGTGTCAAAGGCTACGTTCACACTGCAGGCTGAAACGACCTAATTGCGATTTTTTTACCCCTATCCGACTAATATCTGATCTTTTCATGACAGTCTAAACGACACAGATCGGATCTTTTCAAATGTGACCCAGGCCACTTGGGTGTGCGGTCTTGAATCAGATATGTATCCGATCTTTTCAAATGCGACCTCCGTCTGAACGGCCAGGCCACATGTATCCGAACTGTACGCCATCAACCTAAATAAAGTTTGGCCTAAATTACAAAAGGGATTTATACTAATGCACACCTTGTGTGTCAGGAGATCCACAACCCCCTGTTGTAACACTAAAATATGTCCAACACAAGAGGCCTTCTTATTTATCAGATCTTTTAGTAAGGTATGGACCATCACGGACCCTGAGATCTTCTGGCACTGGGAGGGGAGGTTCCAATTATCAGTGCTTTCGTGCTCAGCTTATTTCTTATTTCTCAATTCTCATTGTCTTTCCCCATCAATAAGGGGGTTGGATATGTGTAAGAAGTGGGGGGTTGTGTAGGTACAGAGAGGGGGGCCCTATCTTTATTTTTATTTATTTTTTGTGCTTTTTTATTTTAATCTTCATGCTTGTTTTGATATTATTTATTTTGTTTTGTTTTAATGTAAATTACTTTGTGTTATTCTTTCCTATGAAAAGTGATTTATAAATAAAGTTCGATTGATTTGATTGATTGATATGATTTTTAAATATCAGTTTGATGCAGTTCCTACAGTGATCTCTAGGTGGATAAATGCTTGCAGTCCTTGTCCTTTTTGCTTGTTATGTAGATGGGCAGGAGCATAGCAGCGGTGACCTGTGAAAGTGGCAGAAATGTCATACACTTCATTTGTGCAGCAGTAAAAAGCCCCTGCTGTCTGGGGAGCCATTGATCTGACAAGTTATTACAGAGGAGCAGAGGCAGGAGAAAGCCGTCACTAGTGCGGCACTGACAACAGCTAGGTCTCTTTTCTCTCACTCTTTCACTGTCAGCTTCTTATGTTCACCTCTGGCCTCTTTTATCTTTCTTTCTTTCTTCTTGTTTTTTTCTTTCCCCACTTCCCTCTCTTCTTTTTTTCATCATTCAGTCTGCCTTTGTGTTCTGACATTGACAGTTGCCTTTCCTCACTCTCCTTGTGAAGATTGATTAACAACAATGCTTCTGTGTGCTAATTAACATATGCCAACTATTTCAGGGATATGATTAAAAGCTGTTTTTGTGGTTTTTAGACGTTTATATTAGTTACCACTGCCTTTATGGGTGGATACGGGCTGTCCGTGGGCGAAAAAAATGGGCAAACCTATACAGGACATACGAGTTGTTTGCATGAAACTTTATGATTGTTGACAACCCTGTTTTCGTAAGGCAAGAATGTTAATGCACTCTTTCTTCTACAGGCATGCTGCAGGGAAAGGTTGTATTGAACGTTTCAGCAACACATGGGGGTTAGTAAGGGTGAAGTAGGTGAGACGCAGGCGTGTCATACAGATTTTTCATTTTTACGACCCCCCCCAATCCTGTCCACCGCTCAGGACGCCCATTAGTGCTGTTCAGGTTATAAGTGCACGGTTGTCGGATGTCCATAGTGTGAAGCCTGACTGTTGGAAATGAGGAAAATAGACATTCAAAGTGCAATTTGTGTGGACATCCTACTGGCATCTTAAGATCACTTGCACATCACTTGCACAACCCGTGCTTGCAGAGTTGTGCTAATCGAGGAGCCAGTGCGTACATCTTACTAATGACTAGAGTGCTGTGTAAGCGCACCATATCACACCATCATTCGTATGTCATACTGTAAGTGCATGTAACTTACATTATCATTATAAATATTTCATGAAACACTTGACACACGCACAATGTGTTCCATTTTCATTAGGTGAATGCATGAGCTTCAGGGGAACTGCAAGAAACACCTACGCTCCTCTTAAGATGCAGCCCCTCCTCTCTACTACTCTCTACGGACAACCCAAAAACGTGCTAAGACTTTACAAACAGCTGGAGGGGTGGCGTAAGGGCACCATACCACACCATCACCCACACGTATGTGTGTGGAACTTAAATTGTCCCTACAAAAAGTTCACAATACATTTACCACATGTCCAACAATGGTTCATTTCATTTTCATGACATCCCAAGACACACCTGCGCTCCCGTTAAGATGCAGCCACTCATGTCTACGACCCTCCATGGGCCCGGAGAACCCCATTACCTTCAGAACCTGTACAGGTCAACTCCTGTGTGACTAAAGCTGAAGTGGGGTGATGAAATCATTAAGCAAAGACTGATAGCTTTTTTCATTTAATTTGGGGCCAAACTTTAGGTTGAGAACGATATGATATTAGGCTATGATAAGATCATACATACCGTATTTTCACGACCATAAGGCGCACTGAACAGTTTTTACATTTTCTCCAAAATATATGGTGTGGCCTAAGGTGCGGTGCACCTAATGTGCTGTAGTGCGACTTCGTTTAAACTACAAGCTATCAGGTATGCGGAGGAACATGGAAATCGAGCAACTGCGAGAGACTTCAATGGTTCGCAAGTGGATGAAGCTGGAAAATCAACTCAGACGGTCAAAAAGACGCAACGGAGTTTCCGTGGAAATAAGGCGAGGTGGCCTGAGTTGGAAGACCGACTCAAGCGATGGATTAGCAATCAGAGAACAGCTGGGAGAAGCATCTCCACAGTCACCACTTGACCGAAGGCAGTAATGCTTGCAGATGAAATGAAAATGGAACATTCTCTTGGAAAGGGGTCACCAACCCTGTGACCGCGGGTGCCCATGCACCCCCGAGCACCCCTTGTGGCGCTCGCAGGGAATGTTCCAAAAATAGGACTGGTCATATAGCAAATGAATATATTATGGCGATCTGGGGGTTAGCCCCACCTTCAGCTTTTAAGACTCATGGGAAGTTGGGAATCTCGGGTGTGTTAAATCGCACACCATAAGTGAGGGAGCTGTAAGCAGAAGTGAGGTTAATGCTGTTTGGCTGGTGGTGGGTGTGTTCAAAATTAACAGACATGTTAGTGTTGTTCTCAACGAACCAGGGTTGTGCTTTGCATGGGGCACAGGTAGCAGATTCGGACATGTCAAGTAGGGCCACTACTAAGTAAGAGAATAGTGAATTAAGACTCCGGCGCAACGGTACTTGCCTGGATAGTAGACAGTGGCAATTCAGTGCTTGCTATTAGTAATTGTGGCACTTTAGTTCTGCTATTGTGAAATATATGGCAGAGTATGGAACGGCCTGAAACTTGCGAATCAGCGCTCCCGCCTTTGAGGACGAGAAGGGAGGGGTAGTGGGCGCAGGTTGCGAGGTAAAACGGCGCACGGACCATTGCGCAACACCTGGATCATCTGGTGGCTTAAATTATTCAGCTCATTCTAATAATGTCATTCTTCACTAATTATTGCGGACATTTTTAATACTTGTCTGTATTTTTCACACACATTTATTTTTACGGGTGTTTAGTTGGAAATATTGAGGATTTTGGAGGATTTTTACTGTTGGTGTTGCACAAAATTGGAAAATGCCAAATATTTTTGGAATGATCCCAGTGATGAGTTCTGTAATTTAGTTTTTAATGGTTTATGAGACCTAAACATGATTTTCACAGTAACAGTTTTTTTAAATAATCAAACCCCTCTGATAAGACGCACACAGGACCAAAGACACACACAGGACCAAAGACGCACACAGGACAAAAGACACACAGGACAAAACACAGGACCAAACACACACACAGGACATCACACACAGGACCAAAGACGCACACAGGACCATAGATGCACACAGAACCAGAGACACACACAGGATATCACACACAGGACCAAAGACTCTCACAGAACATCACACACCAAGCAGAAATGAACCTATTGCTAAAAATGATGTCAGGAGTTCAGCTCTAAAAAATGACAAAAGAGCAAAGAAAACGGAACAATTTGATTTATTATTACTAATTATTAATGTTTCCTGGCTTTGTTTGTTCATATTTGTAAAATTTTGAGAGAATATATTTATTATTCTGGATTAATATTCCTGTCTGTTTTTATTCATATGTATGTTTAAAAAGTTAAAGTTCAGTTAAAGTTTGAAAGGTTTAAAAGTTTAGCTTTAGTGTGTTCAATAAATGTTTATTTTGTTCGGCCCGCAACCTAAAGTGGGGTTTGGATTTAGGCCCCCTCTCCAACTGAGTTTGACCCCCCTGTAATACAAGTCTAGAAAATTCATGCATTTTTGTGTGTAAAATGGGCACATAAAAAATAGGGCACAAAAAAGGATGTCGTCAAATTGTGTTTGTGTGTGTGTGTGTGTGTGTGGGGGGGGGGGGGGGGCAAGGAAGCTTTTGGAAAACAGGTCCTGTGGTGCCCTTTATACCACTTAGTGCCCATGAAATCGCCCTCAGTCTCAAAAAGGTTGGTGACCCCTGCTCCAGGAGGTCTGTATTGGTGCTTTCGTTTTACTAAACGGCATCATCTTTCCATCCCGGCAAGGACTACGTTGGCGCAGCAGCAGATTACAAAGAAAAGACGTCCATCTTCCACTCCTATTGCAGTGAAACATTTGCTGACAAACACATCCAGCCCAGCCACATCACCAACATGGACGAGGTTCCGCTCAAGTTTGACATCCCAGTGAGTCACACTGATGGACACAGTCTTATTAAGACTGGGAGGCAGCACCGGGCGAGTTACGCCACAATTTGTGAATGCATTGTGGATGCTTGGGCTAACGTGTCTGCTAGCACTGTTCTTCGAGCTTTTGCAAAAGCCGGCATCATTCATGAGAAACTACACGTCAACGAGACAGACTTTGACAATAACGAAAGGGAACCTGGCGTGTTTGATAGAAATTTAGCCCAGCTGTTCATTTCAGATTCAGAAGATGAGGACTTTGATGCAGGGGTGGATTGTCTCTCTCAGAGGACTAGTACCTATTGCTGCACCACGGCCGCCCATGCTGACTGATGACAATAGATAAAATAAATGACAAAAGATAGTATTATTTCCATCACCAGGTACATAAATAGGGTATTTAAAGGCACTATCGAACATAGTTGTTAGAAACCTGAATCAGAGTTTGAGCTCATGGTTTTTAGTTAAGTCTTCTGTTGTGCCTCCTTTTTTTGGTAGATTTTGATTTCAATTCATCCTATTGAAATATTTTTTTTCTTTTCTTGTTTATTTATTGAAGCTTTTAATTTTGTTTCACCAAATCTTTCCCCTGATAACACCATTCCTATGAAGGTAAAAATGTGTCTAAAAGAATGCACTTGTAAATTTGATGTGAGAACTTATAACATAGAATGTGAAAACTTGCACACCAAAAATCTGCATCTGTGTGTAAAAATCTTCTGCTGTGAACTGACAAATTCCCATTTGCATGTGTTCATTTAGAGTTACAACTTCCAATCTGTGAGTACAACTGCTCAAATGTGCTTCTGCGTGTGCTCGAATCTGCTGGCGCAAATCACAAGTGCGCTACAACTGCGCTCTGAATTCTGACACATTCCTTGCGAGAAACTTTTGTCTAAACTGATCTGTGTCCTATAATGGCACAAGGGGGGGAGGAAGGGTTAGAGGAGGCGGAGTCAGCCAATCAGAGTGCAGGATTCAGAGAACTTCGTAAAGTTAGAATGCACAGATTCGGACTTCCTGCTTCAATAACTCTTCAGATAATCGTTCAAATGTGACAGAGTATCTCAATCATTTGGTATTAACACGGAGAGTGAACTACAAATGCATTTTAATGCAAAAAGTCAGTTTTTTCTTGCATTTTAATGAGAAATGATCTCTTCGTGCTTTAAATGCAGACATAGTAGGGCCGGGGCTATTGAGCACCTTTATTATAAATCATGTTTATTAACAATTTAAAAATTTAGATCAACAAATATATTTTTAAATTGGTAATACACATGAATACAACTGATTTGCTGACTCCACCTCCTCTAACCCTCCCTCCCCCCTGGTACTGCAAATTTTCTGACTATTGATAAGAGGCCTTCTCACCACACCATGTTTTCTAAATCATGCAATTTCCAACCTTTTTAGGGTTTGTGTTTCTCCAAATTTGTGCGAAAAACAGTGTTTTTCTCACTCAAAATACTATCCACTTTTATTTCTTCCTCTTTATTTTGTACATGTTTTTTTGTTCCAGTCGAGAGGTTAAAAACCTCTCCAGCTCCTTTAACAGTACAATTCACTTCCATATCTGAAATATTTTTCAATTACAGGGTCCTTGATATGCAATGTGCTCAACAATGCAAATCACAACTCTCCATCCAAACAGTCACTTAAAACTGACTGACTTTGCACCAAATTATAGATGTGTATTTATTATTTCAATTTTAAAACTGCCAAAAGGATTGCTGCTTGCAAAATGTTCTCATGCTTAGAAGTAGAATGTCATATAAAGCTTCTTATCTCACCCGCCACTGAGAAAGCTGTCCAAGAGATCATCTCTAGTCTGCCTTTATCCTCATGCGGCCTCCATGTGGTACCCACTGGATTTCCAAAATCTGTGCAAGGCTGTTGTTCTTTACCTCAATAAACTAATGTGATTAACATCTTGCAGTGGTCTGGTTCATTTCCTATAATCTTGATACTGTCATCAATCCACTCTTTAAATAGAGCAGTCTAGAGCAGATCCCGGAGTGGGGGGCTCTGCGGCTTGGCAGCAGTGGGGCCCCCCCACACTGGAGACCTCCTATTTTACCTGCAGCACACACACAGCACCATGGGGGCCATGGGGGCCCTGGCTTCGTCCTTGGCCCTTGTCTTGGTGTCCGGCGCCCGGTGGCCCCCATGGCTGCCGCCTGGTACGGCTAAGCGCTCCTGCCCTTTGGCCTGGGGGCCGGACACTGGGTTCGCTTATGCCTCTGGGCACTGGGGGGGCCCCTGTAGGGGGGCCCTCTCTGTGCCTGGCTGGTGGGGTGGGCGGTCCCCTCCTCCCCCCGTCCCGGGCTGCCTGGGTCCGGATGCTGGGGGGGCTCCTGGCCTGGGGGGCTCTCCTCCCCTCTCCTGGTCTGGCTGGTCTGGCTGGGTAGGATCTGGTTCCCCTTATAAACACACGGTTCACGTCGGCAGCATGCATGTATCCCCACCCCCACGTGCACGTACACACTGCCACACTGCTCCATGTCTGCTTCATCCCTCCTCCTTACCCACAGTGTATTGATGGACAGATATTTTTCGCTCATCTTAGTGTCAGATTTTCACCTTTGATGTAACATTTGTCTTTCCAGCAGATCTGGTATAATTGTTACAGCTTAAAATAATAACTTATTCAAATCAGTGCTTGTATCCCCCACCTTTTCACCTTTCTTCCTTTTACTCTCTTCCACCCCCCTCACATTCTTCCCCTCTCCCTACCCACACACACTAAATGTAACAAATAAATCAAAAATAATTCGACAAAAAGGGGTTTATACAAATCTACACTCTAGTTTCTCGAAGCTATATAACCTCTTTTTGTGATAGTAAAACCTGTCCAACACAAAAAGCTTTCAGTGTCATGATTCGAATTTGTTGTCCTTGTTCTGTCTTGTTTCTGTTTCCTGTTTTATTTTGAAAGTCTCCTATCTTGTCTGTTTTCTTGAGTTTACTTCCTTTGGTCCCCATCAGCCCTGATCGTGTCCACCTGTGTCTTGTCTGCCCTGTCTGTATTTAAGTCTTGTCTCTGCCTTCCTCCTGTGTTGGTCCATTAGTGTTCCTGTCTTGGTGTTCCTGTCATGCCATGTTTCTTGTCTCTCGCCACGCCATATCACAGTGAGTTTTAGTTTTGTTTGGTCTGGTCATCCTGCTCGGCAGCGCCTTTTGTTTGTTTTTTTGTAATTAAACCCACTAGCCCTGATCCTCATGCCTCCGCCTCTGCGTCTGGGTCCGGCTCTCGAGCCACCCTGCACCATGACATTCAGCTCTAATCTGTTTGCTCAGCTGTTGGACAGAACAAGTAAAAAAAAAAAATAACATAAAAAAAAATAAATAAATAAATAGAGCAGTCTTGGTGGCACAATTATTAATAACTACAGTATATGTCAATTTTAAGCCTTCCATATTTAGATTAAATCCCACAAAAAAGCTGTTTCCCAACTAATTGGCTTTTTTGTTTGCTCTGACAATTTTCAGACAGATTTTAGGCCCCATAACAGGACTAAGGCTGCTCATATCAATGTAATAAATTAGGTTTTACTGAGTGCTGCTTTTGATGCAATTGAGTATGTGATCCCTCTATAAATACTTGAGAACTGGGGAGGCATTTCTAGTATTGTGCATGAACTGTTTTCAGTCATGTCTTGAAAACAGGGAGTATTTTGTTGAAATCCAGGGGAACCTGTGTCCAAATGGCCTTGACCTGTGGGCTTCCCTCCCAGCAGGTAGGTATGGACCGATAGAATCACTTCACATCCGACAGATCACTGAGTTGGTGTAAGAAAACCATTTGCAGCTAAACATGAGCAAGACTGAAATACTCATTTTTGATACAGAAAAACAAGTCTAACTTCAGTTAGTCTCCAAAACGTATATGTCCATTTTGAGATAAACGCATACTGATGGACTCAAACTTTAACATAAACAGTCCCTTTAACCCTTGTGCTATCATAGGCACTTTAACATTGGGAGTGGGGTCATCTAGACCCACTAGACAGTGCGCTGAACCTTTTTTCTTCAATGATTTGTGATCTTCACTGGTGTCCATGGATTACATGAAATCTTTCCACCTTTATCCAACTTTGTCATGGTAGGGAGAACACGTTAATGTAAGGATCGGGTCATCTGGACCCCATAGGATAGCACAAGGGTTATATGTAAAGTACCATCAGAATGTCATCATCTTAAAAATTATTCTTTACTCAAAAATTTATACAGTCTTACCTAAAACTAAAAATACTTATCCTCATGTTTACCTCCAGCAGGTTAAAACACTAAATATTTGCAGTCTTGTATCTTCATTCTTTTCTATTAATGTTTCAATTTTATTTTATGAAAAAGTTTTGATCTTATTGTTTTAATTGTGATTTACTGTTTCATTGCAATAGATATTTAAATACTTCAGATGCTTTTCTTTTTTTGTGAAGAACTTTGTGTATGTATTTTTTCAAACATCTATTGCAAGGCCATCTTTGGTTTTTTTGAAAGTCAACTTGCATTCACACTGCAGAAATTCTGCAGAGATTGACACTCATCCCATAATCTTTTCCAACTGCTGATGTGGAGCTCATGATGTTCATGAGCTGAGGTGTAGCAAAAAAGGGAAATAACTAGACATTCTGTGAGCAGATGCAGGTGCCATCAATTCAATTATAATTAAAATAATGGGCTAACATAATGTTACTTGGTGCTCAGAGGTTTGTGTTCTGTTCAGTGCTGTAATAGTCTGACTACTCCTAGCATTTGAATTATGCATCAGTCACATCTACCCTTAAAACTGGATTTGGGCTTTCTGAAGTCAAAAAATTGGCAAACCTATTTGGTGCAAACAGGTGGCCAGCAAGAAATTTCAAAGTCATAGACTGCTTGGTAAACTCTGAAGACAAAAGATGTGCATGCACATTTTTTCACGGGCATCCTGCGGGCAACAGGTATTGACTTTCTAAACAGCATGTAAGGGTAAGTAAGGGTGAAGTAGGTGGGACACAGGCATGTCTTACTTTTTTTTCTTACACCATCGCAAACTCTGTAGACTGCGCAAGAGGCTCTTTAGTGCAGCTCGAGTGAAAGATACGCACTTCTTGCACGGCCGTTGTACACTCAGCACAGCCTGACTAATAGAAATGGGCAAATTGGACGATTGAGGAGGAGCCATTTTGCACATCTTATTATTTACTTGAGTATAAAGCAAGGGCATTATATGACAGCATTGCCTCTATGTCATAAGTATGTGTAACTTAAATTATCCGTACAATACTTCACGAGTCACTTACTACATGCATGACAATGGTACGTTTCATTTTCCTGACATACCGTAAGGTGGCCGCACAAGGCTCAGTGAAACTGCAAAACCCACCTGCGCTCCCTCTAAGATAGTACATCTGTCTACAACCCTCCACAGGCCAAGATTCAACCCCCATATGGGTGCATAAAATGTAAATGTCATGTACTTGTATATTGCTTTACTATATGCAAATCTGTTATGATTTAGAAAAGGGACTTCCTGTAAAACGTACAGAAGTTCAACTGTGAAACTGGAAATGCAAACACAATACAGATTCAGACCAACATAAGAGACAACATTTATTAAACACTTTTCTAAGACAGGGTGACAAAGCATAATTTTAAGCTATTACTTTGTTTTGAGGTTAAACTCTCCATTTATCTCAGTTGTACGATGGTTGGCAGCTCAGACCGGCCTGTACATCGAGCTGTCAGAGAAACAGATATGAAGAACAGATGAGGTGTGGGGGTTACAGCCCAAGACAGATGAATAGCCATTTTGATTGATGCTGGCCTTTGTGCACGTATCCGCCCTGATGCTGCTGTTCTGACACAAGTCTGTTCCACAGTAATCTGTGATCAGAAGAAAAGGGCACCAGCAGCTCTGATCATCATTCTTTCCAACCCCCCATCACCTCCACACGTACACCTCCTCAATCCAACGTCATGTAGCCAGAATTATACTTGACACCAAATATTCACCAGCCTAGTTCAGCAGAACATGCAATAAGAGAGGAGTAAATTGAGAAGTGCAAGAGAATCGCTGTAAATAAATGTTGGTGTCTAATGTATCCCAAGACTTAAGCTACCTTAATTAATACATTCAAATGTCTAGTGGATTATGTTTGCATAACTTTACCTATATAACACTGGTATTGAAGAACAGGTCTTGGGGGGTGGTTTCCTACTAATTTTACACTGTAGCTTCTTATTGGCAAAACACACCTGATCCAGGTAATTAGCAGCAGGTAGGGCAGGTTTTCTGAAAAACCACCAAAATATCAGCTCTGGAAACACACCTTCTTTATAATATGGTAAATATTTTTGCCTGGATTTGTCATTTGTGAGGAAAGAGTTGGCAGTTTGACTGGATGGAGACACAGTTTGATAGTGATGTAACCATTACCACTTAGTCTGTGGTAGATTTGCTTGGCACAACCCAGTTTGGTACGGAAGATCTGCTAACATCTACTACTGCCTCAGTCATTGATACACATGAAATACGTGTCACTGCAGAACCCAGGCATTCATTTAATGAAACTGCTAGGGCACCTAATTTTTTCCCATCCTGGACTCTAACCAGATGATTTGCTACAGTACATTGCAGAAAATAACAGAAAAGTAGAACGTAGTCTAATTTATGAACCATCTTACCACAAAAGTCAAAAAATTTACAGAACCTTTTTAACCCATTAACAGTGGAGATGTCCCCGGCGACACCAACATAACATACGATCTTTTAAATACTTAACATACAAAACTTTGCCTGTTCACACGATCACCATGAATCAGTGGATTCTAATGAGGAGAAAAGCAGCTTTTCATTTTAGCTTTGCACTGATATGATACACATCCATGAATAACAGCGCAAAGCCACTTCTCTCCGTGACAGAATCAGATGATTTACGTTGATTTCATAAGCACTTCACTACTGTAAAGTGTTTCAAATTAGCAAACAAGGATGCTTTTCTCTGTTTCAGAATCTACGGTAAAATATGTTAATTGAAACATCTGTTAAAACATCTGCTTCTAGATCTCACAGTTACATATGAAGATATCCTAAAGCACAACACAAAAAGTAACAAAGGAGCATGAACGCCCGAGGGGATTGGGATGGACACAACAGTAAAAAAAACTTCAGTGTCTGTTGGTCAAAAGGGAAAATTTAAAAGCAGCCCAAACGATGAAGAACACTTTGAACTACAGGTAATACTTAAGATTACAATGGTGATCCAAGGCTCAAGGTTTTTTTTGCCTCTCAATTGTTAGTGGTGTCTTTCATGCCACGTGTTTTAATGGAAAAGTCAATTATTTCAATCAATGTTGTATCATTTAATTTCTCACTGGTGACTGACTTTACAAAACCACTAACACCTTGGTTAGGACTGAGCCAAACAGTTTAAGCGATTAGCGTTGCTTGAACAGAATATAGGTTGCCTCTACCATGGGGATTGCGGCCTTAGCAGCTCAAGTGTCCACTTCAACCAGTACTTGAACCACAAAAAGCTATCCACTAGCAATCTTTTGATTTCCCATATTTTTGTTTCAACAGAGGAAAATGTTGTCACCAAGACCATCTAACCTTACAGCTTTTTATTCACTTTCCCCCCAAAACAAATTTTACCGTGATTATTACAGATTTCTGAAATTCATCAACATTTTAAATCTAAATTGTACTTAATTTAGGATACCAGCTAAAAAGATTTAATGAAGCACCAGATGAAACATACGATCTGGTCTCAATGCTTTAGGAAGTAACAAACAGGCAGCTAGGGGAAAAAACTGTCTCATGTCTTGGTTTCTCAAAATAAAATAAACTTCAAAGATAAAAAAAAAAAAAAACTTTCAAAATTTTCAGCCAAGAAACGATGAAAGCTATATTGTTTTTTTTTCTACGTAAGACCAAAGATGTATTGAAGTGTCCTTGGGCAAGACACCAAACCCCAACATTGCTCCCAGTGGCCTGGTTAGTGTCTTATGCTGCAACTCTGCCACTAGCGCTGTACAAATATATGTAAATGGATGAGGTGGGTGTGATTTGTATATAGCTCTTTGGTCAAGCACTATAGAAGTACACACAATTGATTATATAAATGCCTACCTCTACCATCAATAAGCCAACCTTGCTTCCTATGTACTCTTTGATTTTGGGTGACACATTCACACCCTGGCTGTGTGAGGACCTCAGCTGTGCATTTACATAGGCAATGACGCAGATTAGCATCCGTCTTCACACTCCATCAATACAGATTAGAGCTATATGGTAAAAGTAAAGCATGTCATGTGGTTATAGCTGTAACCACAACAACCACCGTATGTATTAGCTGTCAATTATATGACATTTGCTAAAAAGTATGCAGGATTAGAAGTAAAACACTGCAAGTAATGAGGACATGCTCTCAGCAGATGGATATTTAGTCCTATTTTGAGGCTGTTATCATACATTGTCAGACATTCTTTCTATGTCTAATTGGGATTTAACAATAAAATTAACATACTCAGATTGCAAAGACGCTACCGTATTTTCCTCACTATAGGGCACCCTGGAATATCGGGCGCATCGTCACTGAATGATCTATTTTCAAACGTATGTCAGAAAATGACTGAATTATATGATGCATCAACCGTGATGACAGAGTAAGAGATTAGTCCGTCAGTGAGACTCTATTAACTGTGTCCACAGTAACTTTGGAACTTGATTGTAACACGCTGTATGATTGCCATGTTAGAAGCCTTAGATTATTCACAATGCCTATAACTCCCAACTGTGTTTGCAAAATATTAAAAAAAAAAAAAAAACAGACTGATATTTTGACAGAGCGTCATGTAACTCTCAAAATTTGGAATTATTTTAGTTTATATTTAAATGTTTTTTTCATAGGATAACATAAAATTTAAGTTTGGAGTCTTAAGCAAGAGAAAGAAAAGCCAATATTTGCCATTCTAACAGTAACTGTAGTGGCATTTTTTTTAGTAATCTGATGAGCAGATATGAGTTCAGTAAAAAAAAAAAAAACTTGGTTATTACGCTCAGATCCAGCCTCTCCAAGTCTCGATTACTGTCACGACCACGGAGTTAGAGCCCATCAGAACAAGTGAAGGGACTGGGTAACTTGTAGTTGAATCCTCACAAATGAGATGCTACTGAAGCAGCTGGACATCAGCTCTTCAAGGTACATCAAAAAGTAACAACTCTCCCAACACGTAACTACAAGCCCCCTATATACTGTCATAAAAGGATGATGGTTCTAGTACATGTCAGCATGTGACTCCACTTTTAACTTCTTTTCTTCAAATCCTTTTTGCAGATAAATGGATCCAAACTGAGCGTAGAAACTCTGCACATTTTGTATTCATTGGAACTTGGAGATAACTTGTTTAGCTTTGTTTAGAGTTTTTCTAATTTTTTATTTAAGAAAACTTCAGCGAGGTGTGTAACGTTTTCCGTTACCATTACAAGACATGCTTCCTCATACTTATACTATCTGAACAAACATGCAATGTGGAAGAATATACACTATATTACTAAAAGTATTGGCTCACCTGCCTTGACTCAAATTCAAATTTTAGTGCCATCCCATTCCTAATCTATAGTTTTTAATATGATGTCAGTCTACCTTTTGCAGCTATTACAGCTTCAACTCCTCTGGGAAGGCTGTCCACAAGGTTCAGGAGTGTGTTTATAGGGATTTTTGACCATTTTTCCAAAGTCTCTGCTCTAGTATAGAGGAAAGCCGTTTTGGTGAATGTGGCAGTACCAAGTGACAAAAAACATCAGGAAGAAGGACATGAGAAACTGGAGAAATACCAGGGACTCAGAGAGAAGAACTGGAGAAAGTATGGAAAGTGAAGGTGACAGTGGTAATTGGAACATTCGGGGCAGTAATGGCCAAGCTGGAGGAGTGACAGCAGATCCCTGGAAAGACCTCAGACCTGACTCCAGAAAAGCGCAGTGCTAGGAACAGCTAAGATACTGCGCAGGACCCTCAAGCTCACAGACCTCTGGTAGAGGACCCGAGCTTGGAGGAGAAACCACCCGTGGAGGGTGAGAGGGGCGTTTCTTATATATATCTTATATATATCCAATAAATATGTACAACTAATTTTTTTATCTTCCGTGCTTATATAGGGGCAGCTTCTGTCTCAATTCTGTAGCTGCCTTAAACATTGGGGGGCACTGCTGAAAGCTTTTTAGCATTTGAGCGAACACAATTACAGCTGTAAGTGTAGTTCATATCATTTGCAGCATATGCTCTCAATTATTTAGTAATTCCACTCTACTGTGATGCAATCACAACCTCCACCATGTGTTTGACAAGAACGAAACAGTGGCTCTCCTGCTGGAGCCACCCCTACGCACCCTGCAGTAATTGTCCCCTCAGCTTTGATGAATAAGGAGATGATTAACCTTAATTCCCAAGCAGCATCAGGGCATTAGCAGTGAATGAATTAGTGGAAGTGGATGTGACTAAGCAATTTAATATGGTAAATTGCTTGAGCATCTGTGAACGTAGCACCAGTGATCTATTAGCTCAAGGCCCATCTCCTGCTGCTAGTGACTCCAGGTCTGAGTCTCTTCAGTCAGATTCCAGCTGTGAGTTGAGATGCTCACTATTCCTGCTCTGTACAAAATTAATTATCGTCATTGTTGTACTCAACCCCTTACCCCAATTAAGATACCTTTGTTTAGTAATCTAGATGATCACAATCTCACTATCTGGCATAATGACTGGAAACAACAAGATATAATCCTTGGCATGCCACAAAAATTATATATAAACTCAGGAGTGCTGAGCGGATGCTACTATGCTGTATTCCTTTCATTCCACATTGTGCTCATTTTTAATAGGCGAGGGATTTCACCTCTGTTTCTTTAATGTGCCCACTGCCCAGGAGAAGAGGCATCTTTTTAGCAACCTAAGCAAAATGTAGATTGTGTTCAGAAAAACTCCATTCGTGTGGCAGTAAATTTGATGACAATGCAAGCTTGTCTTTTGTGGACAAAGTTGTGATGGTTGTTTTTTTTCCCTCTTTTTTTGTGAAGCAGTGAAAAATAACTACTATGAGAAAAATAAGCAGCTATTCGAATCAGGATACAAACCCCCAAAGCAACCACTAAAATCACACAGTGCTGCACAACTGACTGACACCGGATGTTACTTAGATAAAGACAAGCAAACATGCTTCTGAAGCCTGCATAAAGGTAAAAACATGAGTTTAAAGTGATTGTGTATCAGTGGGTTTTGTGTGAACATGGTCTTGCCAAAAGATCCAAGGGCAGATTTTGCCTACTAGAACCATTTTTGCTTATCAACCAAAAAACAAAAATATGGATCTTAGCTCATTACGGTGTTGTTTATGTTTTCTTAAATAACCCATTAAACCTAGGAGGGGGCCTTCTTTAACCAAGAATGTGTTAGTAATGTGGTCTCAGTCATTGGAAGAGTCTTCTCATTACTCTTTAATGTGCTGAATAAACATTTTGCCGGTTCCCAGTTCCCTGCTATTGTTCATATTGTTGTGAATGCAGCATTTTTGCATCGTTAGGCCGTAGAAATGCCGCATCGTGCATGCAAGACACAAACCCACAGAGTGCTTGGTGAATATAGGATCTTTCTTTTTAACACTTTTTATTCTTTACAGTGTGGATGATGAACATAGAACAGAAAATTGCAAAATTAAAATGATCAAGCATTTTATTTTATATGGTGTGCATGTCTACACATGGGAATGGAAAATGATAGTAAATAGCTAAATGCAACTGTCAGACTGTTATTTTATTTAAAATAGTCAATAATATTGCTTCTAATGAATGCTGGTTTATGTAAAATGGTTTGAATTTTAAATACTGAAAGAATAAAAAGGAATAAAAGTCAGATTATTTAGTATTTAACAGTCATTTTAGTTTGAAAACGTTACTTTTAAATGACAGGTCAATTTTCACACTCTTCTCTCTTCTTTAAACTCTTATGCTGGATTTGCACTGGTTAGTCTACGGCGTGTATTTCTTGGCCTTGCGTGTGGAGTCTGTCTCACGGCAGTTTGCATTGAATGTACAGTAGACACGGTACGCAAGAAACAGATTGAAATCAACAGGACCATAGTGCACTAAAAAACTAAAAACCGTAAAACTGCATAAGGTGAACTATGATAAAGCATATACTAGAGAGGTAATATCTGACATCACCCATGCTGTGAAATCATATGAAATATAGATGAAGACTCTGACCGTAAAAAATTTATAAACTGTTAAAAGAACCATAAAGTAATTTCTGAATCAGACATGGGGACGATGCAGCTATTTTAAAATGGATGTAATGTGCTTGTTCTAAAGTAACAGAAGGTTTAGGATGTTCTTTCTGGAAAAACAAAAGAACAGGACATTGTAATACCCTAATCTATAGAGCTAAAACTAAAAGCAATAGAGAGAAATTGTCAGACTCTGTAAAGTTTAATTCAGCTCAAACTCTAAGAAAAACCTGAGTTTCACATACACTGAGAAGTTTTCTGGCTTTGGAAAACATTTTCTTTCCCTTGTCTTCAGAACGGATAACTAAAATGACCTTTTTGCCCTCACAGGGCAGTAAAGAAATTGCCCACAATAGCAACGCTACCATCTATTAGTTTATGTCTAGATACAGTTCAAGAGTACATTCACTGAGCCTTTGTCGTCAGGAGGCACACCAATAAAAGCTGTGTGTTAGCGTAGCAAAAAAATAATAATGAAAAAAAAAGCCATGCCTTTTGATGACATCCGAAAGAAAAGTTGATAATGGAAAATACTGGGCCTGTGATTGATCCTTGGAGAACCCTAATATTGATTTCATGAACTCCTAAGATTGATGTACTGTATCCACTCTTACAAAATATTATATATATAAAAAACAAAAAAAACTTCTATCTGTAAGGAGTAGTACCAGTTAAGAAACATACTGGACAGACCAAAACTGCACAGAGTGTTCAACCCTTTAACACCAGAGCTTTTCCTTCAGCATTGATGTTCCTTGAAATACTTTAACTTTTCATTCATTTATGCAATTAATTAATGGATTCTGAATCTTAGAAAACCAGCTTTGTGGTGATATGCTACTGTTCCTAGAGTTAGGGATGGCCCGTTTGACACGTACACTTCCGTGCTTGTTTCACCTTCGTGAAACAGAGTGGATTGGCACAATGTTTCAGGGCAAGTGCCAACTAGCGCAGATCACCTGGTTGATGGCATATGAAGCGCCGAATGCAGTGTTTGGTCGAACCAGCGTGCAGATTTCACTCGAGTTTGAACAGTTGGGTGCGCTATTCTCTATAAACACAAATTAATCCCAAATGTTTTCAGACCAGTTCCGTTCCCCATGTATCAGAATCGACGTCTGTTCACTTTAACATGACTCCTGGTAAATAAAAAAGTTCTGTGGCTTGGGATCATTTCAACTTGGATTCTCCTACTAAGGTGATACCCTAACAATGTTATTTAGTAGCCATTGCTGATTATTTTAGTTGTAATAGGCATGTTTGTCATTTTAAAAAGGGATCTTTATATTCTTTCCTTTCCATTTTAGGTGCAATGTTAGATTAGCACACATGAATTGGCATTTCATGACAATACATCCTTTACATCCATCCCTCTTCCTCCACTTATCCGGGACCGGGTTGCGGGGGCAGCAGTTTAAGCAGAGATGCCCAGACTTCCCTCGCCCCAGCCACTTCCTCCAGCTCCTCTGGGGGGACCCCAAGGCGTTACCAGGCCAGCCGAGAGACATAGTTTCTCCAGCTTGTCATGGATCTTCCCTGGGGCCTCCGCCCAATGCGACATGCCCGGCACACCTCTCCAGGGAGGCGTCCAGGAGGCATCCAGACTAGATTCCCGAGCCACCTCAACTGGCTCCTTTCGATGTGGACGAGAAGCGGTTCTACTCCGAGCTCTCGCGGGTGACCGAGATTCTCACCCTATCTCTAAGGGTGCACCCAGCCACCCTGCAGAGGAAGCTCATTTCAGCCACTTGTATTCGGGACCTCGTTCTCTCAGTCATGACCCATAGCTCATGACCATAGGTGAGTATTGGAACGAACGGACGATACAGTGACCACATAACTATGAACGCCGCTCCAATCCGCATGTCAGTCTCACGCTTCGGTCTTCCCTCACTCGTGAACAAGACCCTAAGGTATTTAAACTCCTCCACCTGGGGCAGGAACACTCCACCCACCGAGAGATGGCAAACTACTTTTCTCCGGTCGAGAACCATGGCCTCAGATTTAGCTGTGCTGACCCCCATCCCAGATGCTTCACACTCGGCCGCAAACCGCCCTAATGCACGCTGGAGGTCCTGGTTCGATGAAGCCAACAGGACAACATCATCTGCATAAAGCAGATTTGAAATCCTGTGGTCCCCAAACCAGACCCCCTCCGGCCCCTGGCTGTGCCTAGAATTTCTGTCCATAGAAAATATGAACAGAACCGGTGATAAAGGGCAGCCCTGCCAGAGTCCAACGTGGACTGGGAACAGGTCTGACTTACTGCCAAGTTCCTACTCAGGTCATACAGAGACCGCATAGCCCCCAGTAAGGCTCCCCGGACCCATACTCCCAGAGAACCCTCCAAAGAATACCACGGGCGAGGCGGTCATACGCCTTCTACAAATCCACAAAACACAAATGAACTGGATAAGCAAACTCCCACAATCCCTCCAGCACCCTAGAGAGGGTGTAGAGCTGGTTCACTGTTCCACGAGCACGACAGAAACTGCACTGTTGTTCCTGAATTTGAGGTTTGACTATTGGACGGACTCTCCTCTCCAGTACCCTGGCATAGATTTTCCCAGGGAGGCTGAGGAGTGTAATTCCCCTGTAATTGGAACACACCCTCTGGTCCCCCTTCTTAAAGAGGGGAACCACCACCCCTGTCTGCCAGTCCAGTGGTACAGTTCCCGACTGCAACGCGATGCTGCAGAGACGTGTCAGCCAAGACACTCCCACACTATCCAGAGACTCTTTCTTCAGGTTGACTACATCGCTCACTACCGGTGTCCACCACCGAGTTCTGGGGTTACCATCGCGACAGGCACCAGAGACATTGCGACCACAGCTCCGAGCATCAGCAGAGACATTGGAAGTGGAAAACATGGTCCACTCGGACTCAATGTCCCCAACCTCCCTCGGTTCCTGTTTGACGTTCTCCCGGATGTGGGATGTAAAGACTTCCCTACTGCAGGGCTCGGCCAGAAATTCCCAGCACACCCTCACAGTACGCTTGGGTCTTCCAAGTCTTTCCGTCATCCTTCCCTGCCAGGGAATCCAACTCACCACCAGGTAGTGATCGGTAGACAGCTCTGCCCCTCTCTTTACCCGAGTGTCCAAAGAAAAAGGGCTGAAACAACTACAAAGTCAATCATTGACCGCCTGCCTAGGGTGTCCTGATGCCAGGTGTATTGATGGACACCCTTGTGCTCGAACATGGTGTTCGTTATGGACAAACTATGACGACCACAGGAATCCAATAACAAAACACCACTCGGGTTCCAATCAGGGGGGGCATTCCTACTAATCACGCCCCTCCAGGTGCCACTGTCATTGCCCACGTGGGCATTGAAGACCCCCAGGAGGACAATGGAGTCCCCCGTTGGGGCACTTTCCAGTACCCCTTCGAGAGACAGCAAGAAGGTCTGGTACTCCAAAATGCTGTTCGGCCCATAAGCTGAAACCACAGTTAGAGACCTGTCCCCCACCCGAAGGCGGAGGGACATGACCCTCTTGTCCACCGGGGTGAACTCCAACACTTGGACTGTGTATCAGAGCCCAGGCTATGTGTGGAGGTGAGCCCGACTATATCTAGACGGGATCTCTCAACCTCTCGTACCAGCTCAGGCTACTTCCCTCCCGGGGAGGTGACGTTCCATGTCCCAAAATCCAAGTTCAATGACCGGGTTTTGGGCCGCAGATGCACCCGCCCTCAACTGCCAACCAAACCACATTGCACCGGCCCCTTTTGAGGTCTCCTACGGGTGGTGGGCCCATAGGAGAGTGGTCCCAAGTCGCTCCTTCGGGTTGGGCCCAACTGGGGGCCCTGGGAAGAGCCCAGGTCACCAAGCGCTCACCTGCGAGCCCCAATCCCGGGTCTGGCTCCAGAGTGGGGCCCCGGTGATGCCAATCTGGGCGGCGTAATCGGGTCTTTGTTCTTTCCTTTCATCAGGGGGTTCTGAACTGGTCTTTGTCTGGCTCGTCACCCGGGACCTGTCTGCCTTGGGAGACCCTACCAGGGGCTTAAGCCCCAGACAGCTTAGCTCATGGGATCACTCGAGCTCTCAAACTCCCCCAGCACGTGAAAGTGGCGGTTCAAGGGGGAGCCTTTAAGTACATGCTAATACATAATACAACTTTAAGTACATGCAACCAACAACAAGATTTAGCCTTGGACATAAAATATGTGCGGGCACTGCAGCATTGTGCATCTTTATGTATTATGTGAGGCCAACGTGAATTTATGTGTTTTTGCGTTAGGTCACACTTAAACACATGCGAATAACATTTATCTTGTTTTTAATGCCAAGTTCTATGTCAGTTTAGAGATTCTAAAGCTAAAAAAATGCAAGGCTATAGAAAAGGAATAAAGACAAAAAATAAAATAATAAATTAACTGGAACTTTAACAAGCATCAATGCAACACTTTTAATACTGATTCCGTATTCTGATAATAATTTTGAAAAGAGGGAGTGAAGTAGATGCATTACAGACTGATGAAAAAACAGTACATAAAGTGAGGGGCTTTTTCAGGTCCACTGCAACACTGAGTACCTCAGAAAATAACTCTCAGCTGCAGAAAGGACTCTGTGCACTTACCTGGTGACTTTCACTTTAGGACAGCCTACTGCAACACTTTTATTTTCTTAAAAAAAAAAGTTTTGTTTTTTTTTTAATTGAAAAAGAAAGGCTGAATGGATCAGAGTAAACACTGGCCTTTAGATTCACTCTGTAGAGGAAGCTATAATTTTTGCAGGCCACAGGAGGCCAAGCTCCCCAGTGCAATTCAGATCAGGGGTCTGAGCATCAAAAATGCATACATGGCGGGGAACTGTGAGAAGTGAGGGACACAGAGTCATTGGTATTCCGGTGACTGGTGCCGTCAAAGGTGGAGGGTTGAGGTCGGGACTCAAAATCAGCCCGGTAGACCCAGGGCAGCTTATTGGGATAGAGTTCGAGCCCAGTCACTGGGCTTAGACAGGCTCAGTGCAGGGCTCAACTCATCACACGGCTGTCAGACAGACACACGCCGCAGGGAGACGAGTCGCACACAGACACACAAACATGTGTAACACGCATATTTTAATGCTCTTTAACCTATTCTTACGTCTCCTATAGTTCTTTGAAGATACTTTGAGTTGCAGGGAAACTGTGATTTGATGGTGGAGATTCAATTTCATGTACATTCGAGATGCTCTTTAGTACTGAACAATAGGACTGCATGCTTTTGCTTGTATTAAGTAAGAGTATTGGATAACAAAGATATTATGTTAAAACTTCAGCAATAAATTTACACAAAGGTGTTTTTGAGCAGATTAATTTATTAAAGCTAAATTGGTTTAAAATGTCTACAAAATTGCAAATTATTTGAAATTTGTTAATATTTTTACCTAATCTACATTATGTGAAAACCTGTTCTGAAAAGTTTTTCAGCTTTTATACTCTGATAGCAAAGTATAATTTATTCTATGCATAAAAATTGACAGATTACTGTATTTAATAGAAAATAGATGTAATGCTGTCATCCATATTTTGATTTGAATTAAGAATCTGGGCGGAGGCCCTGGGGAAGACCCAGGACACGCTGCAGAGACTACGTCTCTTGGCTAGCCTGGGAGCCTGGAGGAAGTGGCCGCGGAGAGGGAAGGCTGTGCATCTTTGCTTAGACTGCTCCCCCACGACCCGGTCCCGGATAAGGTTGGATGGATGGATGGATGGATGGATTAAGAATTTATTTCAATTCCATTTTATTTATATAGCCCAATATTTACAACAATAGTCGTCTCAATGGGCTTCATGCCGGTAATTGTGTAATAAACATGAATCATAAAGAACACAAAGTCATAGAATTCAATAGCTGATTGCTAAACTAAACAGACTAAACTAAACTAGGCATCCCTGCCCTTAGACCCTCCTTCACGGTAAGGAAAAACTCCTAAAACAGAACAGATTCTGGAGAAAAAAAAGAAGAAACCTCAGGTGTGCCCACATGAAGGAGGGATCCTCCCCCAAGGTGGACAGGCGATGTACCAGAACTCTTAGAGAGAATTAGCTTATCTAACCCTACAACTACATTTTTAGATAGTCCAGCAGATGGGATTAATTCAGATGAGTGGGGGGACGGCTGGGGGCGCGAGACGAGCCAGAGGTAGGGTCCACAGCCAAGTGTAGCAGAGACGAGGTACACGGTCAGGTACAGGAGCACAGATAAGCCAGAGGTAAGGTCCACAGCAAAGTACAGGAGCACGGAATTTGGTATCACTGCCAGGGACAGAGGGACAATACATAAATCGCAATACAATACATACATAAATACATAAAGAAAATAGTACATGAGAGTAGAGAACAGAACCCCAGTGAACCATACACTACCCAGCTTCTGGTAAGGGTTAAGCTTAGGGTTCAGGTCAGGGCTAGGCTTAAAAAAGGGGGGGGGGGGGGGGTCTTGTCAGTAGCCTGTGGGTACAATTCAATTCAATTTTATTTGTATAGCCCAAATTCACAACAACAGTCGTCTCAGTGGGCTTCCTACCGGTAATTGTAAGGTGAACATACAATCAAAAGGATCATATATGCATAGAATTCAATAGGAGAATACTAAACTTTAACTAAACAGAGTAAACTAAACTGGGCATCCCTGCCCTTAATGTTAACAGGTTGACAACAGTGTTCAGCAGTGTTCAGCAACAGAGCCACCATCAGTATGTGAATGTGTGAGCATGTGTGTGCATGTGCAAATGGGACTGTGACTGTAAGAGCTTTGTGCCTTAAGGCAAGATAGAAAGTGCTTTAAATGTTCCTGCCATTTAATAGGTTTTTCCCATTTTGAGGACCAAAACATATCTTTATTCATCTTTCAGTCTGGTTTGTTACCTTAGTCTTGAAGTTGAGTCCTGAAGTCTGGACGTCTAGTCAAGTGAGTGGCCGAACAATTTAGGAAAAGAAGACTATAAATCAAGATGCCATAACGTAACTGTAAGACATCACCTGCTTAATGACAATGTCCATCATCATTAAGTTAATGAGAGAACATTTGGATGTTACTGAGATACAATTTTGGTGTCTAATGTTTTTGTTATAAGTGGTAAAGGAACAATCTGATAAAGATATCATCTTAAGGTTGGTTCCTGAGTGAAAACCTTACTTTAAATGCAAATTTTCATTGTGCGTTGTGTGTGAACATTAGCTACTTATGTTTGTTGTTGTTACAATTTTGAATTCCTCTTAGCTTTGCTCTTAAAGAAGATGTAAAATAACTCCAAAATGGTGTTGATGTGTCTCTTTAGCTGCTATTTCATTTATTATCTCAGGCTAATAAGACAGTTGTGTTTTCTCCAAAAGCAGTCTTAGTGCAGCTTTAATGACGCTTATAACAATTTGGTTGCACATTGTGCGGCTGCAGTGTGCTCAGTGCTGCAGATCAATGTCAGAGCTGTGTTCTCAATGCAAGAAGCCCTACCGCAGCTAACTGCACACAGCTTGCTTGTGCCACAGTTAATTATGGCTGTTTCACTTAATGTGAGACAGCAATTGAGCCAGGGGCATTCCCTCTATTTAAACCACAGGAGCTCTGCAGTTCTCATTGTGTCACCTGAAACTCCATCTCCACTGATTTCCATCAGCAGAAGCCTCCCTGTGAGACCTGGAAGGCCAGCAGGGCAAGGACGGGTCCTCCAGGCAACACCACATGCTCACATACACACTCACACCACACTACAGTCAGCCAGACCCACTAAATCATTTACAATTGCACTAAAATTAATCACCCCATCACTTTCTCCTGGGATGTGCACTAAAGGATGCACTTAGAATAAATCCCAAAATATCTTTGCTGGTCATGAAATCATTTTCATTAGTATTGCACTAACCTTTTGTATCTCAATTCATCCCATGTTTGTAAACTGTAAAAGTTTTCTAATAAAAGTGGATTTCCTTTTTTTAACTTGTCCTGTCCAGCAGCAGAGCAGACATTAGAGCTGAAAGCCTCTTGTGTTGGAAAATGATTAGTTATGTCGCTTCAGACACATGGGGTGTAAATTTGTATCAACCCCTCTTTTATATGAGGCTAATGTCACATACTGATGATAAAGGACAACAAATACAGGAGACCAGGTTCGTGGCAAAAACTTAAAAACTTAAATTTCATAAATAAAGATTTAAAAATCTTACTTAAACATGACAAAACCATGAACTGCATTTCAAACACTTCCACATTATTTTACAAGAAACTACACTGTTCAGGAGAACATGTTTCGACAAGAAGATCTACATTAATGACTTATTTGATTTGCTTCTTTCATGTTAGATACCAAGACTTGTGACATCTGTATGATGCTACTATCTTAATAATTTTAATTGGGTCTTCCAGATGGATCTGTGTTTACCCTGTAATTGTTTTAAGTAACAATAACAAAACAAAACAAAAAACCCATAAAGTTTAGCATCACATCATTTTCTGTTAGAATTCCACCTGCCTTACTATGTTGGGCTACTGCTGATTACTCGGAGCATTATAGATTCGGACTATATCATTTAAAGACCCACTCATATTAAAATCGTGTTTTCCATGTTTTTAACATGTTTTTGTAGCCTTTTTTTGATGATGGATGACATAAAGAAAATTAAGCTTAAAATTGTATGTCTGATTATGTCTTTATTCATATTGTTGTATATCAGAAGTAGACAAAAAACATGCTATTTAAAAAAACTTATAGGTGTGACGTAGCAGCCACAATTGGCTGGCCACAAGCTGCCTGCTCCAATACATTTGGATGCTTTCTCTTGTAGATGACTAGATCCATGAACGTCTTTGTTTTCCTGGTCTAAGCTGGAATCTGGTAAAAATACATGGCTAGATGGTTTCAATATTGCCTGTTATTTTGATGCTAGGTTGGGGATGTGAGGGGTAGGAAGCCCACAACTCAGAGGTGAATTTCAAAGAACTACTGCTGTTCTGCAAAAACCACAAGCAGAAATCAATGGTGTATGGTTTCACTTTGTGATCAACTTCATGCATCAAGCAAAAGTTAACCCTTTAAAACCAGAGATGTAACCCGTGACACCTAAATGACATACGCTCATAGACGTACTGTAACTCTTTTACTGTTTATGTGATCAACGTGAGTCCGCTGATTCTGACGGAGAGTAACATGGCTTTTCTTTGTGCTGACTTCACTACTGTTAAGTGTTGTGTTTGTTGGTAAAGATCTGCTTTTTCTCTGCTTCAGAATCTACTGGAAAAACATTAATTGTGTAAACAGTTGAAGCATGAGGGCCATTTGAAACTTAGAGATTTGTAATCATATTTGAGCAAAACTCTGTTTCAAACTTAACTTTAGAAGAAGTTAGGAAATATCCAACTTCACCATGGCAGATAGAGGCAGAGAGAGTAGACAACTAGATAGAAAATAGAATAAGTTACTGAAAATATGTGTCTCATATCTTCACTAGAGAATGCTATGTGCTCTGTGTTTTGTTTGTTTTTTTAAATAATTTTTTCGCCTTCTTATTGCCTGCCTCTGTTTAATAATAATAATAAATTTTATTTAGAATGCGCTTTATATTTTGGGTAAAATCTCAAAGCACTACAATGAAGGCAGGAATTACAATGGTTTACTGGACTAACGCACTACTTTCTCCTTAGCCACGTTCCTGCGGATTTGAAGACACAGCAAATGTATGATCAAGATGTCCTTCGCATTAAAAACAAATGCTGGAGACAATGACGTCACTAACAGTTCAACTCAATTCAATTCGATTTTATTTATACAGTCCAATATTACAACAATAGTCGTCTGAATGGGCTTCAAACCGGTAGTTGTCTAATAAACATGAATCATAAAGAACATAAAGTCATACAATTTGGTAGGTAATAGCTTAACTATACTAACTAAAGTTATTATAGACAGTCGCAAAAAACAGCAAACATTAGTATGAACGAGTCCAGTGATTCTTCCCACCCGAACCCCTAACTACTAAAAAACTGGATTTTAATAGCAATTCGGACACCATGTTCACTACTTTTTTTTATGGCAAATATGACGTCATCGATTTCACAAAGTGAAAATCTCATTGATATAAACGTTTGCTGATAACCGTTTATGAATCCACTGTGTTCTGAATTTAAAAATATTTTCTCTGCAAAAGCTGTTCAAACGTAATGCATTGTGGTCTATATGCGCTAATCTAGTGAGCATTGTTGCACACTGGTTTTTTGCAGATACTTGTGGGAAATTTCTAGGGAACTCAATTTTGCTCTACAAATGCATCTAAGTAAACATTCTCAAAACCTTCCGCACTTTTTTTTTATTTTTATAAGGCTTTTTAATGCTAGTTTGCCTGCTGTTAAAAGTTTGATGTCTTATTTTCTATGGAGCCGGTGTAGCGGGGGAAGGGGGGCATGTGCACCACAAATTGCTTACGCACCACTTCCAGCAGTTTCCCAGGCAAACGCTAGGTGGTTGTACTAAAATGTACTAAAATGTGCTCTGTGTTGATGACGTTAATAAAGAGTGAACCTTTCCCTCCCTCCACCCAGACTGGATCATGTCGAGGAGACAGGCCCAAGTGTCTCATTAAGAGGTGAACATGAAATGGAATTTGTAGCATGTTAAAAAAACTGACGGTTGTTGTTAATTTGTGACAGATTTGGAGAGTTAACATCTTGTACAAAAATCAAGATTACTAATTTGTCAAGTTCATCAGCAGGTTATAAAGTAATATTTTAATTAGCACTTTATTTAAATGCCATTTACAGTTTATTTAATTTGAAACTTTTACTTTAATTGTGCTTGTTTTATTACCACACAATTTTGTTTATCAAAATTCCTTATACATAGTTTTGGAATTCTAATTAGTCTTTAGCATGACGATCCTGGTTTACCTGTTCAGTGTGAAAATAAATGTCTTTGAGATGATCACATTGTAAAATATTTTCCCCCCACAAGGTTTTACATTGATACACCATAAAAGGACTTGATTATACAAATCAAACAAGACTTAGATTAATTTAAATTAAAATTAGGCCCCCGTGTCAAAAGGCTAAGAAACTCTGAACTAGACCACGCGATTGTGGACACGGTTGATGTGATGGCTGGTCGCTGTGAAGTATAAACCAGCCTTAACGCTCCAGTGCTAAGAATCTTAGCACTGGAGCTATGGATCCAGTATTAAAGCGTAAAGATAACTGAAATGATCATGGGATTTGTAACTTGTTTGCTACTTTTGTACTAAACACATTAATGCAACTACTTAGTGTTTGCTTTTGTTTTTCCACCAGTGTTTTTAGTCGAGGCCATTTGGAGGAAGTTTTTCTATCCACAGACACTCAATGCATGCTCAATATGGGAACTCTACCAACATAAGGCACTGGTTACTTATTTAAGACAATATTAAAATTCACTTAAGACAATTCAGCTTTATTGGTGGACTATTTCGGAATAAAAGATTGTAAAGTATCTAACTTGATTAAATTTTTCTTGCAATTTGTGTAGCGACAATTGTGAGTTTGCTCTTTATAAATGAACTGAAAAATGCTGATTCAATTGAAATCAGTTGTTCTAAACTTTAGAGTCAAGCATCTTGTTGATCTGCAGAAAGTTTAAAAAAATGTACTAGTCCAGAAATCCAAAACCGTGGATCTTCATGTATGAGCCTTAAACCCAAGGCCAGGGACCTCTTTTTTAAAGTGGAAACAGGGCCGTATAACCCAGTACCATAATGACTCCCTCTCTCACACATTTAAGAAGATGAAAAGAGACTCAAACCCCATTAACGCGCTCTGACTTATTCATATTTAGGCTGATTTCAGTTCATAATCTCTCTGCTCAGATGTTCACTGGGCTTATTAATACATGAAAGAAAAGGCCTAAGTCTATAAGTCTGACATGAAATTTTAAACACTCTTGCATATCGTGTCTTTCATCTGTTTTAGGAGAAGCACTTCACTAGTGGATTAAAACATGAATGCATCTGAGTGCCAGTTAAACGACCAGCACCGGTTAAGGACCACCTTCTGTGTTGATGAATCTCATAGGCATGCTGTACATGCTAGTCTTCGTAGTACAAATCCACAGACACTCTGGTAATTGAAATGATTTGTTTGACACTCTTCTCCTTAAAGAAAAAGAAAACAGAGACATGATCAGTATATTTCCTCTGACTGTTAATAGGAGTAAAGAAAGTTCTCCCTATGTCCTTCAGCTACTGACTGTCAGCGCTGAAAAACTTTTGTAAAGTTAGCTTTTACCAAAGTGTAAGTGCAAGCTCTGGTCAGAATTATATTCTTTATTTGTCCAATCTATCCACATGCAAGAACAAAACTGTAAGTCAGGTCAGCTTACTTTGAAATAAACAGGTTTACCATGGTAATGATCACCTTACTATTTACATTCATAGTTACATTATCCCTTTATTGATATTCGAAAAGTAGATGTGGCTCTAATTTTGAAATTTACATAATTAAACAAAATTGCTAAACTACAGTGGAGTTTTGAGAAAAAAAGTGGCCTTAATCAAAGTTACACAGCTCATTTAAGTTTTTTTCTTATGTTAAAGGGGCTGCATCATGCTTTTCTTAAGCATTTCAGAGTAAGTGCTTGAGTAAATGTTTGCGGAGCCAACGTGAACAATGGATGCCAACAACGGTGTTGCCAACAGCGAAGCTCTTTTTGCAGTATGAAATTTATTTTCACGAAGAAGCCAGCACAATTACAATCTTCTCATTTTAAGAAGGCAATGGAGTTGGGATCGTCTGTAGCTACTGTAGTGGAATGGGGATCTGTATGTGTTGGGCCCGCGCGCGTGTATGTTTAAGAGACAGGTGAAGATCTGTGTCGTTCAGATTGTCATGAAAAAATCGGATATGGGTTGCATAGGGGCAAAAAAATCGGAATTGGGTCGTTTCAGCCTGCAGTGTGAACGTAGCCTAAGAGCAGTGCGGCCAGGCTTGTAGCTTTGTGTTAACGGTAGAGGAGAGGCCTTTATGACGGTTGTGCAATCCTGAAGATTGTACACAGCTTCTCAGGACTACGTAGCAGCATTTCCTCCTTCCGTTCGTTCGTCGAAACTTCCCCCGGGACTAGCTTTGTCTTCGGACCGGCAGCTGGGTCGCCAAAGGCGGAAGTGCAGCTACGCAGATCTGAATAAATCGAAATCATCATATGAATATAATTTTCCAGTGGTGTCCAGACAAAATAAAGGCTGATGTAATTCCCACATATTTACATCCAAGATGGCATTGCAAAATCAGTGCAAAGCTGCAGGAAACTATCTCCTAAATATGCTTTTATGTGCTAATTTTGCTGTTCGCGGACAGCTGGAGCCCCATCAACAGCTCTAGCAGATTTCGCCATGCTAAACATTTGCCGTTTCGATCAACAAGTATATTCTAAATGTCCTTTTATTACTGTTATGATTATTATTAAGGGCCTGCTCGCTCATAATTTTTTTAAAACCGTGAGGTCAGTGCTTCTTTCTTGGCTGCAAGGACCCCGAAGAAGGTTTAGCATCAGGCTAATACGTGCTAAAAACATTGGCCGTGGAGGGACTTAAAACTCTGTGCGGGCAATGTCGCAATGATAATGACAATGCTCATTGCGGCATAGCGAATGACGTCGTCACCCCGCCTCCCCTCTGGAAATGCTATATCGAATTGCATTATGCAATAGTTTTCACAGGGTGGATGTGAAAATGAAAGTGCAATCCCCTCTTTGGATTTTCGTTTTAATTATGACACAGAATAATCGGTTTTTAAGTAGATAATAAAACATTTTGAAGCATTGCTTTTTAATTTTGAGTCACAAGATGCAGCTTCATTTTGAAAACGAAAAAGCATTCCTGGTTTTGACTTATTTTTTAATTATGCTATACATATGCTTCCATTTTACAAAACCTTTTACTTATTAAATGTAATAACTGGGTCCCCCTCGTCTCCATCTTTGTAGCATCGACCTGTTTCCAAAGAACTGCCCCGTCCCTGGCTCTGGGACGGGGTGGGGCAACCCTCTTGGGGCCCGCGGTCGCTCTGGGTGACATCCACCGGGGCTGCTGGGTCTGGTGGTGTGTGGGGGGGCTTGTTGGCCCTGTCCTGTGGGGGGGCTTCCTGGGGAGGGGAAGGGCCCACTATCGGTACAGGACCTTGGAGGTTTGACGGGTCGGGGTCTCTGCTGAGGCAATCGGTGGTCGCTCCGGCTGGTTGGCTGCCTCGGTCACGTCAAGGCCTGACCAGAGCTCTCCAAGGGGCGGCGCCTGGGGGCGGGGGCCTGGACTTGCTCCGGGGGGGCCAGCACTTTCTGGCTCCTCTCTCTCTCTGTGGGGTGGGTGGTATGGCGCCTGAGGGTCGGCGCCTCGGAGGATGGGACCCCTCGGCTGAGGGGACCTTGGCCCTATGCGGGGGGGGGGGGGGGTGTTTGCTCAGGATAGTCTACCAGCTGTCCCCCGACTACCACCTTCATCATGGTAATCTTTTATCAGGTGATGGGAGGGGTTCAGCTCATGGGCTGCACCTTTGGGGGAGGAGCTACTTGGCAATGGTCCCCCTCCCATGGTTGCCGCATGGAATAGACCCCCCCTCTCGTTTTTAGACATGTAAGGCCCTTAGACATGTAGGGCCCTTGGTGGGGGGGGTGCTTGGACGTCACTGCCAGCAAGCAGCAGATGTCCTTTAGTGCCCTACCTGCCAATTTTAACTGCACCTTGGACATTTAGGACCCCATGGTGGGGTAGATGTTTGGACATCACTGTGAGTAATCTGAGATGTCCCGCCAGTGCCTCAATTCGCCAATTTTAACTGCACCTTCTTAGTAACAATATTATCACAGCCCACCTCAAAATAAACCTTCCAACATAAACACACACACATGCACATACACACCCTCACAACACACACAGGCATTTCACAAGGAAGGTGGGACCTAGGACCATCTGTCCCCTACCCCATCCCTGGTAAGGGGTACTGGGCCCTTGGCAACGGTAGCCGTGTTCCCTGCCTGCCTAACCTGGTCGGGCCATGTTTACAACACTTCTTGTGGACCCCCTCTTCTCCTGGGTTCTGGCTGTTGCAGTTGCGCGGCGGATCTGGTGGGATGAAGGCACTCTCCTCCTTCTTTCTAAATTTCCATCATCCATTTTAGAAGAATGTAAACGCTCTCACTTGAGCAATATGGCAGCTAGCTCTACCTTTGGTCTCCAAATATTTGCATGACTGAATAAAATGTTTCACACTGCTGGTTTGAATGCAGAGTATGTAAACGATATTTGTATTGTGTACATGTTGACATGTGAACATTTTGGAGCCAACAGGTGTGTTTACAACATTTGAGTGTGTGTGGACAGGCCCTGCCCCTCTAGATTTGTATTACATCTGAACCTGGACCGCACAATAATCATTCAGAAACTTCTTGTTGCTTTGTGCTGCTTCATGGTTTGAGCCCTTGAGCTCCTCTTTTATAATAATTCCCACCCCCTCTAACATCTTCTTCTTCCTCCTTTCCTTTTCCGTCCGGTACAACGCAAGGGATTTTCAAATATGATTAAAATGAAAAAAGTTTGGCCTCGATTACAAAAGGGGTTTATTCAGACATACCTCTGGTTTGTCAGAAGATTCATAACCCTGTTGTTAAAGTAAAGTATGTCCAACACAAGGGCCTTCAGCTCTCATCTGCTAGGTTGGGGTAAGGAGGGGGCTGTGTCGTGGAAGATTGCAGTAAAAGATTAATGATGGTTTACTCTACGGCCACGGTCCTTGCCACAACTCAGAGGCAAATTTCTAATGAATTACTGCAGCTCTGCAGAAACGATGTCCTAATAAGACCGTTTTTTTAAAGATTATTTTGGTTCCAAGGACCACTGGGAAGGCTTTTACACTAGATCAACAAATGACTGGAGTTTGACTTGGATAAACTCAAGCAACGATGTCCCTGAACAAAATGAGGAATCTGGAGAAAATATTCTCCAATGTTGTTTGTACTTTCTATGATTTTTTTATTATGTAATTGCTTCTTTCTCTTAATACTAATTGAAATAAAATAAACAATAACTATGCAAAATGTGCTAAACTTATTTTTTTTTCTTTAAAGTGAATAGAATTTTCAGTCGGAACTTGTTCAACTGTTTTGAATAAAGAAAACTAAAAAAAAAGAACTTTGTGCAACAAGGCCTTAATATTTAGCATTTGAAAAGATTTGATTATCTTAGATCAATAAACAACACACAAACAAAATGTTAGTCAGTAAACTTCCCCTGAGTCTTCATCTTGCATACTAACTGTCCCAAACACATTTTTAGCTGAAAAGAAGGCTTCCAATGAAGGGAAGGGGAACTGGTAAATTAAAAAAAAATCCAAACACCAAAGAAATGAAAAATGTAAAGCTGAGAAAGGATCACTCTGAGGCAGAACCTGCTCCTGGACATTTGTGCTTTAGTACTTGTTTTCTAATCGATAGTGGCAGATGTTGTGGAAATGTAAGCAGGACCAATTCACCTTTGTATTTTTAACAGCCTCACAGGCAAGCCAGGTCTAGGTTAAAAGTTGACAAGATCTCTGCATCTGAACCTAGATCTCTGCCAAAAATCTGTCTTGGGTCAGGCTCATATCTGAGTGTGGGCTGCTTGTGCTCCGCTGAGGCTTGTTCAGATAGTTTCAGTCAAGGCCTCAGGTCTGACACTTTTGGATGCTTTCTATCTGTGTATAACCCAACCATCCTCTTTCTTTCCTCCTGCATTTTATTTGCATGTGGATAGGATTCGATAGTTGAGGATTCTGGTTAGTCTGGCTGGTTTTCAGAACCCTCCTCCATACCACCACCCTCAACACCACTTTGTGTCCTTTGCTGCTCTCCCAACATACTCCTCATCTTCTCTGTCAAAATAATGCTAATTTGAGGTCAGCTGTCTAGCACATGGTTGTCGAAGACCAACAGCTCCCGAGGAAATGCTTTTGATTTTTAAATCCATTGAGCTGCACTTATTCAATATTTACTCTCCAAGACCTCTGCATTAATTTTACACCTTAGTTCTAAGAAGGCCTGTGTAAAAAAAAAAAAAAAAAAAAATATATATATATATATATATATATATATATATATATATATATATATATATATATAGTTAGAGTATATATATATATATGTTATATATATATATATATATATATATATATATATATATATATATATTATGTTAGCAAAATGGCCTAACATGGCACACCCAACAATCCACCATATGTACACCCACCCTGAAAGGCTTATGCTTATGCTTCCCTCGCCTTTGACTCCTTCCAATCCACCAGTGGGAAGGCCAATCCTGATCTAGTTATTGTTATTGTGCTGTTCTATCATTTCACTAACCTTGACTCCTAGCCGCCGCTGTAATCGTATGTGGAACCACTGGGAGGAAGTCTTGGCCTGAGGTGAATTATTAATTAGGAAGGCTAGTCCTCCCCCTCAGTGCTGACTGGGAAAGAGTGGTGGGGGGCCATAAAGGGGAAGTGGGGTAGTGTGTGTGTACAACAGGCAGCAGGGGTTACCCACCATGCAGATGCTATTAGCACACCTCATGGAATTAGAGAGCAACACATGAATCAATAAGCGCCAGTGCATCACTTCCTGCCATGCACGGTGCATGCCTCCCACTCTCGCTGCCTGTGAACGACTGTACAGTATGATGGGGTGGGGATGCAGTGGGGGTGTTCATTAGGAGGAACTTCACAGGATTTCTACTGGGACATGCTGAGGTTGATGAATTCTGTGTTTCGACTAATGATCAACTAGTAGATGATATGCAGAAACAAAGCAAAGCTTTTTAACATGGGTTATATTTCCGACCTTTTACACCTTGCCCTGCCACACATCACACAGTGAGTACATTCATATTGCCAGAGCATGCATATCCCACTGTTGACACATCTCCAAACGATTCACAAAAGCACATCCACACACCGAAAGCAATATGCAGTACAACCAATGACATGCAGGTGTCTTCCAGTGTACTTTAAAGAGCATCCAAAGCTTGGCAAATCCCCCGGCATCATTCATTTCTTTGCAGCCCCTGACTTTCCCATCCTCAACAGAAGAGACATGGGGACTGAGACGGTGACTTTGATCTTCACACAACCTCTTAACTCACAAAAGGAAGAACAGACTTTTCTCCAAAGGGTGTTCCTGCACTGTGTATTCCCAGGAGTGACAGGGACAAGTCATTTCTGAGAGGAAGAGAACTATGGAGAATAACAACAGAGCTCCCTGGGTGCAGAAAGAGATGCTGACGAGTCACTTCTTGCTGGGCTGCTGGGAACACAGGTGTGACAAAAAATTGTTCGTTACATATTCACAGTAGAACCCACAGCTAACTGCTGGATGCACAGTCACATCCTGTCAACAAATCTAATCATACAAAGAAGCTTTTTGATGGGATTATAATATTCTCAAGTAATATTTATGTTTCATGTATGTCAAAAGTAACAGTAGAAGCAGTTTGAGAGAATTGAGATGTGAAAGGGTTAAAAAAAAATCTTCTAAAATACCTCATAAACATTTTGTGTGCATCTTTCTGCCAAAACATTCATCAGATTTCTAGAACAACACTTCAAAGGAGTTAGATGCTACATGGGAAAAAAGTTTTCTGTACTTCAAACAAATTAGGAGCTCAACGGTTATTCGATTTCATCGATTTCTATTCCTACAATCCAATCAAATTGATCTTTTATTAATATTGGAAAAAAGCATTTGGATTGAGGCCCAGTTGGTTAATTTTACTTAATGTGACCAGCATCACAGCAGATAGCATTAGATAGGAGCAAAACTGATCAATCCATCATTACAGTGTGGAAACACTAAATATAGCAAAGACTTGGGACCATAATGTGTGTTAGATCGTCTAAGAATGTTCTCTTTGGAATATTTGGATGTGGAAAAACAACAGTGGGCTGAACTTAAGGACCAGAATGATGGATTTGACATTAATTGTTTTTTTTTTTTGTACATCGCCATTTATATTTGATTATCTTGCAAGAAACACAAGTAAATCTGAAAAAATTAGACTGCTTAGTACCAGGTTTTGTCATGGTTTGAGTTTCTTTGTATTGGTTTTCTTTTGCTTTCTGTCTTGTCTTCTGTTTCTTGTTTTATTTTGAAAGTCTCCTGTCTTGTCTGTTTTCTTGAGTTTTACTTCCTTTGGTCCCCATCAGCCCTGATCGTGTCCACCTGTGTCTTGTCTGCCCTGTCTGTATTTAAGTCTTGTCTCTGCCTTCCTCCTGTGTTGGTCCATTAGTATTCCTGTCTGGTGTTCATGCCTTGCCATGGTCCTCGGTTCTTGTCCCTCGCCACGCCACAGTGAGTTTTGTTTTGTTTTTGTCATCCTGCTCTGCAGCGCTTTTTGTTTGTTTTTTGTGCATTAAAACCTCTAGTCCCTGAACTGAGTCCTCCGCCTCTGCATCTGGGTCCATCCGGCTCTCGAGCCACCCCATCACCGTGACAGAATGGACCAACCAAGTTTTCTGGACCCAGCAGAGCGGGACATGCAGCTTTTGGAGGCCTACTGCCTCAAGCAGAGTGACCAGGTCCTATTGGGACTTTAACACACTCCAGTTCTGCACTCCAGCTATGGAGGGGAGCCATCTCGCCATGAAAGGGGGTCGTCGCCGCCACCGTCCCCGTCCATGTTCCGTTCCTGTTCCAGAGGTGGTCCGGCACGCACCACATCGCTTTCCAGTGGTGGTGCCGGATGCACCCCATCCCCGCCATGTTCCGGTGGTGGTCCCGATGCACCACAACCACGCTCAGTGGTCCCGACGCACTCGACTGGCCCCAGCTCCAGGGGTGCCGCCCGCGCTCTCGACCGGCCCTGCCCCATAGGGTGTCGCCCGCGCCCCGACCCGCTCCAGCTTCCAGGGGTTCCGCTTGCGCCCGACCCAAGCCTCCAGCTCCCAGGATGCCGCTGAACCCCCAACCGTCCTCTTTCCACTGGCACGCCTGACTCGGGCCTGAGCTCGCCCACGCCTGACCCGGCCTGAGTCGCTCCACGCCTGACCCGCCTGAGCTCGCCCACGCCGGAACTCCGCCTGAGCTCGCCCACGCTGTCTCGCCTGAGCTCGGCTCCACGGTCCCGCCTGAGCTGCTCCACGCCGGTCCCGGCCTCGGGAGCTCGCCTCCACGCCGTCCTCGCTTCGAGTCGCCCACGCCGGTCCGCTGAGCTGCCCACGCCTGACCCGCCTGAGCTCGGCCCACGCCTGACTCGCTTCTGAGCTCGGCTCACGCTCGACCCGCCTGAGCTCGACTCCACGCCTGACCCGCCTGAGCTCGACTGCCGGCCCGACCGCCTGAGCTCGCCCACGCCTGACCCGCTGAGCTCGGCTCCACGCCTCTGACCCCGCCCGAGCCTGACTGCTGGCCCGACCGGGCCGAGCTCGACTGCTGGCCCGACCTCTCTCTGAGCTCCGACTGCTGGCTCGACCTCGGCTTCGAGCTCGACTGCTGGGGCCCGACCGCTTGAGCCTGACTGGGCTGGTTCGACCGGCCAGAGCCCGGATTGCGGGTCTCGACCACAGAGCCTGACTGCTGGTTCGACCGCCAGAGCCTGACTGCTGGTCCGGACCACAGAGCCTGACCAAGGGTCTCTAATTCACAGAGCTCGACTGTTGGCCCGACCCGCCAGAGCTCGACTGCTGGCCCGACCCGCCAGAGCCTGACTGTTGGCCCGACCGCTGCATTCCGACTGTTGGTCTCGACCGCCAGAGCCGACTGCTGGTCCGACCGGCCAGAGCTTCGACTGCTGGCCTGACTCCATCATGCCTGACTCCATCAAGCCTGACTCCATCAAGCCCGACTCCATCAAGCCTGACTCATCAAGCTCGACTCCATCGGGCCTGACCCATCAAGCCTGACTCCATCAAGCCTGACTTGCTCGCCAGACATCAATCAATCAATCAATCAATCAATCAATCAATCAATCAATCAATCAATCAATCAATCAATCAACCAACCAACCAACCAACCAACCAACCAATCAATCAATCAATCAATCAATCAAATTTTATTTATAAAGCACTTTTCACATAATAGTATAAAACAAAGTGCTTTACATTGAAACAAAACAAATTAAATAATATAAAAACAAGCATAAAAAATTAAAATAAACAAGCACAGAATAAATAAATAAATAAATAAAAATAGGGCCCCCCTCCCCATACCTACACAACCCCCCACTTCTTTCACATCTCCCACCCCCTAACTGATGGGGACAGACAATGAGAAATGACAAATAAGAAATAAGCTGAGCATGAAAACATGATGTTGGAAATTATGATAATTGGAACCTCCCTCTCTGTGAACCGCTGCATGACCAGCCAAATGAAGCATCACAGGCGGGGGCCGCTCCACCACAGCAAAGAGGTGATGCCGGTCCCCATCCAGAGCTGCAGTGGCTGAACAGCAGCTCACCCAGAGGGAGAGGTCCAACTGAGGAAGCACCGGAATAAAAATAAATAAATAAAAAATAAAAGAAACTGAAAAAGTAGACATATTGATAAAAGCAATACACAATAAAATATTGAAATAAGGTAAATTCAAATTAAAATAATACATTAAAATCTAGTGTAAGTTCATTAAAAAAAATGGATAAATAAAAATAAATAAATAAAACAAATAAATAAATAAATAGTGTTAGTAAAAAAATGCAATGCTCCCTGCGGCTCTCAGGTCGTCTTGCAGACTGTTCCATAAACGGGGGCCATAGTGTTGAAATGATGCTTCTTCGCATGTTTTGGTTTTTACAGTCGGAATAGTTAACAGACCAGTCAGTGCCAGAGGATCTCAGGGTCCGCGAGGGTTCATACCTTACTAAAAGATTGGATAAATAAGATGGCGCAAGACCGTTAAGACATTTAAAAACTGTTAAAAGTATCTTAAAATCCATTCTGAAGCATATGGGGAGCCAATGCAGGGATTTTAAAATTGGGGTGATGTGAGCCCGCCTCCTGGTGAGAACCCGTGCAGCAGAATTTTGGAGAAGCTGAATGTTCCTAATGTTGGTTATTGGAAGACCCGCAAGCAGAGCGTTACAATAATCAATTTTACACATGATAAAAGCATACATTAGCATCTCCATATTAGCGAAAGTGAGGAGTGGGCGGACCCTATCCAGATTTCTAAGATGATAAAAAACAGTTTTAACCACCTGTTTTATATGTGGGATAAAAGTTAGCTTAGAGTCGAAAATAACGCCCAGGTTTCTGACTGTTTCTGAATGACTTAATGAAAGTTATTTTAAATTCAGAAGCTGTTTCTCTCTCTTGGCTTCAGTACCAATAATTCAAATTTCAGTTTTTCCTAGTTGAGCTGCAGAAAATTATTTGCAATCCATATTTTAACATCTAAAATACAGTTAAAAAGTGCTTCTATTGGTCTTGTGTTATCAGGAGACATAGCTATGTACAGCTGGGTTTCATCAGCATAGCTATGAAAGCTGGTGTTGTGGCTTCTGATGACATTTCCCAGTGGAAGCATGTAAATGTTAAAAAGCGAGGGGCCAAGGATGGAACCTTGAGGCACACCACAGTTAATTTCATGGACCCCAGAAAAGTGTGCGTCCATGCTTACCATAAAGATTCTCTCCATGAGAAAAGATTGTGGTTCGTTCTAAAGCCAGACTGGTTTATCTCAAAGAAATTGTTTTGTAAGAGAAACTCATTTAGCTGAATAAAAACAAGTTTTTCTAAAACCTTGCTTAACAATGGCAAGTTGGACACAGGTCTGTAATTATTAAAAACTGAAGGGTCTAAATTAGTTTTTTTTGAGTAACGGTTTCACCACTGCAGTCTTATAGGCAGCAGAAAAAATATCCGTCTGTAGAGAGGAGTTCATGATATTTAAAGTCTCACTCTCAAAAGACCCGTAAAGTGATTTAAAAAGTGAAGTAGGGATGGGATCTAAAAGACAGGTTGTTGGATTAACTTGGGAGAAAACTCGACCAAGTGTTGCAGCTTCAACCAGGTCAAAACTGTCCAGTGCTTCCCCAGATAAAATCAAGCCATCATTACCAATAAAAAGGCTTTTCTGTTCATTTATGATGTTGAATCTGACAGAATCGATCTTGCTCCTGAAGCGGTCTGCAAAGTCCTCACACAATGAGGCCAAGGCTGGCATTGGGTTTTTATTCACATTAGAGTTGATTAAAGATAATAGTGTGGTGAAGAGGACTCTGGGGTTATTTTCATTTTCAGAGATGATGTTCGCAAAGTAGGAATTTCTGGTCTGTTTTACTGTTTGATTATATAGTTTTAGTTGGTTTTGGTATAGTTGATAGTTTATTTCAAGTATGTGTTTTCTCCAGAGTCTTTCAGTGGATCTACAACGTCTTTTCAATTGTTTAATTTCCTAAGTTCTCCAAGAGTGTGTGGGTTTGATTCTTATCTTTTTAGATTTTAGTGGAGAAACTGAGTCGAGACCAGATTTTAATGAACTGTTAAAACTTTCAATAAGTAGATCACAGGGGGCAGGTAAGACAAATGGAGATTCGGAGCGAACAGATGTAATAAACTTTACAACCACTTCAGGAGTCAAGTAGCATTTCTTCACCGTTCTCACAGAGGTCTCTTGTTTTATAAAACCAGTTATGTTAAAAAGCACACAGTAATGGTCAGATACAGCCAGGTCCACAACAGTCGACACACTGGTAGGTAAACCATGACTGTTGAAGATGTCAAGATTGCGCCCCCTTTTGTGAGTCGGCTGCATGACATGTTGTTTAAAATCAGGAGAAGCGAGCAACTCCAAAACTTAGTGGTGCAATGGTCCGACTTCCTGTCTATATGCAGATTAAAATCACCAGTTATTAAAATCATGTTAAAGGAGTGTGGACAGATGCTAAAAACTCAAAAAACTTCTCAATAAAAACAGAACTTGGTTTGGGTGGTCTGTATACTGTGTTGCATAAAATTGGAGGGCTGTTAAAAACAAAGACATGATGTTCAAAGCTTGGGTACTCATCTAATGAAATCTACTTTACTGCAAAGGAGTTGGACATTATAGATGCAGTACCACCACCCCTTTTGCCATCCCTGGTTAAAAAAAAAGCTAAAATTAGGTGGAGAGGCCTCTGTGAGAACAGTAGATGCATCCGTGCTCAGCCATGTTTCAGTTAAAAAGAGTCCATCAATATTATAATCATGGATAAAATCATTTATGATAAATTTTTTGTTGGACAAAGATCAAATGTTAAAAAGTGTCATGTTAAAAGAGGGGGTGGAGTGGTTGTGGTTTCAGGTGTGGTATTGTGCTGTAGAGGGTAAATTTTGTTTTATTTACATGTCCTTCTTGAAATTTGGAAGTCGATTTGCTAAAATTCTAGTGCTTGTTTGCAATTATTTTTGAGAAACCAGATGGCACTTTCTGGTTTCTCTTTATTCTGGTTTCTCTTAATTCTGGTTTCTCTTTATCTTAATCACCTATTTATTATCCACTGGTGTTTGTCTTTGTGTATTTTATTGTGCGGGGCTAATTGAATGTATTTTATTGCATTTGTTTTTGTTTTTATGTACAGCACCTTGAGCTGTCTTCTCGTCATGAAAGGTGCTATATAAATAAAATTAATTTAATTTTAATTTTAATTTAATTAAACAATTCTAGTTAATTACTGATGTGAAATATGTCTGCTAAATATCAGATCTCATGGCTGTTACTGGAATATGGATATTTCTTACAGAAAGAATGTTTCTTACCAAAAAAAAAACAAAAGTAGCTATACCCTTATGCCTGTCAAGCCTATTCTAGACGAAGGTTGTTGGTGCATTCAGTGATTCTAATAAATCCAGGATTTTTCTCTAAAGTGAACTAACCAGGTCACTTTACCATCAAAAAGCTTTTAGCAATGTACCTTGTGGTAACGTTTTTTTCCACAATTTGTAGCAGTTGTCATCATAAACAACTGTGTGTTCTTTAAACTGTAAGGTATTGCAGTTTTTAGTCCCACAAAAGCTGTAGCCAGATGTATTACATCTATGTTTTTCCTTCTGTGGGTTTGTGCTCCCTCTTTCCCCACAAATCATCAAACATTGCTTTCTACCAGAATTTTACTCCTTAATAGAATCGGGAATTGGGATACATTTTCATCCTCAGGTTCTGATGAGAAAAAATGGCTTTTATGAGGATAATTCATAATCTTTACAAACACACTCTCCTGCCAAAGACAAGCATTACTGAAATGAATTATTCCTCAGATATAAAGAATGCTCGAATGGCTGTGCAGGCAGATCCTCAGGGAGTCATTTGGGGTCCAACTGTAACTGTGCTTGCTGCAGTGGCGTAATAAAACAAGGTGTTTACAGGTTTCAAAGTGGCTTTCTCTGCATTTAGTTGTGTCAGCCATAAACTGAGAATCAACACAGCTATGTATGGAGCATGCATAAAAGCCTTCATAATTCATACCTTTGGGGAGAAACTTAGGTAGATTAAGTCTTTTCTGTAATACAGTGTCCATGTCAGTAATATGACCAACTGTGCTCCTGCCTTCCATCCCTGAGCTAATTTCAGTAGCATTTTACAGGTGATTACACTCAGGTGTTCATAGGTGTAAGATCTTAACAGATTTTCCCTGAATAATTACTGTGTTTTTATATTGTTTTTAGGTAAAAGTAAAATCTGTTTTCCCCATCATCATTTATCAGTGTGCTCTTTGTGGAACATTTGTTTGTTTTGTCTCAGAAGTTTCAAGAGAAAGCTCAAGAGTCGTTCTGTTTTTGTACCCACAGCTAAAGCCATCCGAATGTTTTTCTCTAATACAATTTCCTTCTTTCATCTAACAGGCAAAGCCTTGACGTTAAAACAATACAAACAAGAGGCCTACACAGCTCTAAAGATCTGATGCTTATAAGCTGAAAGACCAAAAAACTGTAAAAGACATAATACACCATAGAAAAGAAAATCCAGCAGAGCTGGGTGAAAGATGTCTGATCAAAGCACCTTTTGATGTCTGCACAGAAGGTTTGTGTGCGTGTTTGTGTTTGTGTGTGCACACCAAAATGAGAGACCAAGAGTTTGTATGTCTTTGTCAGAGCACAGAAATGTATGGAGACAATCTTCTTTGCTTTTCCGCTCCTCCCCTTTAGATGTTGCAACAGCGTATCAATTGCATGAGGCAGTCTGGACTGACAAAAAAGAATGTTGGAGTTGTTCAAGACATGTATGAGATATGTTGTAGGTGTAGATATTTACTGATGACACTGTGATCTGTAGTGAGAGCAGGGAGCAGGTGGAGGGATATCTAGAGAGGTGGAGTTTGCTCTTGAAAGGAGAGGAATGAAGTTCAGCTGCAGAAAGACAAATTATCTATGTGTAAATGACAGGCACACAAGTGGAACTATGAGGTTACAGGGAGCAGAGGGGAAGAAGGGGAACTTTAAGTACTCTGAGTCAGCAGTCCAGAGCAACAGAGAGTGGGAAAAAGAGGTGAAAAATTATGTGTAAGCAGGTTAGAACGGGTGGAAGAAAATTTCAAATGTGATATGTGACAAAAGACTGTCATCAAGAATGAAAGGAAAGGTGTAGAAGACTGTGGTGAGAGTAGCTATGCTGTTTGTTCAAGCCTCAATCACAGGCACTGTATGGAAGTTGCCCCGTACCGTCTCTGCAGTTTTTGGGTTGTCGTTGAGAGGAGTGACCACACCTTAAGATAAACACATGTATGACTTGTAGTTTCTTTGAGGCTCATATGACAACCTCAAGGGACGTCACTGAAAATAGAACGTATGATAGTCGTGTGGTAAGTGTATTTAAAAGACTTATGTAAGTTGCGCACACATCTGATGTGTTGGTCATCCTCACCACCCTTTAGTTGTTAGTAAGGTGCGAGTGCCTGCACCTTACTGACACGTGGAATATGCCTGGGAAGTGCCCATTGGTCGTACAGTGGATGTCCACACAGACTATGCTCTGATTGTCTGCTCTGATTTCAGTCAGGCTGCATTCAATGAGCATGAACTTATAACATGAACAGCACTTACAAGCCCCTTGCACAGTTCTCAAGATTTTGGGAGCATTGAAAAATGAAACATTTGTGCACCTTGCTTGTGTCTCACCTACTTTACTTTACCTTTGCATGTTGTATACATGTTTGCTATGACCTGTCGCTTGCAGCATGCTTGTAGTGTGTGCATGGACATATTTGCACTACGAAGTTTGAGCGGGCTACTTTTTTCTACATGCAACCCCAATGCCTATACAGTTTTGTTCATTGTTTGCCCTCAGACAGACATAGCTGTAGCTAGTTGTCAATAGGCTTAGATGCAGAAGATTCAATTATCCTTAAGTCACAACTGCCCTTATGGCTAGATACAGTGGTGGACAAAATTGTTGGTACCCCTCAGCTAAAAAAAGAAAGTCCACAATGATCACTGAAAGGAATGTATAGTGATCCCTTGCTATAACGCGGTTTACTTTTCAAGGTTTCGCTCCTTCACGGATTTGCATCGTGCTTTGTGTTCTGCATTCTGATTGGCTAAAAGGTCACTCTGCTTCCTCTCTACCTGTGCGTCCATAACGTTGCAGTTTAATATGTACAAGTACGTAAAACAGCTTGCCAAATTTACATTTCGTACGTGCAAATCATCTTGCAATTTCAAGTTTCTCTAAAACCCATAGAAAAAGAGCGGCAACAACTGCCTATCACTATGTTCTTCTCCCGAACCTGACAGCCTGCACCGCGGGCTTCAAAAGAAGAAAACAGTGCATAGCGGAGTCAGGATGCAGCGGCTCAGTCTGAAGAGCAGTGAAATACACCTGAGTCACTATTTGTCCCACTGTACTTTGTATTTTTTTCATGATCATTTTAAATTTTCTCCCGTTTAATCCAATGACTCGGGTCGCGGCGGGCGGGGCTAATCTCCGCAATTTGAAGCCTTCTGTTCACATCGATGATTCAAATTATTATTTGACAGTACAGTATAGACGTTATTTGTTGAAAAGAACATTTCTAAAGTAGTTTTATTTCTGAAACAAATGTTTGAGCCTGTAAAATGGTTTGTTCTTTCTTTTCAATGTATAATATAGTATTTAATTGCGTAATAATTGTAAAAGAAAAATAAGGTTTCTACTTCACGGATTTTGCCTATCACGGGTTCTTTTTGGAATGTAACCCCCGCGAAAAACAAGGGTTTACTGTATAGGTGATCACTATGACCTGTCGCCCGCAGCATGCCCATAGAAAAGACATTTAAAAAAAATTGTGCATCAAGATAGATTTTTGCTCTACGACGGGTTCTATGACCTTGCTAATGTGTGTGGTTCCCCTATAGGTGCCCCGTACGAGTTTGTACATTTTCTTTCCTGCAGACAGCCCATACAGTGGTGGACAAAATAGTTGGTACCCCTCAGTTAAAGAAAGAAAGTCCACAGTACTCACTGAAATGACTTGAAACGTTCAAAAGTAACAATAAATTAAAATTTATTAAAAAATTAAATAATGAAACTCAGCCATTACTTTTGAGTTGTTGATTAACAAAATTATTTTTAAAAAACAGATACAGGATTTTCCTTCTTCCAACTCCCCCTCTCCTCAAATCCTAGGAGACTCCGCAAGGAGCTTGTCAGAGCTGAGTGCGGCATAAACTGTACACCACCATCACTAGTATGTCAAAAGAGCATGCAACTTACATTTGCCTTACAAATGATTCTTGATACACTTGCCAAAACTTTACTTTCCATTTTTTACAAGCCATAAGGGAACTACACACCTGCATTCCCCTTAAGATGAACCTTAAAACAGCTGCTCTTCTCTATGACCCTCTGCTGGCCCGGACAACCCAAAACCTGCAGCTAAGGTGAGTGACTCACCCTGTGTGAGTGCATGTGACTATTCCTTTAGATTGAGGCAGATGATTCAGTGTCAAAACCCTTATTTCAGAGTTTTTTTAAAGCTTTCCTCATAAAACTTTTAAAAAATATACAATATTTTGTGAAGAATTTTTACTTTAAAATAATTATTAGAATGCGTCCTAATTATATTGGTTAAAAGAGAATACTGGTCTCTGAGAGAAGCTCGTCTTAGTCAAAAAACTGATGGGTGCGCCTCCCTCCTCCTCAAACCAGATGCTTCAGTGAGGCCTTTTTAAGGTGCAGAGAATGGTTTGTATGGAGTTTAAGCAATTTACCAGCCTCCCCCTTAGTGTGCCTGAAACTCAGAGACTTCCAAAGTGTAGCATCCAGAACAATACAACTAGGGCCCAAAGTCTACAACGAATAGAGGACACCTCTCTGCATTGCACCCCAAGCCTTTGTCTGCAGATGGTTCAGTCTCTGAACATGAAAACGTATACATTTTGATAGGCAAAGATTATAAATACATATAAGGAATAATTATGCTCACAAGATGTTCTTTATTCCTGCAGTCATAAGTCTGCCTCTGTAGTTTTAAATGTACCTAAACATGAAAAAACTTTACCTTTGAAGCAACAGATTGTTAATATACTAAACTGTTTTATTTTCCATTGTGTTTCACCAGAAAAATGATAAAATGGAAGTATCAGTGTTTTTTTTCTTTTTTTTTTTTAATGACTGTTGTGAAGATTTTGTTTTCCAGAAAAAATGCGGATCACTGTTCATTCATCAGAACATATTGTTTGTTTACTGTGACCCCATTTCCAGAGAGCCCAATAGCTGGCTGATGGAGTGGGAAGCCTCTAACAAAAGCTTTTCTTCCTCACCCGCCTGGGCCTCAGAAATGCTCACCACTCAGCCAGCACAATGTCTTTCAACAAGCTTTTGGCCACTCATGAGTGACAGTTGAATCACCGATAACTTTCCCAAGTACATAAGCTGAGGCCGCTGCACTATAAAAAAAACCTTTGCAAACTCCACAGATTGATTTTTTAGATATCCGTTTGAAGACTGTTCAATATGACCAGAGGTATTTGAAAAAGCAAAAGAAACGTATACGGTGTCTCCGAAGTTTGAGTAAAGAAAAACAGAGTGTATTGGAGAAGTAAAACAAGAAAAGAAAAAAAAAAAAAAAAGAAGCAAGCCATCCAGGTCTGGGCATGTGACTAAGAAAGTACAGCCATCTTTTTAAGTCTATAAGAGGAAACTGATCCAGAACAAGCTATTAGACGGCTGACATTAAGTTGGTGCCATGATAACTTAAGCCATGATTTTGTGCATACAACTGTCATTTTCTGTTATTAATCATGTGATTTTATGGCTGTTTCAGTTTCTGTCTTCTTATTTAATCAGGCTTAAAAACATTCCCAATTTCTTGTTTACTTTCCAGCATCACCTGGAAACATGACAGATACTACACTATGTTATATAATATATTTGACTATTAATATTTGAAAGAGAAGACACCAATAAAGAGATTGTATTATGGCAATTCTTAGGTTTAAGAATGAAATGATAAGAATTTCGATTATCTTTTTCACCCTTTTCTTATAGGACTACAACAGGGTTGATTAACTTTTTCATTTTTTTCCAATCTCCACCATCATCAGTGCTTTGTTACGATCACAAAAAGGTTTTACAAGGCAAGTTAGATGACTAAATCCAACAAGAGTATAATTTTGCAGTGCATGGATGAGTACTGGTGGTTGCTGAGCCTGGCCCAGCTGCATTGCTGGGAGGTCTGCCTATTGTCTGGCCTCTAAAAAGGCAGTACAAGCTTGGTACAAGGCCTCACAATGCAGCCCCAAAAGCTTCTGCAGAGCACACACACACACTCTTTGACTGTCTCACTAAAACACTAGGGAACAAAGTGTGCGGTATGACATGACATGCAGGGGACATAGGATGAAATAATCTATCAAAAAAGTCACAGAGCCTACTTTCTAATATTCAGTGTTTAAATGAATATATGTACAAATGCAAAGGCAAAAAAATAAGATTCATTTGAAATGTAGGGTTGTTTCCTGTTAGATTCCACCTTCATTGGTAATAAATGAATATTACTAAATAAATGGGGAGGGGGTCATGGTGCTGATGAATCCAATTCCAGCTACCTTGGATTTGAGGTGGGGCACATCCTGGGTACTTTTCCAGTCCATCGCACTGACACACACAGACAGTCACACAAAAACAAACTCTGATATGCACTCCTAAGGAACAATGTTAAGAGTTACAGTACCATGGGAGAAAACTGGAGTGCCCGGAAAAAAAAAAAAAAAAACAAGCATGCAAGAGGCCGACATGCAACATCAAACAAGGATTAAAACCAGATCTAGATGGAAATTACATGATAGCAAATGTGTATGCCACATTGAGCAAATAGTTGATTTTATGGACTGATGTGTGGAAAGAAGTATGTATATTGCTGCTACAGGAACACAATTTGAAAAGGCAACCTTTTTTGGTCCAAATCTGAAAGTGTGTCATTTAAACACTTTGCATGAAGACAAATTCCACAAAAGGGATAACAGTTGTTAAAAATTCTCTGGCACAGACCTTTCACAAATTCTGGTCGGGTGAGGTTTGCACACAAATGCAGGACGCAGGATCTTCCAAAGTAAAGTTCAGATTTCCTTGGCAAATGAAGAAATGCAAAAAACAAACAAAAAAAAAAAACGGCAACAGGTGCAGGGAGACGCAGACTATAAACATGAGGACTGATGAATCAACTACACACAGGTGTGCACATCAGGGATGGCAGGTGAACACACAGTGGGAGAATTTACGCTGGAGGGAAAAGTCAGGGTACTGGAGAGGAGAGTCCGTCCGATAGTCGAACCTCGGATTCAGGAACAACAGTGCGGTTTCCGTCCTGGTCGTGGAACAGTGGACCAGCTCTACACCCTATCTAGGGTGCTGGAGGGTTTGTGGGAGTTCGCTCATCCAGTCCATATGTGTTTTGTGGATTTGGAGAAGGCGTTCGACCGCGTCCCCCGTGGCATCCTGTGGGGGGTGCTCTGGGAGTATGGGGTCCGGGGAGCCTTACTGAGGGCTGTCCGGTCTCTGTATGACCGGAGTAGGAGCTTGGTCCGCATAGCCGGCAGTAAGTCAGACCTGTTCCCGGTCCACGTTGGACTCCGGCAGGGCTGCCCTCTATCACCGGTTCTGTTCATAGTCTTTATGGACAGAATTTCTAGGCGCAGCCAGGGGCCGGAAGGGATCTGGTTTGGGGACCACAGGATTTCCTCTCTGCTTTTTGCAGATGATGTTGTCCTGTTGGCTTCATCGAACCGGGACCTCCAGCATGCATTGGGGCGGTTTGCGGCCGAGTGTGAAGCGGCTGGGATGAGGGTCAGCACCGCTAAATCTGAGGCCATGGTCCTTGACCGGAGAAAGGTAGTTTGCCATCTCTCGGTCGGTGGAGTGTCCTTGCCCCAGGTGGAGGAGTTTAAATACCTTGGGGTCTTGTTCACGAGTGAGGGAAGATCGGAACGTGAGATTGACAGGCGGATCGGAGCAGCGTCCGTAGTTATGCGGTCGCTCTATCGGTCCGTCGTGGTGAAGAGGGAGCTGAGCCGAAAAGCAAAGCTCTCAATTTACCGGTCGATCTACGTTCCAGTACTCACCTATGGTCATGAGCTATGGGTCATGACCGAAAGAACGAGGTCCCGAATACAAGCGGCTGAAATGAGCTTCCTCCGCAGGGTGGCTGGGCGCTCCCTTAGAGATAGGGTGAGAAGCTCGGTCACCCGCGGAGAGCTCGGAGTAGAACCGCTTCTCCTCCACATCGAAAGGAGCCAGTTGAGGTGGCTCGGGCATCTAGTTCGGATGCCTCCCGGACGCCTCCCTGGAGAGGTGTTCCGGGCATGTCCCACTGGGCGGAGGCCCCGGGGAAGACCCAGGACACGCTGGAGAGACTACGTCTCTCGGCTGGCTTGGGAACGTCTCGGGGTCCCCCCAGAGGAGCTGGAGGAAGTGGCTGGGGTGAGGGAAGTCTGGGCATCTCTGCTCAGTCTGCTGCCCCCGCGACCCGGTCCCGGATAAGCGGAGGAAGATGGATGGGAAAAGTCAAGACAGCTGACACGAGGACATGTGAGCAACAGGAAGTAACAAAAATAAACCAAAATCAAAGCAGAACTAAAACCACCCTGGCCCCAATACCTCACAGTTAAGTTGTATGTCATGTTGATGAAAGAAACTGCATGATATTCTGCTTGACCTCAGGTAATTGCAAAGAGTCAGTCATCCTATTTAAACAAGAAATCTTCTTGTTTGAAGGAGCGTCCTGTAATATTTAGAAAAAGCCCCTGAATATCTTTTTTTTTGCTGCAGTTTAGGTTTGTACTTTCAGTAAAAAACTCACCTGCTAAACCCACATAGGTTCCTTTGAGGGGTTGCAGGAGATAGAGCAGATAGTGTTGAGGAAAGACATACTGGACTAATCGCCTGTCCATTTGAGGCATTGACTATGTATGATACCTGGATTGAGTGATTCCTCCCCCATTGCGTCCCAAAAAGGAAGCACCCGCTTCCCTTATGGCTCCAAGAAGCTTAAATCCCATAGACTTTTACAGAGAAATAAACAGCTATTACTTTGTCAGGATTAACAGAGATTGAAATAGATCTTTATTGTCACTGTCACAAGTACAATGAAATTTGAAAGTCAGTGATCGCAGGACTCCAAAGATGCTGTATATATGTTGGTACAAACTGGTAGATAGTGATATCAGAAATACATATTGCAAATTTTCCTTGAAGCCAAACATGTTGAGTTTTTTAATTTTTCCTATAATTTTAATTGAAATTAATACATTGGTGAAATTACAGACTTTTGCGCACAACATAATTCAGAGGAAACTCCCCGTTTCCAACTTGTTTAAAAGTAAAAAGAGCAAGAGAAAGTGTGAAATGTATTTAATCTTTTGGGTGTATAACCTCCAGTAGTATTTATTTTTCCACACTCAAAAAGCTCAGGTGATGCATGAACTATGCTTCCTGTGCCCTGCTTTGTGACCTCAATGCACACGCAATGGATCAGCCCGCAGCTAATAGTTGGAGCTTGTGCTTGTGGCCTTTACATTCTGCACTGAATAAAGTTCAGGTGTCAGAAGTTCAACTGATTTATAATGGTGAACTGGCTTGTGATTAAGTATGGATGTCAGAGGATTCCTCACCACTTATTTAGGGAATCAAGTAGTTTGTGTCTAAACAAGACAAATGGGCCGCCTGCTGCTTGTAACCTTTCTCATGTGCATGTTCGCTCCAATCATATGCCACTGCTCCTTGGCTTTGTGAGCTCTTTATTAATAGCCGTTCTTTGTTTGTGCTTCTCGTGCTCTCTCTATTGGTCTCAGTTAAGCAGCAAAAAAACAACTGCACATATTGAATTTGGCAGGATTGTTGCTTACTGGACTTAAAGCAAAACCTCTTAAACAGGGCTTGAGTTAGAAAAATTGCAGTTATATTCAAATGTAAAAAAGAGTTTATTTAGTTTGTCTTTGCTTTGTGACAACATCTGCAATGCAAAGTTGTTAAATTATGATATATCTTTTTCTGAATAACCAATATATTTTTTGCAAATAAAACAACAACATAGACATCTGAGCATAATCTGAGCCTGCAAGCCCATGAAAAAAATAATCTAAGGTAAGTTAAAGTTTCTCTGTTTAGGATTCTTCTCATATAAAATCAATTAAAGTCCAATGTTTTGACAAAGAAAAAATGTGTATCAAACTACTGCATGTAAAGCTAAAAGAACCAATGAAATGAACATGGCAAAATAAAGACTTTTGCAAAAAAGAAATATTAACACAATGTTACCAAGTGCTAATTTTAGAAGACCTAGAAAGTCTAGTCATACATTTTAAGACATAAAATAAAGATAAACAATAAATTTTTATCTAGACATACATGTTAGAAAATAAAAAATAAAAATGAAAGAACATATTGTATTAAAATTTTCTGAATTAAGTTTTTTGGTTTTGGTTACAGAAGCTTTGCATTTGCATTTCATCAACCTCCATAAGACAAACAAACAAACAAGCAAAACTCTTTCAAAAAAAAACTCTCTCTATTCTTACACTGCTTTTCTTAATTAACCCTTGATCTATCTTAGGCACTTTAACATTGGGAGTTGGGTCATCTAGACCCACTAGACAGTGCGCTGAACCCTTTTTCTTCAATGATTTCTGATCTTCACTGGTGTCCATGGATTACATGAAATCTTTCCACCTTTATCCACCTTTGTCATGGTAGGAATAACAAGTCACAGTAAGGGTGGGGTCATCTAAGATAGCACAAGGGTTAAACCCCCATCCAAACATCTCACCAGATGCATTTCACTCTGTTGAAGGAATTTATCTGTACTGCCTCACTATTTTCCAAAAAGAGAAAGCAGAAGAAAACACATAAAAAATTATCCTGAAGGTAAAAAAAAAATTCCCTCTCAAATTCTTTTATTTCGATAGGAAACTTTCTGTTCTGTACCCTCTAATGGTGAACATGCAATGTGGTGCAATGCCAACATTTTCCACCCCCTTATCACCTCTCTCCCTAATATTCATATACACATCATTGAAAAGGAAATTGACTATTAAAAGGCACATTCATTCCAGTTTACTTGTTACATTTGTGACATATTTGTGAATAATGTTTTCCAAGTTTCTTTATGGTTTTGTTTTACATGTCTCTTTGGGGTCTGCAAGAATGATGCAACAATAGAAAGCACAAGAGCTCACAGGTTTAAAAACCAATGTGAAAGCTGGGGTGTGATAGCAATAACTCTAACAACCTGAATCATTCCAGAGTGGAAATGTGCACTGCCTCCTACAAGAAGTCAAGGTCAATTGATTGGGTGCTGCATCAACATACACAATTTAGGAAACAAAATATATTTTTATTTGTATAGTATCTTACATAATTATTAGTTAACTTTAAAATGACTGCAGCAAGATGTTAGTATAGCATGATACAATGCACCACCTGTCAGGGTATTTTTTTCTGATTTCATTTCTAGTCTTTAAAAGAAGGTGGAGGGGGAGAGGCCACCAATCTTTTTCCAAACATGAAATCTAGATTAAGAAAACCCCACACACCAAAAAATAATAGTTACCAAAAACATATTAAAAATATTGGAAAGGCATTAGGAATATTTTCTATAATATATTCTACCTGCCAATTTTAACTGCACCCCCCTTAGTACACACACCCCTCCCCCCTCAAAATATACATTCCAACACACACACATGCACACACGGACCCACACAAACACACATACATTTTGCAAGGGAGGTGGGACCTAGGACCATCTGTCCCCTACCCCTTCCCTGGTGGGGGGTACGGGGCCCTTGGCAACGGCGGCCATGTCCCCTGGCCCGGCGGTGATCTCTCCGCGCGTGCGGGGGGGGGTGTTCACATTACACCTGAGCCGGGGGTGTCCGTGTCCCTGGGGGGTGGGTTCTGGTCCTTGCCAGTTGCCAAGTTTACAACACCCCTGGTTGGCCCCCTTTTTTCCCCGGGGTGCTCCCCTCCTGGCCGGGGGCGGCTGGCCCCTGCCTTGCTCCTCCCTGGACCAACCTTGGGGGGTCCTGGCTCGTACCTGGGGTTGGGGCGGGGGGATGCCCAGAACTCCTGGGTAGTGATGGGGTGCTCGTCTGGGGCTGTGGGCGCCCTTCTCGGGTGGGGCCCTGCATTGGGCTCTCCCGGCGCGGCGGGGGGGCTGCTCTCCTGGTTGGGCTGGGGCGGTGCTTTCTTTCCCCCCATGCCTCCCTGCTCTCTGGCTCTGGGGGCCTCACGGCGGTCCTGCTGGCCCTGGCCTGGGTGGCGGTTGTTCCCTGTCTGCTGCCGTGTGGCGTTGGGGGGTTCCAGCTGCCGCTGCTGCTGCGGCAGCGGGGGTCTTGGTGTGGGGATGGCTGGGCACTCTCCTTCCTTCTTTTCACATTCCACCGTCCATTTTAGAAAAATATAAACACTCACCTGAGCACAGGTGTTAGCTCACCTTTGCACTAATAGTTTGCATGATTGAATGAATGAAATATTTCACACTAGTTGGTTTGAAGGCATAAGTATGCGTGTGTGAACACTATCTGTGTACATGTTGACATGCGGACATTTTTGCAGCCAGCAGGTGTGTTGATAACATTTGAGTGTGTGTGTGGACAAGCCCCGCCCTTTTTGTACTACATTTGAACCTTACCGTAATGATAAACAAACAGTAAACTTGCTGCTCTATGCTGCTTCATGGTCTTATCCCCCGCCCCTCCTATTATCACTGTCTTACCCCCCCCCTCTCTAACATCCCTCTCTCTTCTTCCCTTCTTTCCTTTTCCGTCCGGTCCAACACCAAAGATTTTCAAACATGATTGAAATTAATAAAGTTTGGCCTCAATTACAAAAGGGGTTTATTCAGACATACCTCTGGTTTGTCTGAAGATTAATAACCCCTGTTGTTAAAGTAAAATATGTCCAACACAAGAGGCCCTCGGTTCTCATCTGCCTGCTCAGCTGTTGGACAGGACAAGTTAAAAAAGATAAAATAAAAAAGAAATATTTTCTATATCATGTGAGACTAGACATGATTTTAATCTACTTTTCTTGAAGTTGGCAATCCCTCCAAAAAACAACAAGACCATATCTATTATTGTTAACAAGAAAATATTAAATTCAGCCCTTATCTAGCGCATTAAAAGCACATATTTTGTATTGATGGTATGCCTTATGAGTTTATGTTTAGTGTTTAGTTTATGTTTCAAGGGAAAGGGACCCTAAACAGTGTGTCCATGAAAGTAGACCAACAGTGTTTACACAATGTGTGGATCAAGAAACCCTGTTCCACTGGACACGGCGAGCCCTGTCTTACAAGGTTCCTTTCATCATTCTGCATCACTGTGGTGTCTTGACCTAGACTGATCTCATAAGGAAAGGTCAACAGGTAAACTGATGTTTGTTGGCTTTATGAAAAGGCAGAAGTCCTGCATTTGCCATTTTACTGTTTTCTCTGAGACTCCCAGATGTTGAATGAGCCATGACACAGGAAGAGACATATTTCAAAGCCTTTGCATCTATCCACAGGGCAAGCCATTTTCTGGACAACCTAGCTATAGCAACAACTACACCCTTCAGAATGTCAATCTGGCAAGATAATGAAATCTAATTATTTTAGTGGACTCAAGAATTTAGGCAATCCATAGTTGAGGCTTTCTTTTTGTGGCTTGGGAAACTCTTGATCATAGTTTCTGATGAAGCCAGCTTCTCATTTAATCCTAGAATTTACACCATGACTGACAATTATATGTAAAGAAGCTCTTGACTGATCTTAAGGGAAGTTAAACTGTTATATATACATACAGACATGTCTGTTTCCTGTTTTTTTAAAGCTTCTTCACCGCATAAACTAAGACTTGTGCCTTAGTCGCAACTGCCTTTCATGGAGGATTCGGGCTGTGTGTGGGCAAAAAATGGGCAAACCTGTACGAGGCACACAGGTTTGTTAAGGTCGGAGACCGCTCAGTGAGCCTTTGGAACAAAAATTTTCATGCTCATTTTTCAGGTGTGTCATGAGTATTTTTCATTATTTTCGCCCTCTAAAACCACTACACCCTGCGCAAAGAGCAAGTGATAGGTGTGCACCCTATGTGTGCAGCCTTGTTGTTCACCTTTCGGCACATCCCTTCAGGGGTCACCACAGTGATCAGCTTTGACTGAATCGCACAGGTGGTTTGGGAGAGATTTTTTACCCTGGATCCCCTCCCTGATACAACCCCGTATTTCATCTTGGGCCCGACTGTTAGAATTTCGGAAATTAGACAAGGCATTCCACGGGCTTCCTACTGGTCTTATGTAACACATGGACACCCTGTGTGTGCTACACTCGCGAGCGGTCAGTGAGGGGCTTACTGATGATTAGTATTGTGTTTGCGATTCAGTAACCACTGGTGTTCAAAGCTTTGGTTTTGCTACTGTTTTTTAAGGAATAGAGAGCATCAATTTTAAACTTTTGCTTATTTACTGGACAATTTTTGGAAAGTTTAAATATAGCTGAAAACTTAATATGAAAGAAAACATGACTCAAGGTTTCATTTGGAGCAATATTCTGTGGTCAAATTTGTTCAAATTATTCAAAAGATTGAACATCGATCACTCCGTTTTAAGAAAATATGTAATTTGGAGATGTTTAAATTGTTTGTGTTCTTATTGACAACTGTGATTGTTTTCAAACTGACCGGTTTGTCTCTGAGCAGGTGGGGGTTTCACTACTCTTGGTTGGTACGTGTGTGATATTTAAATCTTTCACAGAAACATTTTTGCTTCCATTTTTCAGGACAACAAATCTGGGACAGATTTTATTCTAAATGTGTGGGTGGAACCATGGGAGAAAATGTGTCCTCCTTTGTGCTGTGCGCTTGTGTGTATGTGTGTGTGCTTCTGTGTGAATATGTAGGTATGCTAGTCTCGTGCTACTCATTGCACAGCCAGGTGGTGTGAATGATGAGCGCTACATGCGCTGGAACTCCTCAATTATTCTGGTTATGTGTACTCTACAAAGACTTCATCACACAGGGGATTCAGGGAAGTTTCCTCTCTGCTAGGTGAATCAAAATACCAGTGACACCCATCCCCAGCTTGCTATGTCATCTGTTAATAAACAGGGTGTCAGTCTGGCTGTGCTCCTGCTGCCTGCAGACAGCCTCTGTCAGCGTCAGACCAGAAAATGCCACCTCGCTGCTGACAGCTGCCTGTGCTGCGCTCACACTGGCACCCACAGGGAGAGCCCGGCTGCTCCCCACTCGGCGCCGTGCGCCGCCAAACTGAGTACAGATCCTAAACCTGCCAAGCGTTACCCTGACAGCACTTCACTATATATCTAAATAGAGCTGGGGCCCAGGGAAACTTTTACATTCACCTCCATTCAGGGAGGATTTGTCACTTGGGACGGAGGATAATGAGGCGACGGTTCCTCCTCTTGTTGTTCAAGGCACCCCTTTTGAGCAGACATGATAATGGCTACATTGGAATAAATGAGAGCTCCTTCTTGTCTGTGGGATCTATGAAACGTTTATTTATTTATTTTTAACTTCATGTTTTAATTGAATATAATCAAGGAAAAAAAAGAAAAATACAGTCTTGACAACACATATCTTCATACACAAACAATTTTATTAAAATACCCATTTACAAAAAGTAACATCATTCTAAAAGATCAAGGTTTAAACTCAATTACCATAAGGCATAACTGATTAAAACAGCTGACTTCGCAAAGATATCTCAAAACTGTTTTTCCAGTTCTGACAATTATTGGTTTGGGTTAATGGCTTAGTCACAACTGCTCTATTGGCTATGGGCTGTCTGCAGACAAAAATGGGCAAACCTTAAGGGGGCACGCAGGTGGTCCTCAAGAAATAGCAGAGTATTTGACCGCTTGGTGAGCCTGTACAGCAAAAAATATTTATGCAAATCTTTTCTATGGGCATGCTGTGAGTGACAGGTCATAACGAACACTTATACAATTACAAGGGTAGGTGAGAGTGAAGTAGGTAAGACGCAGGCCTGTCATACACTTTTTCCTTTTCAGGTTTGACCATTTGTTGCCCACAGACTGCCCATATCTAGTCATAAGGGCAGTTGTGCCTAATGCTTCACTAACGATTAGTGTGGCATTACCTGCATGTCATTAGTGTGTGCAACTTGCAATAATCTTATGAATACTACATAATACACTCATCACATGCTCAACTATCGTACAATTGATTCTCAATGAGTCTCATGGGAACTGTAGGACACAACTGCCCTCCCCTCAAGATGTGCCTTGAACCGTCCCCTCTTTCCACGGCCCTCCATGGGCTCAGACAATCCAAAAAAACCTTAGGAAAATGTTAAATTGTTTGTGTTTCAAGTTTGGACTATAAAGCATTTAGCTGATAAAGTTTAGCCTACCTATACTGCTGTTGTTTAACATGGCAAAATTATTTGAGAAAACCATTTATCCTGTATAGTTCAGAAGGCCTAAATCCTGCTAGGTGGAAAACTAAGTCCTCAGTCAGAACTGCCCTTACGGGCAAACTTTGTACGGGCATGCAGGTGGAGCGCAGGAAATATCAAGGTCGTAGATCACTCTGTGAGCCTGTAGAGCGAAAAATGTTTATGCACATATTAATGTTGTGGTAGATGGATCATAGCTAACACTGAAACAACATGCAGAGGCAAGTAAGGGTGAGGTAGGTGAGAGGCAGGCACGTGGTACAGATTTTTCCGTATGTGTACACCTTACTAACAAATAGAGTGTGGTGTAACGGGCCTGCACGACAGCATCACTCATATTCTGATGCAGCTTACATTATCCCTAGGAAAACTTCACGATACACTTACCACACGCATGACACTGATACGTTCCATTTTCAGAGTGGCCGTTCAAGCCTCAAGGACAAGACACACCTGTGCTCCCCTTAAGATGCAGCCACTCCTGTGTACGACCCTCCACGGGCCGGACAACCCAAAAACCTGCAGCACTTGTACGGGTCAAACCCCTATATGGCTGTATGTGACTAAAATTAAACAACCCCACAGCTACTGCACCTTCTGAGTCAGGAAATAGGATTCTGTATTTATGCTTTGTACTTTGCAACAAGGATTGAAAATGTGAAAAAAAAAGAGAAACCAGGCAAAATGAATGTTGGTGATTGCATTGATAATAAATGTATCAGGTATGAACCATTATGTAACTTATATCTTCAGTTCTAAAATTAAAGTAAAGCAGCTGGGGGTTTGAAATCTGTTCTCTTTATCTGACCCATCCTCACCCTCTGAGAGAGCAGTAAACTGCAGTCACTTCCATGCTCAGGAAACGTTTAGATGTTTTTTTGGTTTATTTGTTTTTCCCCCCAATCAAGTGTTGATGAAAGGTGTTCAGCAGAAAAGCTTTGGGTTACACATTTTGTTTGTGTGCTATACACAGACTGTACACGTAAACCAATGGCAGACAGTCTACTACTGGGCTGGTGGTTGGACATTTATGTGAAAATGTGAGAATGCAACAAAGCTGCTGTAAGGACTAGTCATGAGGTAATCTTTTCTAAGGCTACATTCACACAAAATGCAATTTCTTTTTTCAGTTTGCCTCACACGCAAGTTCTCTTCAAAATGCATGTCAGCAGAAATGTGTCCGTAAAGGCAGGAGCGACCACCAACATTTATTTAAAGGACATATTACGGGTTAATGGCAAATGCCATGGATTGATTTGTTTTGGAGAGCTCTGCAATAATGTTCCTGAGTATGGGTTCTACTCAGATAAGTACTTCAGCTGTACTTCCATCTCTCTGTGACCCAGTTTGATGACCTCTTGTCCCTTGTTGGTCTGCAGGTCACCAACAATGAGCTAAAACCTTTAAACTCACTTTAAATGTTTGAAGCAAATTTATTGTGAATGCTGGTCCCTCTAAAGGCATACTTACCTAAATGTACACACACCTGCAAGCACGCACAACACACACAAACGAACATCTTTATTTGATTGTACTGGCTTTTTTTCACTGTGCAGCGGAAAACTGCTCAGTTTCATCAGGGTTATAGTAGGGCAGACTTCCATTACGCATAAAAGTATCGAAAAAAATATAAATATATATTTATATTACTATGTACACACAGCATAGTATAGTGTATTCGAATATACCGACCAAAATATGTTTCAAGAAGGACGTTCAACAGGGGAAGGCATGTTGTTTGTGTAAGGACAGCAGTTTTTACACTTTGCATGAGAACATGAGTAATAAAAAAGACCGTATTTTTCCCCTGCAGCCCAAGCGCAGTGCAGAGTGCTCCATCTCTGTAGTTAAAGCTGCAGAAGGATTTTTAGGACCAAATCGGAGGTAAAATACCATCGCAACAGTGTCATGTAATGCCCAGATCACTCAGAGCATTTCTAAACGTAAAACATTTGCTTCAAAGCATGTGTGTGTTTATGTGTGCGTTATGAGCCTAAAAGATGCACTTTAATGACAATAGAAAAAAAGAAATCAAACATCAAATTCCTGATTTTTGGAAAACACATTTTTGGCTGCCCAGCTCATGTAATTATGAGATTAACTGAATCTAATAATAATAATAATTACAGGGTAAGTACGAGGCATGCAGAGCATGAGAGACAAGTAACACAACAGGACCTTAACTGAGCATTTACTGTGTGTTAATGGATGCTTGTGTTTTTATTTTACCAGCTCATGTTTTTATTTTACCAGCACGGGTAATAAAGCTTTGATCAAGCTTTTCCAAATCCAGCTGGGAATAATTCAACATCTTTGCAAAGTCTGATCTTTTTTAACTCTTTCTGATCTTGTGTAAGTGTTTCTGCAGGTGTGCTTTTATACTCATAGATCTATGTACAGGTACTTTAATGGTACATTTATATGGGTAGCTTGTGTTAAAATATTATTTTTAACCTCACTGTTTCCTGATAAAATTTGAACATACAACTGGCCATTGAAATTATTTTTTTTCCTACTGAAAAAAATCCATTCTATCCTTCAGTGGTGATGGATTTGGGATATACCATAGCCCATACCAAGCTTGTAGGATATCTGCATTAACCCTCCTGTTATGTTGCGGGTCAAATTGACCCGTTTTAAAGTTTGAACATCTAGGAAAAATAGTTAAAAGTATTTTTTCAACATGAATCTTCTTCTGCTTGCCTTAATTAGTGTGATCAACAAGTATTATGAATTTGGTTCATCTCACATATTTGCAAACCCCCCCCCCCCTGCATGTTTATATTGCGTAGGTACTGTTCGGGTCAATTTGACCCAGAAGTCAAACTGGAGGTACAAGGATGTTCTTATTAGTAGTAGTATTCCTTTGTGAGCCATATTTCACCCCAATCATACACATACACACACGCACGCACACACCCTTACACACACACACACACACACACAGGTGAATAGGTGTTATGACTTTTGACAGGAACCATTAATGCTCTTGCGGGAAAACTCAACCCACATTCAGTGGACACTCAACAAGGAGCCTTGTTATAAATATAATGGGAGACAGTCAAACCAAACAGAAGAAGGGGCAGTAACCAAACCTGCTAACCTTGACCTCCTGGGTCCTATTAGTAAAGAAGAGTCTGTGAGCCAACACCCTGTGATAAATTCGAATTCAAATTCAAATTCAAATTCAAATTAGAACTAAAGAACCTTCCTGAAACAATTTGAAAAGTCATGGATGTGTGTAACTCTTATTTTTCTTCACTTTGCCATCCTCAACAAGGCAGTTAGGTCTATAAACCAAATGTTGCCAACTGAAAATGTTCTATATTGAGTGTAGATGTGTTGTTGTTTTTTTTTCTAAATAAGAGTTTAGGAATGGACTGCACAGTGGCGTGGACGAGCAATTATTAGATATATCCTCAGATAATGACAAGAAGAAAATCCTAAGCAAGGAAGGGCAAATGGGGCAATGGATATGGGTTGTGATGGCAAAGGACAATGAGGTTTGAGAGACGGAGGGGGAGATGGCATTGAGGCTTTAGGGGTCAAAGAGACAACAGGAAATACTAAGTGCCATCCTCAAATGGCACAGGTGTGGCACTGTGGGACAAGAAGTTCCAAGTAGAGGTTTTCAGAGACAACCAAAACATTCCTCTCCCTCTGTTAAACTTTGTAGCTTCACTAGGGAGAATTTATTAAATAAATTTATTAAAAACAAATAATTTTCCACAGAACAAAAAAGGTTTTTCAGCCAAAGGCTAAAACAGCAACCTCCATTTGGCCTTTTTGTCTATAATTGGTGTCAGTGTGTGTCTTCCTCTAACATTGCAGCACCATGTCTTTTGCCTGGACACAGTTGCACGATGGGCCTTCCTTCCATACTGTAAGTAAAAGATTTTGGCATTTATATTCTCTACTCTTTGTGTATTTTATTCAGTCTTCATTATATTTTCACTGAATTATTCCAATGGTGATTTTTTTTCACATCCACCACTTTCTTAACCTGCTGAATCCCTTTTAGGGTCACAGGGTCAACAGAGCCTTTCTCACCTACTGCTGGGAAAAGGCGGGGTACACACACACAATCTTTTTACTTTGTTTGATACGTTGAAAGTTGTTGGCCAAAAAAAACTTATGTATCATTTAAAACATGTTTGCATACACGTAAATGTAAACACTCCTGTTGCTGCAACACCTGAATAGGGTATTTACCTTATTGTTTCGATGTGTCCATGTTTGTTCCTTTATGGTTCAGTTTTTGTCATGTTCAGTTCAGCATTTGAGTTCTGCAACAACCCAGTTTAATTAAATGTTTTAGTTTTAAAAAAAACATTGTAATTTATCCTAAATACTTTTTTGCTAATGGAGAAGGTTACAAAGGGTTACACACTGAAAATCTTTTCTTTTTAGCCAGAAAGTTAGATTACCAAAGAAAATGTAACAAATTGAATAGCAATAGCCAACTAGTCATAAGACAAATAGAAGAGTCTTGAATCACATACTGAGCAGAACACATTGACCATGCTAACTATTACAAAGTAATGTTTCTCCAATATGCTTAGAATCAATTTAATTTATTTGCTCCCCCATCCTACTTTTCCCAGGGGAATTGGTCCCAGGAAGGCACAGTGCCAATAGTGTTTAAGTTTTTCTTAACGTGGGTGTCTGATTAAAGATTTGAAGAGTACGCCAACAACATTGGCCAGATGTACCCATCCACCCACTCACTCATGTGACAAACATTTTAATAAAGACCAGCCATAACAACTCATGACAGGCAATATAAAGGCAGAATGCCCTATAAAATTTAATATGCAGGAATAGAGCCAAACTTCAGCATACACTGTGGGAAAGAGTCCAAAGACTTCAGAACTTCATGGAACATGTTAATAACAACCAGCTATATAGCAACAGCTAAAATGTTCTTATATATAAAATACTATCTTAATACCTTAATGTCAGTGCAGTCAAGCATTTTTGTGCGCAAGTATGATCAAAACAAGCACTTTAAATTTATTGTTGGCTTACATGAACTCAAAGAACCTTTTTTCCTGGAAAAAAACGTTTTTTTTTCTCTCATCTGAAATATATGTTGACATGCTTCCAGTGGTACCCGAGCAAGAAAAAAAAATCACGCCTAATGTTTCAATAAAAAAATGTTTGGCAAAGTTGTTAGGTTAGGAGTAAGCTGGACCCAAAAATGCAGACTGGGACTGAGTTTCAAATTATTAAATTTATTGTAGGAGGAAGAGGGGTTTGGCTTTGGATCTTTGGCGTTGGCTTTGGCATTGACTTTGGCGTGATCTTTGGCATGAGCTTTGGCATAGGCCTTGGGTTTGATCGGTGAGTCCTTCATGGAAGCAGACGGACCAACAATGGCTGGATTGCATGAAGGACCAATATATGTTGTCTAAATGCTAAACAGGTGTGAATGATTAGGTCCTCAATCAGGAGTACGAGGTCGACCCTGACACCTGACTAAAGGAGGCAAGACCTTGTCTTTCAGAACGGCACAATATGAAATTACAACTAATTTGAGCCAGGTTGCCAACTTGAAATGGGCAAGCTTTACAGCAGCAATTAGGGTTCTTAGTCTGGCACCAAATTCTTCTCTAGATTTAGAATTCTGTGCCAATCTGCTCATCTATAGTGAGCAGAGGTGTCACCGGCACTTTACTACTGCTAAGTGCTGCTTTACAGCGCTGCTTTACAGACTGCTTTTCTCCGTTTCAGAATCCACTGGAATTACGCTAAACGCGTAAAGGGTTAAAGAGTTACAGTAGTTGAAGGAGTGTCAATACTGGTGGTAAAGGTCCGGTGTTAAAGGGTTTGATTTGATTTGAAATGGTTTATTTCAAGCAATCAAATATAAGTTATACACAAAAGCAATATAATCATCAGTTATACATTCATACAGTAACTAATCAAACTTAGGATAATTAGACATAATTAATAAATATTGCTTGAAAGGGAGTGGAAGGAAGCGAACTTATATAATCCCACCCCGTTATACTATAACCATTTTATTACATGATTTATCAATATCCGGTTCCTAGGTTTTATCAGACAGAATTAAGAATCATAAGGTATCAATAAGGCACATGCCAAAGATGAATTACTTAAGTACTAGGTCAAAAATAACTATTTTAGAAATTAACATGGCAAATGCAGCATCTGAAATATATGCAAATTATGTTACTTTTAAAAGTCATTCATATGCTTTAAAACATAATACTATACCAGTAAAATAGACAAAACACTGTTTCAGGAATTTTCATAGCAAAATTTCATCAAGTATCAAAAGTTAAAAACATGTGCAAAGTTATGCTACATTAGGAAAGATTTTTGAATCAATTTATCAATTTTAGGAGCTAGTGAAGTAATATCATCAAAAGTCAATCAATTTAACAATTTTCAAAAGTGATTAATCATTTGTTTTACTCTTTTTATATGTTTTTTTTGTATTTTTTTTTTTTTATAATAAGGTAATGCTGTAGGGGAAAAATAAAAAGGGTCCATAAACTGTCGAATTGTCCAAGGTTAGCATTTCTTCTTTTACTGATAACAGCTGATCTTCTGGGTTTAAACAGTTTACAGTTCTCTTCGATGTTATGTCTGCAGACATTAGATTCAGGTCCATATCCTGCTTCAGCTGATATCAGCTGATATCAGCTGCGGTGAAAGTTGAGGTCAAGTTGTCTGCAGGTCAGAACTCTGCTGTTATTCAGTTGACGTCAGACGATGGAGAAAGTGATGATTCCTGGTGTCACATTTCTTGAAATTATTTGGCTCTTTGGTTTATTACTCCACGTTGTTTCAGACAACCGTAATCAAGCACTTCTCAAAGTCCTTCATGGTGTTCACAACCAGAACCTTGGTCCGGTCCTCTGGACCGAGTGGTTTGACGTAAATCCTGCAGCCTTTAACCCAAGTGTTCTCAATCTGCTTACGCTTCTTGAGAAGCCGTGCATGTTTGAGATTTCAGCATTCCTTCTGGTCAGATGGTCATTCAGATAAACAGCAGATCCTCTGAGATTTTTGCGTTGATTCATCAGAGCTAGCTTGTGTTTGTGATTCAATAACCTGATGAGGATCGCTGGTTTATCCGTCTCCTTTCTCCTGGGGAGCAGGTGGCAGGTCTCGATGGTATTGAGATCCAGGGAAATCCCTTTAGATGTGAGAAATGAATGTATTTGCTGTTCCAGAGACTCTCCACCGATCTCCGTATTAGCACTGCCAGCTACGCTAGCGCTAGCATTAGCAGTGCTAGCTCCAGCTGTATTCAGCTTCGCTCGAGGCTTGATTGGTACTCCAGTGAGAATGACATTATTCATCCTTACTTGCTGTTCCACATCGTCCAGTCTTTTCTCCAGAATCTCGACCTGGTTTTCTCGCTGCTCGTTTTGAGCCCGAAATCTTCGGAACTCTTCCATCATCTCCCAGAGTGGCGTTAGCTTAGCCGACACTTGATCCATAAAACTTTTCAGCGTTTCTTGAATAATGTCAAGAGACTTTTTGAGTTCTTCATATTCCTGGGGTTTCTTCGGGGGCATGGTCATCTCTCTTTTTTGGCGAAAAATCAACTTTTTAAGTCATTTGAAGATAGTTGTAATCGTAGAGAGGCACGCCACGCGTCCTGCTGTATAACCCGGAACCGGAAACCTTTAAACCTTTAAACTTTGGATGTCTATTACACTTGGCAGCGGGAAACTGTAGGCAGTAAGCAATGATAGACCTTGTACTTCTGTCATCTTTCTTTTGACCATGTGACTTGGATACTTTCATGAAACAAGAGATGTACCTTTTAGGCTGATCACCACCTGATGGTGAGTTGGATTTTTTTGGCGGAGGAGTTGGCAAGACAGACTTGAAAGACAGACCCAAAGTAGCTGACCACTTGAAGAGGTAAAACTGTAGACTTTTGGGACCATCTAGTCAACATGAAAAAACTCAGACAAACCATTGTATGCTGTCAACAGTATGAGTGGTGAGATGTTGATTTCAAATTAGAGAATTATAGAGACATACCAGGCTTTCTGAGGATGCTGAAGTAGAAGTTCAGCAGTAAACTAGCCTATTTCTGTTGAAGTAGGCTAGTCGTGTGGCAAGGCATCGGGGTGGAAGAGGTTGAGTTGCAGGATGGTCCTTTTGGACTGACAGACTAGGATTGTGGTTCATCTTTTCAAGAAGAGGTAACGGGTTGTGTGGTGTGCTCCAACGACAAAGGTATCACATTTATCTTTTGTGATTGTGCTCCAGGCCTACCCTTGTAATCGGTAACTTGCCTCAGCTTTGGCACTTAATATATATCCTGCCTCTGTCAGCCTGTTCAGATTTTGGCTTGTTTTTCAGCCCTGACCTAGGTGAGTTTGCTCATTGCCCTATGCTTCAACCTGGTTAAGTTTGTTTTTTATTCGATTCTCTGTAGAAAATTAATATTTAACCCATTACAGAGCATCTTGTGAACCCCCTGTTCCTCAGCAGTAGCTACCATCTCATCTTCGTTTACTGCCTGTGGACGTTGTCATTCCCTACCTCTTGGAGCAGCATGTTGTCTTTCATCTCTCTTCATATATATATATGTATACATATATAGAGAATGCTCCCTGCTGACTAGATGACCCTCCTAACATCCTGCTTTTTTCTGCCTTGATTACTATAAACAATGCTTGTGAGATCTTGGAGGGACTGTACAGACTATGGAGTCTCCTTTTTTTACATTTTTGGATGCCAGTGTGCCGCAGGATTTTTTCAGGGAAAAAGTGTACCTTGGCTCAAAAAAGGGTGAAAAACACTGCCTTAGACTCATAAGAAAACTAACTAAAACCTGCCAAATTGACGCAAAACCCGCCCAAAGTAAAATTTCTCCGCAATATCAAAATCAAAACCACCCAACTGAGCGGAAAACCGCAGAATCTGGCAACGCTGCTGGTAGATGCATTTCCTTGTTTGGCTCCTCTGTGACACACTGACACAGTGGCTGTATCTGTCACATGACTTTTCCTGCAGCAATACGCGCACCAACACCCAAACTTTTTACAGATTATGTTGTACTGTTGGCTTCATCCAACCAGGACCTTCAGTGTGCTCAGGAGTGATTCAGAGTTGAGTGTGGAGCAGAAAGAGAATTAGGGCTTCCAAATCTAAGGCAATGGTTCTTGAATGGAATAGGGTGGTTAATGTACTCCGGCTAGTTGGAGAGCTCCTGCACCAAAGCGTTTCCTATCAGATGAGGGAATGTCAAGAACCAGTGTTATAATTGCATACATGGTAATCACTTTGTTTGAAAGAAAAACAAACAACATCCCAAAACTTCTCAGTGAGGAAAGTAATCTCAGTTTCATTTCAGTTTTTTTATACTTTTATGCTGTGAAAACTGCATGATGTAGAATGAATATTATTATGTAGATTTTAGTTCCTCTCAAACTAGTAGGAGGGTATTGATAAAAGGTTGTGGTCCCCAATCCTTAGGATCCCCTCTTTCAGAAAAAAACATTAAATAAGATCCAAGATTCTAAAAAATATATATTTATATTTTACATACAGTACAGACCAAAAGTATTCTTTATTTTTTATTTATTATTTTATTATTAATATTATATTGTATTTTATTTTATTATTTATTTTTTATTTTCTTTTATTTCTTTATTTTCATGACTATGAAAATTGTAGAGTCACACTGAAGGCATTAAAACTATGAATGAACACATGTGGAATTATATACATAACAAAAACTTGTGAAACAACTGAAAATATGTAATATTCTATGTTCTTCAAAGTAGCCACCGTTTGATTTGATTACTGCTTTGCACACTCTTGGCATTCTCTTGATGAGGTTCAAGAGGTAGTCACCTGAGATGGTCATCCAACAGTCTTGAAGGAGTTCCCAGAGATGCTTAGCACCTGTTGGCCCTTTTGCCTTCACGCTGTGGTCCAGCTCACCCCCAAACCATGTCATGTTGAAAAATTAATGATGGTTCAACTAAATGAAAACCGGATGGAATAGCATGCCGCTGCAAGATGCTGTGGTAGCCATGCTGGTTCAGTATGTCTTCAGTTTTGAATAAATCCCCAACAGTGTCACCAGGAAAGCACCCCCACACCATAACACCTCCTCCCGCATGCTTCACGGTGGGAACCAGGCAAGTAGAGTCCATCCGTTCACCTTTTCTGCGTCTTACAAAGACACGGTGGTTGGAACCAAAAATCTCCAATTTGACCTGACAGACCAAAGCAAAGATTTCCCACTGGTCTAATGTCCATTCCTTGTGTTCTTTAGCCCAAAACAAGCTCCTTCTGTTGTTGCTTTTCAGCAGTGTTTTAGCAGATATTCTAGCATGAAGGCCTGATTGACACAGTCTCCTTTTACCAGTTGTTGTAGAGATGTGTCTGCTGCTAGAACTCTGTGTGCCATTGACCTATTCTCTAATCTGAGCTGCTGTTAACCTGCCATTTCTGAGGCTGGTGACTCGGATGAATTTATCCTCCGCAGCAAAGGTGACTCTTGGTCTTCCTTTCCTGGGACGGTCCGCATATGAACCAGTTTTTGTAGCCTTGGATGGTTTTTTGTGACTGCCCTGGGGACACTTCTTTCAAAAGCCTCCAATTTTTTTCGACAGACTAACCTTCATTCTCTAAAGTAATGATGGCCACTGCTTTTTCTGTACTTTAGCTGCTTTTTTCTTGCCATAATACAAACTCTATCAGTCTATTCGCAGGACCAGCTGTGTATCCACCCAACTTGCACAACACAACTGCTTGTCCCCACCCCATTTATGAGGCAAGAACACACTTATTAAACCTGACAGGAGACACCTATGAAGTGAAAAACATTTCAGGTAACTACCTCTGGAAGCTCATCAAGAGATTACCAAGAGTGTTTAAAGCAGTAATCAAATCAAAAGGTCACTACTATGAAGAACCTAAAATATGACATATTTTCAGTTGTTTCACACTTTTTGTTATGTATATAATTCCACATGTGTTAATTCAATAGCTTTGATGCTCAGTGAATTCACAATTTTCATGAAAAGAAAAAAAAAAACTTTTGAATGAGAAGAGGTCCAAACTTGGTCTGCACTGTACATATAATAGTATTCCATAGGTGTCTTCGTTAAAAGACTTTTGTTCATTATCAGTCCATATTACTGATACTGCAATATATTAATTGAATATTTTTGAACAATTGAGGTTTGGCTGCTACCTTTTACAAATGGCCGTCATTTTGGATTTTCTTGGTACTTGCACCACAGCATGTACAATGTGTCTGAAATATCAGCCTAACCAGCTCCAATAAAACCCATGAATTGAGCTGTGATTTGTAATATAATGATGAGGAAATGCAGACTGTTTCATGATGCAAAATGCTTACAAAAAGTTACATCATTGTTTTTGAGAATATGCAACTGTAATCAGGACTGTTCATATGATATCTATGACAAAGAATTTAAAACTTAAGAGAGGATATTTGTGAGCTGTCAACATACAATTGCAAGGTTTCAGAGGTCAATTATGACAATATTGTCATCAGTTATCTCTTCACTTACCTGGAGCTGTGATCTGAATGGAAGAAGAGGTTACAAATGTATAGAAAAAACAATGAAGACAGAAATGTTGAGTTGAGACACACTGACTGCACGGTTAAAAAGATTCAAGCAAACACAAAGAAATGTTCCCACAGGTAAGAAACTTTACATGTCCTGTATATCTAGTGAATCTTTAGGTTTGATAATGAGCATTGCCGTGGCTCCACATGTTGATGCATAAAATGTGGCTGTGCTTTTTAACAGCGTAAGGATGGTTTTCAATGAATGAGTATCAATGCTCTCCTTATTTCCCAACACTTAAATACAATTATTTAGAGAGGCTGCAAGAGGTGAGAGCAAAAGGCTTGATTGGTATGATGGAAGTGAAAATAAGCTTGATCTGATTCTTAGCATTAGGGGTCACATAGCCATTTAGGGCAACTTAGCCCCTTTGTCTCACCTGAGGGCCTCTCCATCTCTGGGGTTAACAGCTAATTAGCATGGAAGAGATTCTCGACCAATGCCAAGACAGCTTTCCTCTTGATGATATTCACTCACAGAAGAACAGGAGACGCACCCAAGAGATGAAATTAGAGGATTAATTAGTCTTTACACTGCCAGTTAAGTTCTCAATTTAGTGTTGTCACATCAATAAAAGGGCATCTCTCAGCCACACTCTAGGGGGTGACCTATGAGAGTATGGCTATTACCGACAATTAAGACCAATTAGTGGGAGCAACCCCCCAATGGCAAGACAAACACTTGACATAGCACTCAGTAAGTATCACTAAGTTAAAAATAAGATTCCCATATTTTGACTACAGTTTTAACAATAAGCTGATTTGCTTTATTATTCATAATATTTACTGGCAGGCTCAACTTACAGCATGCAGACATGTTGAGAACATTTTCTGGTGCAAGCTGGGAAGCCGGCCCAAACAGGAGCTATTCTCAAGTTGCCCTCAGTAAACAGCGAGAAGAATAACATTGTTGAGCTGCAAGTTCATCACATGCAAACATAAGGGATTTTATTTATTTTAAGAAAATGTATTATTTTATTTCATGGTTGACATTTTTGCCAGGAAACCTCTCTTTTTTGCCTTATCAAATCAAATTTGATTAAGGAATAGCAAAGTATTTGGCTAATGTTTCCAGTCTAAATTAGGTTTTATATAGTCCTCTCATTTATATTCTTTCATTTTTCTTTCATCTTTATTCAATGTATTTATCATTCTACAACATAGTTAGTTAAGCAGTTAGCAATATAATTGTTTTTTTTTTACAAATTAGCATCTTGTGTTTATAGAGTTGGAGGAACAAGTGTAGAAAAAGACGTCACTAGCAAGAAGCTCCAGGTGTTTCCTAAAAAACGATATCTTAGTCATGTTAATCTCCAACCCTTGTGGCCTTGTTAATTATGTTTTATAAACCATGAAAATGTTTATGTTAGCCTAATGTTTTTTTGTTCTTGTTGTGACATTAGATGAAAAAGTTTCAGGGCTTTAGATGAGATGTTTTGATGCTTTGAAGCAATTTTATAACGGTATGGGACCTATACCGTTATAAAAATGCTTCAAAATAAAATAACCAATTATAACGATATTGGAAAATATCATTTGCAGCATTGTAGGTGTATTTTACTATAACGTAAAAACGACCATCACAGCGGACAACGCGTGATGGCAGCAAAAAATGGTCAATCCATTAATCCAGACCAATGTGTGGAACCACATTTTTGCACGTGGTGGAATATTAGACTGTATGGTCTAATATTGACGGTTGTGTCTTTTTGATGAAGATCACAAAATAGATTGTTTTAAGAAATGCAATATTGTTCTGAAACTACACTGTTCACCATTTCACTGTCACAGAGGATATTGTGGACAAGGGTGAGGCGAAAAGTGTGCAGATGCAGTGGTGTTCTGTCTTTTAAAGACTGCACCCCTGAAATAAACTTAAAACTTGTGCTTTCCTTAAATAATTTTAGATTCTAAGACCAATAAAACAGTCAGAATATTTTCTCAGGCAGTATGGGAACCAATTGATCATTTCTGCTGTAGCTCCCAACCTACATTACATTCTCTCCACACGTGTTAAGGAGGACATGGTGTCTTAGCTAGCAAACATAACATTATAATGGTATGATTTAGAAATGCATTTGTACATATTTTTTTCACACAAAAACTAAATTAAAAATGTATTTTTTTAAATTAAACTGGTCATTTCCTGTCATAAATTTTGAAGTACAGTAAGCTATTTATTTAAAGATTAGCAGAGAGGCTTCTGAATGCAGTAACTCTCTCTCTGACTGGTTTAACCTGGTATCCTATGACCCCCACCCTTGGCATTAAAGTGTTATTCCTACCATGACAAAGGTGGATAAAGGTGAAAAGATTTCATGTAATCCATGGACACCAGTGAGGTTCACAAATCATTGAAGAAAAAAGGTTCAGAGCACTGTCTCCAGTGGGTCTAGATGATCCAACTCCCAATGTTAAAGTGCTCTAGCATAGCATTGCTGGTTATGATTGGCATGCATGCATGTTAAACCCGAAGTTCTGCCTGCCTGCAAGCTTTCTGCAAAGGACTGCAGCTTTTTCATAACAGCTGGTAGAGGTTTAACAATAGCAAACAAGATTTCAGGTTGCAGCTGGAGGAAAAATGAATAAAGAAACTGGAAAACCTTTTTAAAAATTTCTATTATATATATATATATATAGTATATATATATATATTCTATATATATATATATATAGATATAAATTATTTGTGATGATTTTTTGTTGTTCTTCTAATAGAAATTGCATTTTCAAATCACAGTTTTTCTTCATCAATTAATAAAGAATGATATATTTTCTCTTTAAAAATGTAATTTAAAAGTTTGAATTGCAGGAAATTTTACAAAATAATGTTTTGTTAATTAGACATTTTATTTAGGCTTTATAAATTATTGATCACTGCTCATCAAAAAGCTAGTTTACTTGTGGTCCCACACATTCTGCATGTCTGTCCTTTTTCTATAAAATATTTATTTTACTTGTACTTTTTGCAGAATAAATATATTTTTCCCCCTAATCTTCAAAGTGTTGTTCATTATTTTCTCTGTAGTATGAACAAGATCAGCATTGACCCGCTGAGGAGTTTTGATCTAGTGGCTCGGCCCTGCGATGTACAGCTTTGAAAAAAAGTTCAAGAAGGGTTGCAGTTCATTTCAGAATTAAAAGAGGGCTCGTATTTTCATCTAAAAGCCTTTTTTAAGTCTGTTGGCCTTATTATGCATCTGTGCCATCAGCGAGCGGGAAAGAAAATGCTCCAGAATTAATCTTTGCTGTCGTCACTGAAACCTAGATGCATGGATTTGGGGGTATTTTTAAACTACTTGTATTTGTGCTACTTTAAATGTCTGTTTGCAGCCAGATTATTCCTTTACATCATGTGCAACAGAAATAAGGAGACAAATCGATCCTTGTCAGCACAGATTTCAACTTTCTGTCTGTACAAGCGTGCCCATTTTTCATCCTGATTTGCTGGCTAAATAAATAAATGTTAAGGTGTCTACTCGCCTAATGTTTGCATTATTAACAGCTTTAACCTCTTACAGAATCACATTTATGATGCAAATATTTCTGCCTTATGTTTTTCAAACACATATCTTCATTGAAAAAAAAGAAATTATCAGTAAATCTAATAAAGCTCTACCAGCAGAATGGTAGACAATGAAAGAACTAGTTGTGTTATTAATCTGGAGCGCCCATTCCATGTGATCTGTGCCTTTGGCCTCTCTTCCAGGCTTGGGGAGGCTGTGATGGAGCTGATATTAAACCTCGAAAACACACATGGCGACCCATCACAAGTAACACAGACATAAACGGCACAAACCTTAATAGACTGTCCAACAGGACCTCACAACTTGGAGAAAACCGGAGTTCAGACTGAACCCAGTAAGAGTACAGCAGGGGTTCAAAGCAGGAACCTGCAGGAACTAAGTCAGCTATGCTTTTTTTCTGATCTGCAGCTTTGCTTTGCCATGAAAAGATATCTATTGTTTATAATTTCCGCTATATTTGATCAAACACATTGTATGGTTTAAAAGTTTAAGTTCATAAAATGATGAGGCCGAAAGGCACAGATGATGAGACTTTGCTTTCTCTGCTTCCTGTCATTCGTGGATTGCAATGTGTGGACATCACATTGTGGGTATATATCACTACAGTAGTTTATTCTGCTTACCTCGGCTACGTGGGGCTTAGCTCAAATATTAGCTTGGATCTTCTGAGGCTAACGAGGTCAAATGTTTTTTTTTTTTTTTTAGAGAACCTGTACCTGATAATAAAATACCAAAGGTGAGCATATCTTTTTAAATAATGATTACCACTCAGTTGTGTGTCAAATCGAATTAACGAAACAGTTTTTTAATTATTATTATAAATGTGCAGCAATTCTTGTCAAATGTGTCCAAGGGTTTTTGTAATTTTACTTTCGAGTCTACTTACAAAAATGAATGAAATAAAAAATTAAGCATGATTTAAGTATATTAAACATAAGCCAAACAGGAAAAATCAAGTATATGAAAGATAAGTTGACAACAAAAATAATAAAAAATTCTCTAGAAAAACTCACAAGAGAGCAGCTCACCCAAATCAGCGACCCGTTTGTCTTTATGAAAAAACGTTTTGGATTTAATGTTTCTTTTCTCTTGCTTTTATCCCTTGTGCTGTCTTAGGCACTTTACCGTTGGGAGTTGGGTCATCTAGACCCACTAGACAATGCGCTGAACCTTTTTTCTTCAATGATTTGTGATCTTCACTGGTGTCCATGGATTACATGAAATCTTTCCACCTTTATCCACCTTTGTCATGGTAGGGAGAACACCTCAATGTAAGGGGGGGGGGGGGGTCATCTAAGATAGCACAAGGGTTAAGGTGATAGGAACTGCAGTCAAATGAAACAACGAAGCATTTATCAGCCTGATTCCATTCATCTATGCCTTCATCTCATTGCAGCCTGAACATCTTTAGCTGCTCCGCCTGCTGTGATTTCTTTCCTTCATCTATCTCTGTTTCCTGATGGAAGGTAAGTCAATGCTGCGTGCCTGAAGCACCAGAAGAACATTACAAAAACAGGTAGAAATGAGGTGCAGATTCAGTCAAAGGAGGGCCACACTCAGCAGCGTTAATCAGACACCGTATGAAACTGAATCTTAAGAAATTAAAAACTCTTGGCTCAAGAAGCATTGCCTTATTTTCTGTCTTTCAAGGAAAAATAATCTTATTAAGAAAGTTTTTCAATAAAAAAAATGTATTTAGTTTAAGAAAACATATTATTTATTTATTTTTTAAATTAAGAATCCTTGGTAAGACCATTTTTCTTACCCCATTTTTTTCTTTTTATTGCTTATTTCAAAATCTGCAAACAAGGTGAGAATTTTTGATTTATTTCTAAGGGGCCTGTTTTAGCAGTGCAGTGGAGGAAGTGCTTTGCATGAGATTAGAGCGCTCTGAGCTCATTTCCATCTGAACTCAGACAGAGAACACTTGTCCAGCAATTGAAAATGTATACCAGATTGTTTGTTACAATTGTTTGTTCCAGATTATTTCTATGGACACACAATCAGGACATGTGTGTGTAAGCAGTGCAGACTTTTCCCTTTCTTGCGGTCATCCAATTCATTTTTCCAACCACTTTCAGGAAAAGGGATAAACGGACCGGAAAGCACATGGGACGCGTGGGATGTTGTAACCTGTTTAATCTCAAATTTCCCGAAAAATGGAAAAAAAAATAAACAGAAAGAATTTGTACAATCCTTCTAACAGTGACTCTTCGACAACAACATAAATACTGTGCTGGAGAGAGAAAAAAAGAATGTTTTCAAAAAAAAGAAATAATTTTTTTTCTTTTTCCCTACAGTCTCTCTGTAAACGCTGAAAATGCCAACAAAGCCCTTCAGTTCTCAACAAGACAACATCAAAATAACTGTTCCGTCTGTGAGGCTCGAATGCCTCATTATGCAAACAGTCTCTAATAGACTCACAGAAATCCTTTTTCTTTTTTGCCAAGTGTGTTTGTTTCGCTTTCCGTTCTAATCAGTTTAAAGTCTGAAGGTGTGAACAGTGCTCAGTTTTCAACAGTCCAAGGCTGGAAGGAGTCTCGGTGGGGGGGGGCAGCCATCAGAATAGGCTGGTCAGCGTGGTCTGTGATGGGCTCCTGCACTCGTGGACATCCATGCCGCCCGGCACCGAGGTGAGTACGGAGGTGACCGTGGGCATGGTGGGGTTGGTCAAGTCTGTCAGCGTGGTGGGGGTGCTGGAGGGGCTCATGGAGGCGTTGGAGATTTCCGAGGCTGGGCCAGAGGGCGTTCCGCCTTGTAGCGTGGATCCTTCAGACGTCTTGTCCACGCCGGTGGTCTCCTGACGCAGAAGATTCCTCCTGAATTTAGCCCGAGCATTTTGGAACCAGACCTGGAACAATAAAAGGGAGTTTATTCATTTTTAGTCAGAAATGAGACAAAAAAATCTTACCCCATTGGCAGATTTTCTTTAAATAAGGAAAAAAAAGGGGTAAGAAAAATGTTCTTAGTAAGAATTATTATTTTAAGAAAGAAATTCCAGATGCAAAAATTCATTTGCTATTGAAAATCTTTCTTGTAAGTCAGAAAATAAGACAATTTTCTGGAAACAAAAGTATTTGTACTGTCTTAAGATTCAGTTTTTGCAGTGTAGGAGTGGGCAAGCCATTAAAAATAGGTACTTTTTTGAAAGACGTATTAAAATTCCGAAATACCAAAAGATGGCATTATAGAGGCAGATATTATCTAAATGTGTATACTTTTCCACTGCTTTTTCCGATGGCTGCAGGACGCCCTGTCTGCCCTGGAGAGCAGCTTTAGTGACAGACTGATCCATCCTCGCTGTGTGAGGCAGAGATATCGCACCACTTTCCTTCCTGCCGCTGTCCGGCTCGTCTCTATTCGTGACCGGACCGTTTCCAGAGAATTCATCCCTCAATCTATTTTAAATGTGCATACCTTATTTTTTATCCTATTATTTTATTTACTTTGACACAAGTGTGTATGTGTTGCATATTTTTCCTTTCTTCCTCCTTCCCATCACACTTTACTGTGTATTTCTTGTACCTGTTTTTAATGAGAACATTTCCCACAACCCTTTCATTCATGCATAAACATCAAAAATAGGTATAAAATAAACTGAAAAGAATGCCATAATCAAAGATTGAAAAACCGATGAGTAAACTGATGGTTTTTTACCTCCCCTGTATTCATGAAATGTTTTGTAAGTTAACAGCTTTGCAGGATACCCCTGTGAACTTCATGTCACGGCGGCGATTCCAGTAAACTGCTGTCACAGCTGAGTCACACTTTAGTGGTAAAAGGGTCCCTGAACCGCCCCAAAGAAGCCAAAGAATGCCTCTTTCCACCATGAGTCGCAGTCTGAGGCGGAGCAGCTTCATCTGCTTCTCAGAAGTCGGAGGACAACGTGCCAAAAGCCGGAATAGATGAGAGGAAAACCGGACTTTAGTGCAGCGCTGGCCAAGGCTGGTGTTGCTATGAGAACGATTTGCATTATTTACAAGAGTCTTGGCCCAAAAGGTCTATCGTAAAGTAACAAGAAAAATAGGGTTAAGTTCAGAGAGACCGGCTTGACGTTTAACAAAGGGATGCTGTGAAGCAACTACATTGCAAGATGTACTTTGAATAAAAAGTTAGTATTGTTTTATTAAAAACTTTTATGGGTCAGCTGAGGGCCAGACTCGGCTGTGACAGAACAGACCGAGTGTAGTAAGGGGAAGGACTATTCTTGTAAAATTTGAGGAATTTTAAAACACAGCTTGAGAAATATCTCTAAAAAATAACTTTGACTTGATACTAAAACATAGGCATATTCACCTTTGACCTGAGTAAAATACCGGTACTCAGTTGAAAATCAAATTTGCAGGACGCAGCTGAGTAAAACGTTAGCAAACCTTTTACTTTTCATGGATGGTAACAGAAAATTCCTATTTTACGTCTGCACACAAAAATAGAGTCCATGCTTCCTGCATTTGCCAATCCTGTGAGGAAAATGGTAATGGAGCTGTTTACAGTGTGGGAATAAAAGCAGCTGTGATTTCTGCCATTATTCTCATGTTTATGATGAAAATGATGTGTTCCTTCCAGGAACTAAGGATGGCTGGCAGCTCTGTGCTGGACCTAGCCTCCTCTGCACTCAGCAGCCATTTCTGTCCAGTTTGGGTTTTTCTTCAGGGGAAGGAAATGAACAAAGTGGTGAGTCGGAGCTGCAGACTGAGTGTGGAGCCCAGCACAGGAGCCTGCTGGCGGCAGAGTCATGGAGGTGGGTTGCTTTAGCCAAAAAATGAATAAAAAAAGTGCACAGGGGACTCAAAGCCATCAAAGCAAAGCACCTGCTAGATTTTATCCATTATTATCATTTTAAAAACATTTTTCTCATTTTCTTTCTTTCAAAACATTTGTTTTTTGTTGGAGTTGGAACAAATTAAATGAAACAGTTCCTCCTCCAGTTTTAATCATTCAGAAAAAAAAAAGATTTTTTCTGTTTACATGCATGAAAATAACAGTCTATGAACTCTGCATAACTCTTGAACAAATTAAATATTCTATATTTACCCAGCTGTGGTTTTATAATAAATTCTGAGCTCAGTGTTGACCTAAATTAAAACAAATACAGTCAGCAGAGAATTATTTACTGATTAAGTCCAAATTTTTGCCAAGTTCTTACAATTTTAGATCAAGGAAAAGCAGAAAACACATGGATTCATTTAAAAAAAAAAAGCTGATTTCTCTCAGACGAGAAAAGCTTAAAGGTTTTATTTACTTTAAGTAGAATCTTTTTTCTTTTGAGGGAAGGGAGAACCTCTCAACTGGTTGTTCTTGTCCCTCTTTTGTGTTTGGTGACAGAGACTGACAAGCTGCCAGGCTCACCTGTAAGACCCGCTTGGTGAGGCCGGTCTTCTGGGCCAGCTGCTTGAGGTCCTTGGCGTCTGGGTTATGGTTGATGGCAAAGTAAGACTTCATTGTCCGCAGCTGGTGGTGCTTGAAGGACGTCCGCATCCGCTTGGTCTTCTGACTGGAGCTGTACTGGGAGTCTCTGTCCATGGACTCGCCGTCATTCTCGTTACAGCTCAGCGCTGCAGGGAACCAGATCAGGAGGTCATTATTTTATCCCTTTACTTTTGCATATGGGGTTGTATTTATTTGTTTGTCTTGGCAGATTCAGATAATTCTATAGTCAAATGTGTTGCTTTTTAGTAAAAAGAAAAGCAGTCTGTCTACAGTAGAAATCTGCAAAAACAAGTGTTCCTGATCCTTTTAAGTGTTCCTAAAAGGATTCCTAAATGCACAGACTGATCCAACATGATCTCCTGACTCTAAACGGGACCCTAACAAACAAGAAGAGAATTTAGAGTCAAAGTAGAAAGTTGCAGCTTAATGAAGGAGAGGAAGATTCTCCCTGATGGACAGCTCTCAGTGCATCTTTCCTTTGGAGTCCCTTCAAAAACAATCTTCTCCTCGTGGAACGGGTTGTTTTGAAACGACACCCTGACACGACAGCTGTTTCTCCTGGTTCAGCCCTCCTCTCATCACCACATCTGCCTTTCTGTCTGTTTCTGTCTGTCTAGGTGTTAGGCTGGCACACACTCACACACACATTCGACAACATTCATGCGTTTGTCCCAGCCTGCACATTTCTTGGCATTATTCAAGGTGTTGCGGCATGCATAACAGTTCGCATTCAATATCGGAACACTGCAAATGATGAATATGAAGTGAGTGAAAACCACCAGAATAACACTTTACTTAATTAGCTGATACACACCAGGCAGAACAAATGTTGCTTTGAGGCCAAAGCATATGCTTCAACATTTTAACAAAACAAAACACGGGCTAAAATAAGGCGCTTCCTACTAATATCCCTGTATTTCTGCAGGCATTAACCAGGATGTGCAGGTCACCACCTTGTGCCAGCTCAGGTGCTGATCTGATGCTGTTTCTGCCCTCAGACAGAAGAGGGCACACTGCCCCTTCACGCTCACACATGCCTTCCTGAAATTCACCCTCTTTAGATGAGTGTAAGTCTGTGTTTTCCTTCCACCCGCAGTGGGAAAACTAACCAAGGAGCTCCGTTTCTCACACCGCTTTCAACAAAACTTTATTTATGTACTAGAAGAGCATCAAACAATGCACTTGTTGCATTTGTTCAAACTCCTTTATAGTGTACAATGATCTGTTTTAGGTTCTGACTTTGTATTAAGTTTGCAGCAGTGCAGCTTTTAAGTTATTAAGGGTTTTTTAAATCCAATTAGTCAGTAAAGAATCCAATCAGGTTGAAGCCCAAATGCTGCTGTTAGAAAGTTTCTGCTCTGTGCGGGCTCTCGTCCAGAGAATAGCTCATCAAATCACATCGATCGGACTTCTGTACACCCAATTTGGCCCAGTCCCAATGCAAAGAGGTTCCAGAACTGACTGTGTGTGTGTGTGTGAGTGTGTGTGTGTGTGTGTGTGTGTAGTTGAGAAGAGTTGAGAAGGGTAGAGGTGGTGGTAGAGTGGGGGGGTGGGAGGGTTTTTGAGGTCTTTAGATGTGCATGGACCCTGACAAGTGGAAAAGAGCGAACACCAGAACATGAAAAAAAAAAAAAGAATTGTGTCCCTTTAAAAGAAGGCATACACACATTCACAACAACCCACACAACAATAAACCTTCAATACATTTTAAACGTGTTCAATTTTTAGCAATGTCTTGCACACAACGCTCTATGGTGGTTGCATTAAATAATCATTACACAACTGTTTTATCTAGAAGTTCATTTAAAAGTCTGTTCCATTTGATGCTAAAATGCCCTGATAAGGACAGCACAACTGGATAATGAAAACACAACTGAAAACTAACTAAATACATGATTTGGATGCAGGGGGGTCTACACAGAGGCAACCTAAAAGCAGATTCTGCAGCATGTTGTGATGAACTTACAGGAACATGGTCGTCAAACTAAATGGATGGTCACGTGCTTAAATCTGTCCTTTTTCCCCCCTTTAAGCATGCCAGTTACAGGCTAAGCCATTTTAAATGAAAATGTATTTGCTTTGTGAGCAGAGAACTGCCTAAATAAATGTTAACTAATTCATTATAACTTCTCAAGACTCCAGATTTACAAACACCGTTTGCTTTTTAAATAAATACCAGTCTTACCTGCGTTATAAGCCGCCAGCTCAGCCCCGGGCCCCGGGCTCTTCCTTTTCCGGGGCCGCCCTTTTTGCACCGTTCCCAAGCCGTTAAAGTAGGATAGTCCGAGCGTGTTGGCCGGGCCCAGGCCTTTGTGCGGCACTATGTCCGCGTGGTTAAAGTTAGTCTGATATTCTCCTTGAATGAGAGTCTCAAAGTGCAGGCGGCAGTACACCAGGCTGTCCTTCATCCCAAAGTGGTCCCCAGTGGTCAGCATCTTGCCACATGTGGTGCAGGTGAAGCAGTTTAGGTGATAGACCAGGTCCCGGGCGCGCATCACCATCTCCGAAGCCGAAATGCCCAGATGGCACCGGGCGCACCTCTGCACCGAAAATCTTCTGCGGACAACACAGAACCTCATCAGCAGCTGGACCCACCCGGAGCCCCCAAGGGGGGCAGCACGCTACGGGGGGCGCGCACTTTAACAAAGTTAAAGATGGCTCAACAAATAAGAACAAAACAATTCTATTTTTCATCGTTGTAATCTTAATATTTTATTTAGTTTATAAATGTTTTTTTTTTATTTTTTAATAAGAAACGGATGACAAAATGGCTTCGCTGGCAAAGTTTTTCAAATATTTTCCTCTACTTTCGTTCATAAACTTATCTTGCTCAAAGCAGGTAGGCCCCTCACAATTATGTAGTTCTACTCAGTATATACATGTTTTAAAAATAAAAGTAACACTTCGTAATAATTTGAAGTCTTAATGAACTCCTTTATTCCAGTTTTATGTTGCATTTCTAAATAAGTGTTCTCGTCCACGCGCTCTTGTTGGGACCACGTGTAGTCCTGAGTGTGTGCGTAAGGGGGTCGTTTCAGCCCCACTTCAGCATTTCACGCGCAGCATCAGTCCTCCGTGAGCCTCTGCAGGCGCCGTCATACCTGTAGTAGTCCTCTTTGCAGTAGATGCTGCCGTCCTTGCTGAAGCAGGTGAGCTCGGACTCCAGGTTGAGTTTGCACTCGCAGCACTTCAGACAGCGCATGTGCCACTGCTTGTCCACGGCCAGCAGGTAGTAGCGGTCCGCGATCTTCCGGCCGCAGCCCGCGCATAGAGCCACGCGCTCGCTGGTCATGCAGGGCATGGGCTGCAGGGCACAAGGGGGGCAAATTAGGACGCCCGTTTTAAAGTGTGGAGCCAGTATAAAAACAAAAACTTTAATTTGTGCATGAAAACATAAATGAAACGTAAAACACTCGGGGGGGGGGGGGGGGGCTCCTATGGAGGCCAATATTGTGGTAAAAATATTTTTAAGAATCGTTTTCCTTTTTTAGATGACGTCTTTTCCTCTTTCAACTACATTTTTTCTAAATATTTGATTATTTGAGCTTTTACGCGCCGCCATGATGTTAAAAAATACAGAACCTTGATCATATTGGATTATTTAAACAGAACAAAAACATCTACGCAGGGTGCTTGAATAATGTGGTTTTGTTGCTATAAAAATATATTTATAAAAAATAAATAAAACAAATAGTGAGTTCTGAGTTGTTGGTCTCTAAGCTGCAGGACGGTCGCGTGCACACAAGTAACTAGATTCCTGAGGACCTGTGTGTCCACCAGCGGCTAGTGGACCACCACACAAACAACACACGTGCACGAATGTCCACGCAAAAAATTATAAAAAAATAAACACATCAAAAACAGGCACTACCATGGTTTGACCCCATCTTTTTATTTCTTAACTTTTTAATCCAGAGTTTAATTACTTTTTAAAGGAAAAAAAAACACAATTACATTTTAATTAAAAGAAGACGTTATAATGAAGATTTATTTTATGCAATAATATAGAATAAATTACGTGATTTTTGTTTTTATTTTGGGTTAAAATCTCTAAAACACGGGCCTTGTTTGGAGTGTTTTGGATTTAACACAAAGAGCTACACAAAAGGAAAATTAGCAGCTAAACTTTCAGGATAAATTTAGAAAAAGTGATCCTGACTGGATTTAAATCTGTTTTTTTTCTTTCTTGCATTTTGGCACAAAAAGGAAGTGTAGTTAATAAAATGTGGCTTTAGAAATGTGTGCCTTGAGGCCTGATGGAGCGAGAGTTTAAATGCGTAAATGGGTCTGCGTGGAGCCTAGAATTAATGCAGATTTTTAAGGTTCATTTTTTTCCCTTTGTGTTCAAATCAAAGCAGATAAGTGAGCTCCACACACAGGACGCATGCTGCCTGTGCCTCCTAAGCTAAGCAGAGAGGGCCCCGTTCCCCGCTGCCTACCGTCTCCGATTCTCCCATATCGATGGCGGAGCTGATGGCTGCTGACTCGCCCTTTCCTCTCCGGTCCATTTCTTCCACCACGCCGTGCACGTCGCCTCCCGGGAGGCTGTGAAAAAGCATGGTTGCTGCCGATGGGAGGATGTTATAGCTGTTCTCTTCGGATCTGCAAGCCAAGATGTCCATCAGAGGCAGAACTCTAACGGCGCAGAAATTTCTCTGTTTGGGGGGGATTTCCTTTCTTCCGTGAAGAGGTGAAAAATCCAGATCAGGGAGGAAAAATATGAGGGAAAAATCGGACACGTGTTCTTCTCACTACGTTTCATCTGCCAATGGAAACCATCTTCCGAATCTCAGCAGCTCTCATTATTAATAAGCTATGACTAATTCGTTAATGGCCGCACCGATTCCGCTCATTTATCGAATTTTATTTCTGTCTTCATTTATTTTATTGTTTCTAAGGAATCTAGATTTATTCCTCACACAGGAGGAATAAACAACTGTGGAAGTGTGAGTTGGAACCTCCTCGCTAAATCAAATTTCAAGCTTTCGGCAAGGCATCGACACAAATAAATAAAATAAAATAAAAAATCTCACTTTTTCTACAGAGGAACGGATGACATCGTCAAAGTATGGGCTGCAGCCTTCTTCTGCCGGACAATAACAACGGTATTTACAGAAGAAAAAGGGGAAAAATGACAAGCGCTGCGTTCTGCTCTCCTCCGGGCGTAACAGTCCAAACGGATGCTGAGTGATGTCGCTTAGTTAAAAGAGTTTTACGCAGCAGCGAAAAATCGAAAAGACAGCTTAAAACACGCGGCCTTGGCTTTGTAAAATCCCGCCGGTGGTGTCAGAGCAGCAGTTTCCCTTTACAGATGCTCAGTTTAAGTTTTGTCTTTTGCCAAAGAGGCTGCATGCATGTGCGTAACAGCAGAAGAGGTAGGAGGAGGAGTTGACTTTACGTTGACGGAAGATTTTTGCTGGACCCCCAAAAACCACGATCCTCCTTCTCAGGTCCCGGTTGGACTCTCAGCTCCTTATCTATGGGGCCCTGTTGCGTCACGACGCACATTTTATGATGATTGGCTGTTTAGCCGTCAACGAACTATTTGGTTGTACTTTTTTACCCACAGCAACGGCCTGTTTTGCTTCTCGTTACAGACGGACCACCGGCCACCTACCGTCCCCCTCCCCGCCCGCAGCAGCAGCTTGAAAGGTCCGCTCTGAAGCCGACAGATAGGAGCCAGAGAAGGGGATAATGTTCCTAGATGTAGGCAGCCTGTGCGCGCGCGTCGATGTGTGTGTTTGCGCATCACAATGATCTGCAGGGACTTTTACTCCAGCGGAGCGCAGAGAGGGCTCCGAACGGAGGCGCGCCGCCGCAGCTCAGCGCCTCCCCAGGACGTCAAAGGGCTCAGTGCGCAACTTGCATGGAGTTTTCCAAAACAAACGTGGGGCAAAAACAGGCAGGGCGTTCTTGTTCTTCAGTTTGTCAAGTCACATAAATTTCACACACTTTCATAAAAAGTCTTTGGAAACATACATTTGTGTTGCTCTCATTGCAATTGTCTATAGAAAGTTGTAAATTCGGCCCTTTTTTTAAACTGTTTGAGCTCAAAGCATTATTGAAAATAAATAAAAAAATAATTTCTATACAAGTCAAGTCCTGATTTGTCGTTTCTGTCGAAAAACAAGTAAATCAAACGTTTACCTTCAGAGTTTGCTCTAAAATAACTTTATTGCACTATTTGTTAAGGTGCCCCTTATCCATCAGAATAATTTTGGCACTTAGATGTGCGCGCAGTGTTCCCAGAGCGCCCTTCATCTCCTTAGCTTGGTGTGAGTCGCAATCATTTGCAGCCCAGCATCTCCAGACGCTGACCTGATCCCGGGTCCGCGCCTTCTAATTAGCTCTCTGCTCTTAATAGGGACTGGGTCGGGGGAGGTGGAGGTGGACTTCGTCATCAGAGGATGTGTTGAGGGCCGGAAGAGAGCTCCAGCTTGCTTGGTTTAAAGGCGAATCCAAGCGGCCAAACTCCACGCAGCCATCCGTCCAGGCTGCTGCTGTGACGCGCAGAGGAACCATGCTGCAGCTGCGGGTCCAAGCGAGCATATCAGTGCTTTTCTTCTGATTTTCTCATGCCCTTCAAAAAACAAAAAAAAAAAAAAAAAAAAAAAAAAGACAAGAAAAGAAAAACTTTAATTAAAAAGTAAAAAAAGAAATTAATAAAGACTTTCATCTCTGTTTTGAAAAACTCACATTGCAGCTTTGGTGAAGTTTTATTTTACAAATATGATGTTAAGCTCATACAGCTTCATGCAAAACATCTCCCTTGTAATACCCGTAATTGAATACATGCATATTTATCATCCGCACTTCAATCTGCTATAAGGCTGCTTTATACATTAAACATAGCGGCAGCAGGCATGTCTGCAGGCGTGGATGAAATATGATATTAGGTGCGTCCATAAGATTAAGAATAAAATATTAGTTTAGAGGGTCAAACTGCTTTGTGTTTGTGGCTTGAAACGGAAGCGGAATATCGATAGACACATAAATACCTTTTTTTACATGAGGGGGGGGGGGTGCAATGTAAAAGCAGGGAAGAAAGGAAACGAAAAAGAGAAGAGAAAGAAAGGGAAGGAAGCGCGATACTCAGCTGCGTGCAGTTGGAAAGGCCGTGCGCATGCCCGCTCCATCAGGGCTGGATGTTGATGACATGACAGTCCAATAATGTAACCCCCCCACTTTGGTCGTCTGCCCAATTTGATGTAATCACTATTTTTATATTTAAACACTTAATGATTTAGGTTGGGCCTAAATATAACCTGTTATAAGATAAAACTGTCAAATTAAAAACGGTTTTGTCTCTAAATTAATCCTTTTTTTGTTTTTTTTCTTTCCTTTTTTATTTTCTAATTAAATGTCCAACCACCATGTATTCAAAAAATAGAGGGAGATTGGAAAATGTATCTTTTTTGGTCATATTTTTAATTGTTTTATATTTTGAATCGTTTACAGCATTCACTATAACTTATCACTTGAGGAAGACTTTACTTATTTTGTTCCATTCAATCACTTTTTAGACCCACTGAAAAAGCAGGCCTGTTTATGTTTATAAAAAATAAAGTAAAAGTGGAAATGATCATTTGAGTATTTACCTTAGTCATTTGCTAACTGAGGTTAAGCTCCTTTTTTAAATGCAGCACATTATCAGTCTCTTTAGTCTTGGCTCATTCTCCAGTTACATAACTTCCAGTTGTAGTAACCTTTGAAATCATCTGAGCCTCCATGCAGTCCGAGGTCCACTGAAGGGCTTCCAGTGAAACATCCGGGTCCAGACTGGAATCTCTGGGTTTCAGCCACACGGCTCCGACTTGTAAACGGCTTTAACCATCATTTTACATGTGACTACTGCATTTTGGAGGACCGGTAAAGCACACAAGTCCTCTTAAGTTAGTGTGATGACAGGAATGGTTAAAAAAATATATATATTATACCAATATAAGAGCACTTCAGGTACAAATATAAACCTAAATGCCAAAAACGTCATTATTTATTCAAATTGTTTGGATTTTTCTTCAAAGCCAAAGAGCCACAATGGAAGAATAAAAGCTACATTTGTCTCCAGAGCCTGAGGGATAAAACCCTGGTCTGGACCAAATTACTACAGAGTCACTTCTGCATTGTTTTATTAACATTTTAATTGTTCACTTAGACTTTTGTTCAGTCTCTGTAGAACAGACGGAAACTCTTTTTGAAATTGAAGGCACACCAAAAATGATAGTCGATATGTTTTATTTCTCTGCTGTTACGGCAGAGAAACATTTGTCAGGAATACAAGCAAACTTTAAAAGTCATTGTGTTTGTTTTTCTGTTTTACAGCCTGAAGATACTTAAGTGCTGATGCAGCTTCGCTGATTACTCCTTGTCTCGCAATTATTTCCAAACGAGATGACCATCAATAACACAAATCTGCATTTCTCAGAAAAACATCACCCTCGTCAGGCTCCTGGCATCTTTTTGATCTCTCACAGTTTTTTAATTGTATTCATCATGAAGGTAGAAGGCAGGCGTTGGGGTGTGTAGCTTTAATGGGATGCTGCTGTGGAGGTGGGAGGGAGTTACACACTCTCTGAGGAGAACCGGGTTGCAATTAAGACGGGGAACAAAGCAAAGGAGACTAAAAACACATGAAGGAGAGGAGGAGGAGGGGGGGGGGGTATCACTCAGTCACTGTATATGCCCCATTCATGGGGTTGCTACCACATAAACAGACTTTTTGAGCAGAATGGTCACACAAAAGTACGGAGCGGTTCAGACAGCACACCTGAGTCTCCGCCGCTCAGCCACAAACTCCCCAAGGTGCTCACTTGTCAGATCACACAAAGCAGAAACATCAGATTCATTTCACCCAAACCAACAACACTTTAATGCTGTGTGATGGGAAGTTCCAACCTCAGAGTTGGAATCATTGATGCATTTTGCAACTGTGGGAAAAATTGCCCTTAACAAAGTGCCTTATACGTAAACAGAAACCTCAGCTCATGTTTTCCTATAGAAGTGAGGAAACAGAATCATTGGTTTCCGATCTTTGCTCAGGTTTTGATGTTCCGCTCGTCCCCCACTCCTCTGTTCATGAGCTTGATGAAGCTACGGTGTTATCTACTCCATATCTTCACTTTTACAGTTTAAAATTATAAGAAAGTTATCAGTAACATGAGCTTTTCCCTGCCTCAAATTTCCAAGAGTGAACTGAAAGGCCAAGTCTTAAACTCTCACACTGATCAGCCACTTCCTGCACTCTAGTAGGCTCCAGGAGACAGATATACCATCTTTAACCCCTTCATGCTCTATGTCATTCATTTGCAATGTAGAAAAACCTTAAATGGCAAAAACATTGAAGAACCTTTATTTTTTCACATCATTGAAAGTAAATTCAGGCATGAAGGGGTTAAGATCAGACTCTGCACTTTTACATGAACATGTCTTTGTGCTTTTGCTGGTGTTTTTTTTCTTCTTTCTTCTTAAGAAGCCCTAACAGTTGAGGCCTCTCTTTCTAAATTTGATATTTTACCACAATTTGTTGATTCTTTTCCACCGTCTTGCACTGCTCATGATCAAAATAGGACATTTGGGAAAAGTAAAGTATTTAGGTTATCAAGACAATTTTATTTTGATATCCCTTAAATTGCATTTAAAAGATGGTTGATTTTAGTATAATTCTGACAGTGAGGATGGAACTGTAAAGAACTGGACTGTAATGAGTTGGAGTGGACTATGAACTGTTTTCACTTTTGTATTTTTTAATTTTAGTAATATTTTCTCTGTATTTCTCTGTAAGTCTTATTAGTTTGCTTTTCAAGACTTATAGGGTATTGAAAAACTCTTAATAAAAACCTGCACATCTAATTGGTTGACTGGTCCTTTGTCTTTCCTGAAAGTTTTTTTATTTTTGTGCAAAGGAAACAGATATTTTAATAATATTTTAATTTAAATACTCAAGGGAGCCTCTTGGTGCATAAGTTATTTTTGTAAAAACATGATCCGTCTGATTTATTGATTAAGTTCCATTTGCTCCAGTTTCAGTTTCTTCTCACCAGTTAGTCAATTAAATCACAACCGTTAGATTCATCTATACAGTAAATCTCTACACATGTCCTTTCCTGGGTTGCAGATGGAAAAAAAACAATATTTACCCTTTGTGCTTTATGAAAAATTCTAACTCCTAATATTTTCAATATGCTTCATTAAACTATTGTACAGCTGATTACTTTATGGCAAAGTAACTGATATGTGCTTTTTCTTTTCTTTTCCTGCTTTGTCTATAATCTGCAAATAACTGAAATATAATGTAAAGAAAAAAAGGAAGTGAAGTGAAGGAAATGGCAGAAATGGGGAACTATGATCTATAGTTTTCCTCACATTTTTATGGTTATGCATCTTGGTAGCCAGACTTTCTTTCCCACCCCCAAATTGGTCTGAAGTTTGACCGAAAAAGTTTAATTTTATTCATTTATTCATTTGAAGCTGCTTTAGACATGTTGAGCATTCAGGTGACTTTTATTGCATAAAGACAGAAAATCTGTTTTCATTTTGCAAAGAGATGAACAACAAAAACAGCACAATAAGCATTTTTAAAAGGACATTATATTGGTGCATTAATTCGACAAGCGTGACCCACTGCTATAGCAATGAGAGGACCATGAGGTAGAACATGTTGGACGATGGCAGCTCTGCTTCTTAATTCTTCTCCTTTTAAATCAACACATTGCAAGATTCACCACTTTCACTGAGGCAGCATATGTTGGTAGTGAGATGGTGCGAGACAACAGCAGAAAAAAGTACGCCAGTCTATATTTAGCACAGAGGTGGAAATGAGTGTACATGTTTCCAAGCTGGATGGATGGAAGGGAAGCAGGAGCAGGCAGATCCAAATGGGCGGAAGCCATGTTTCAAACCCCTTTAACTTTATTATATTATATTTCTGTTTGTGCTGCATTACAGAAAATCTATGCATATATATTGTGTCATATAATCATATTTCTCCAAATGACAACCTTCTTTTTTTTTTTTTTTGCAAATAAAAATGTCAAGTTTCAATTGTGTTCATTTTAAAGGAGACAACAAACTAACCAACATTCTCCCAAAAACAAATAAACTAACTACAAGAAACTTTTATTGCAAAGATGGGTTCAAAAGAAAAGCTGAAAATGTTGGATGTGAACAAATCCTTTGGATTCTGGGGCCAACGTGCAACTTGCCAAGTCGGAAGCATTTCAGTGAATGATTCCTCCTGAAACTGGGAGACAACTTTATGCAGAAGATGGATTAGTGATGCCCATATGTGCAGTTCCCTTCTATCTCAAAATGGCTATAATTTACTGAAAAAAAGTCAATGAGAAGTCACATCATCCAAAAAGGGCCATTTAGCTGGAAAACAGAAAAAACTGCTTCAGGGAGCCGCTTAAACGTTTCAGAGTTTAGTTTTTTGTTATTTCCTGCAAGGAAACATTTGTATTGACTGGAAACCTCCCATTGATCATGAAGCATCACACTTTTGCTGTTTGACCACACTGTTCCGCTACGTTCACATGGTGAAGTCTTTCTAAACCCCTGTATACACACTTTACAGGCATTTACAGGTAACTTTGCATGTTTGTAAGTCCATTTTCGGGCTCTACGTACCAGTGATGGGAATTCCGGCTTTTCTTAGAGAGCCGGCTGTTTTGGATTGGCTCACTAAAAAGAACTGTCTCTTTTGGCTCCCAAACAGCTCTTTGCGTTGTTTGTTTCTTTATTTCATTTATTGTCTATATACTATTATTCCTTCCAGATAAAATGTTCCAAAAAAAAGAAATAAAAAAAACAGCTATTTAAAACTTTACGTTGAATTACCGGTTCATATAATTTTAGCTTTTTCCTTTTTAAACAAATTTGAGGCAAAACAACACAAAACAGTGTGATTACAACACAAAATACAAATGTGCAAAAAAATGGAACAAAACAAAAAAGGACCTTTACTCTCAGTAAATATTGCCATTTAAAAGTGTCTCAGTTTTCAGATGAACTGGTTTCTTTAGTCAGTGCTGATTCCCCTTCTCTGGAGAAGATTCTCTCAGGTTCCTGTACAGGTTGGTTGTGGAGCCAGTTCTATATGGAACTATTTTCCTGCAGAATGTAACCCTGCCTTTCCATTATCAATAAAAGTGAAACGCTTCCAGATGTTTGCTTCTTTTTCCAGTCTCACTCATCTCTTTTACTTTACGTTTTTGTGTTGATTTAGTTTGTTGTTGTTGCACCTGGTGCTCTCTGGGTCTCCCTCTACCTGGTTCACGTGCAGCTGCACTCCAAAGAGCTGGCTCTTAGAGCCATTTCAATCGCGACAGACCCATCACTTCAACAAAGCAGTTGAACTTGACACCATGACACCAAGTCCTTCTTATATTGGAATAGAGCTGTGAAACAAAAAGCCTGGAAAAGATTCACAAGTGTCGCCCTGCTTCCACATTTTGCACCAAATCTCTTTCAACGATGATGAGATGCACTAGTAACCCTTGTGGTATCCTAGGCACTTTAACATTGGGAGTTGGGTCATCTAGACCCACTAGACAGTGCTCTGAACCTTTTTTCTTCAATGATTTGTGATCTTCACTGGTGTCCATGGATTACATGAAATCCTCTTCACCTTTATCCACCTTTATCATGGTAGGGAGAACACGTCAATGTAAGAGTGGGGTCATAGGATAGCACAAGGGGTATTGGGTAGCTACAGTGCAGTGTGAACACAGTATGGTAAAAGCCCACATTCAACGTGTTCTTGAACGCCCCACATATGCCCGGTGTGTATGTTTGTCCAGTGTGTTGCACATCTTAGCTCAATATTGGCTATAGCTCAGTGGCTGGTTTATTCCCACGTGTTTGTCTTTGGATGAGATACAGAAACTTAGCTGAATTGCAAAACGTCATAATGTCAGAAAAAAAGTTGCTGAAGTGTTTTAATTTACAGAGCTGATGCGTAGAACTCACAGTCACACACAGCTGGTGTGATTTCCTGTTGGAATAATGTGTGTGAGTGTCTTGATGCATGTCACACTGCTGGTGTATGCAGGCCTTGAGACTGCTGGGGGCCATTTTCAGATTCACTGGACATTTCTTTTCACTTCACTACTGTAGACATTTCCTTCTCTATCGTCTATGAATGTTGATGAAGCTTTGGCACATTTTCTTTAAGGAAGATCGACCTCTCTCCCAGGAAATTTTGGGCTGCGTTGCATCCATTGTCTGTATGCGAGTCACACTTACTGAACCAAGTAAGTGTGACTTCATCCATAGAAAATGGTAAACTTCCAGCTTCAACAAAATAAAGTCATTTCAGTCACCGTTTTTTCGTGATACGGATGTTGGACCCAGACGAGATCAGGGAGCAGTGATTTGTCTGCGCTAAAAATTAAGATTAACAAGAACATGTTGAAAAAAGGTGTCAGAGCAAGAATGGTTATTCTGACAAATAGAATGCTTTCTATTCCTCCCTCCTCCATCACACTCTCCTCCTGGAATGTTCCTTTGGCATGGTCCTGCCCTTGATCACCATGAGCATCTAGGGCCTGGGGTTATTCATCCGTGGTCTGAGCTTATCCCAAGTATGCAAGATGTCACTAGAAAAGAGTCGAACCACCAAAACCTTTGGATCTAATTGTTTCTGCCCATTTTTCTGTACTCCCAGGTAAAACTTTAATCATAAGATCTCTTCTTGTTGAAGTGGCACTGTTGGAGCTACCAAATAGTCTATCTTGGGATGGTTTCTCATTTTTTCTTTTGTTTTGTATTTGTCTATTTATTTATTTATTTATTTGTTTATTTATATATTCATTTTCACCATCAAATCAAAGTCCATTGATAGGCAAATTCATACAAAAGATGACTGAATTTTCATTTAAATTTAACAAAGAAATACAATGTTTTTTTTTTTCCAATTTCTATCTCAGATGTAAAGCGGATGACCCATTCTAAATGTGGTTCTGTCTTTGTATTCATTAATAAAGTCAATTTTCTTCCCCATTTGATGCTTAACAAGGGGAGGGGGTCACGGCGAATTCCGGATGTAATCTGTCATTTGTTTTGGGAGTAAAACATTTTTTTTTCTCCTTTCTGCTGCAATAGAATCACTCATCAGTGATTTGTGCCGTAACATTTACGTCACAACAAACCTTCCAGCAACATTGGATTATTCTGACCCCCAAAATACGGTAGAAACATTAAAACCAGACTGTATATGAATTTATTTTTGGTGTAAAATAAGACTTTTGAAGCTGAGAGTCAATGGGAAACTGGTTCTGTCTGCAACCTGCCCCCAGTGGTATTTTGTGGAATTGCAGCTTTAAGTATTTCCTGGATAGCGTCAAGAAAGACAGGTTGGGTTTGATATGAACAGAAAAAAGTTGTAAGTTGCAGGAGTCAAGCAATTTGCACAACCATGCTTGTTGGTCAGCAATCTGTTGGAAAAATATATTAGCTATTTGGTTTAATAAGAAGGACTTTGAACAGATTCTGGTTAAAACAACTAAAAATGATTAAACTTTTTGTATGTTTTGATTTCAAATTTTGTTGTGTGTATTGGCTTGAGACAACCCTTAATTGGTGTTTTTTATTAGAATAGAATAGAATAGAATAGAATAGAATAGAATAGAATAGAAAAGAATAGAATAGAATAGAAGCGGAAAACAGAAGGAAGGGTCCATCAGGTCAGACATGCTGTTCTTTGAAAGCGTTCCTTTGGATGACCTTTAAGCTGGACTTTCTTCTCCGTTTGGAACCTGTCGCTGCTTCAGACCCGTCTCATTCATGTTCATCCGTGAAAACACCGAAGCAGAAACTGCAAGCACAGTTTGTGAATGAACATGTTCAGAAAACCTCAGTGAAATTGGCAGATTATCGTCTAATAATTTAGTAAATATGTCACTTCATGCTTCCGCACTGACAACAGTGGCATCCTGAGTAGATAATCAGTACCAGCATTGTGTGTTTGTCTTCCCGTCGCTGAATGGTGGCGGTGGTTATTTGGTTGGTTTAGTGCTGTGCTGCACTCCCAGCCCAGCTCCTGTCAATCAGCCCCAAACAGCGCGGACAACAAAAGACACTCATTCTGCCACTGGAGCCCCTCTTTAGTGAGCAATTCTAAAACTTACATGCTTCTTATTTGTTGGGTCAAAGGTTAAATTGCTGACCCTCCCCACTTTTCCTCCCTCTCACTTTCCCCACCGTGGCCAAGCTGTACTCTGAGTCTTATATTTACATGGATTAGAGTCCTTTCACAGGGAAGAAAAGAGCTGGTTCACAGTCAAAGCCCGAGGAGCAGTCCATGCTGCCCGAGTGGCCACATTATTCACTCACAGACAATGACCATATTGTAGTTATGTGGAAAGGGAGGGGGGCAGGAGGAAAGAGAAATCCCCCTTTGCCATGGCAAAGTCCTACACTTGTGCCACGGAAAGGGGAGGGCTGAGCCTCATCCGCTTTTTCAAGCAGAGCAAACAAAGCCTGCCCACTGTGAACAAGATGAAGATGTCAAAAGCTTTTTGGCATGGGGGTGGGGGGGCAAATAGGGTTTAGGGGATAAACCAACAAAACAAGTGAAAAGACCTTTTCTCAAATGGATAAATCCTACTAAGTCTACATTTCCACATCAGATTTATTCTCTCCTATAACATCCCCTCTCAGCTGTCCTATAGAGAAGGAGGAACGCTGAAGTCCTGCTTTAAGGTGAGGACTGATGCTCTTACTGCTTCTCCAAAATGCCTCAAACTGAGACATTTTACCTGAAATAAAAGCAAATTTGGATGCAACGTTTCTTCTGAAATCTGAGTTCCCTTTCTTGATTTTTCTGAACGCGATATTTTCTATTAAAACACTTCCTTACCTATGGAAGTACGATCTCCAAACAGACGAAGCCCGAGGCGCTGAGAAGTGAATGACATAAAGAGGCCCAGTATATAGCCACAGCCGATTCACATGCAAATAGCCGAACTTGCACCGAGTCTGATTAACTCCCTGTGAGTTCATGGTTTGCCCGTTAACAAAGATTTAGGCGCTTTTGAGTGGAGGCGACCACTAAGTGGGCAAAGATTGAGGGGGAGAGAGCTGGGATCAAACTTTACTGTAAAAGCCTCTCAGGACACAAAGCAGCCTCCGTCCCGCAGGCCTGATCCGCCTGACACAAACGGGACAGAGCGGGCACCGCTACCACAAGCAAGAAAGAGGAGACAAAGGAGGGCAGCGCCTCTGTGTGGAGCTCCATCTCCTCCACCCGAACCTCACATGACCGATGATTGAAGACCCCAACAACCCGTCTGATTTGCTGGACTATCTGTGCTGGTTTTATGTGGATGACAAACCAGTATTGGAAAAGTTTGGATATTTCTGAGTCAGAATCCTCTTTATTGACCAAGTAGGAGTGCTCATATTAGGGATTTTACTGCAATGGGTTATTCTCTCATGTACAAAGACAAAGGAAACAATTACAAAGAATATAAAGGTGTAATAAAATAAAAAATAGGAACAAATAAATAAAGATGTGTATAATAATCCTCGTGTTGGCTGGTGAAGAGTTCATCAGAGCGACAGGTCGGGGGAAGAAGCTGCTTTTGTGGTGGGTCGTTTTGGCGTAGAGTCTAAACAGGTGTATGAGGAGATTATACCAGCCCGTTTCCTTACCCTGAATCGGTACAGGTCCTGGATGGAGCGAAGGAAAGAATTTCATTTTTTAGGACATAGTTTCTGCAGAGCGGCAGTTGTACATTGGAAATTTGCTTCTGGGTTGTTGGCGTGGAGTAAGCCTTCACTCAGTTCCCATCATCCTTTTGTTTACACTCTCTCCCACTAGTTTACAGCCCCTCACACCCCCAGCATAACATTACTGGTGCAACCAAAACAGCGAGCAATATTGGAGCTAGCCAGCCGTACCGTTTTAAGCCAGATGCCAACTTGGACGAGGAAAAGCCAGTACATGGATCCAGCCGTCTGCAAGTGGATGCTTCAGAATGGAGCGACACTGGGAGCCTGTGGTCCTTGGTTGTAGCTTCTACGTCACTGATATAAGCTTTTTGAAATGGTTTTTTGTTTGTCTGCTCCTCATTCACAACGATTTGAATAAATAATACTCTGCCTGATCTTTTTTATGAATGTCCTCTACTCTGGGAAAAATGCCTCAAAAATGTGCTAAAAACACCCAAAACATTGGAGTGGGTCTTTAAGAAAAAATGTTTGTAAATTTTGTTATTGGTCGGCAGAGGAACAGGTTCTCTGTCTTAATGCAAATGCTCACTTTGCAGCATCTTGTAAAAACAGTTTACAGTATGTGTTAAGCATTCTATAACATACTTCGGAGTGTTGAGAATGAGTGGGAGAGTTGTATAAATGGCAAAAATGTGACTTTTGTACAGCTTTGGTTCATGCTGGCTGCTTGCTCTGCCACTGCTGGCCTCTGCAGCAGCACCCTGTATGGTGCAGCTCTGCTGGTGTGAATCCAGGAGAATAGCCTTTGTCAAGGTGTACTTGCTTCAATTCTCACTCATTTCCCTTGGTATAGGGGTGTTAAATTATATGCTCCAGAGGACCCCACATTTGTATTTTTTACAAGACCCAGGTTATTAGGCAAACAGGCTCTGCACACGTCCCCCACTATGACAGTTTTCACAGTCAAGGATTTCGACCTTTATTTCCATCCAAGTACTGCTCGCAGTCCCCTTCACACCCACTGTGACACACACACGTACACACACATACACACACACACATCCAGCACCACTAGCAACCCTCACCAAATCCTGCTCCCTCTCCTTCTAACTAGGCGATAGCGTCTAAGTCTGCAGAGTGTGTGATCACACTGTAGTTGCTCTGGGTGTGGGACCCCAGGCAGAACGGCAGCAGACCCAAACCACCCAATCTACTTGCTCGATTGACAGCACAGCGCTAAACCCCCCTCGCCTCATTTTGGAGCTTTATTTTTAGTTCCCCCTTTGCACAGCTAAAGAAATGGAAACTGGAAAAAAAAACACATTTCTATCCATCATTTGTTCCTAAACTGGAGACAAATTACATATGCAAGTGTTTCCTTTGTACTTTAAAAATGCCTTTTTTTAATAGCTGAAAAAAATAGCCTGATGAAAAGACCAAGGAACATCAAAGCAGTGGATCTTCCAACAGAAAGGTTAAAAGCTTCAACACAAATTCTCTCCCATTTTTTCCTGGCTTGATTCTCATTAGCCACTCATTTTAATCAGGTACGCCATCAATTAGCATGACTTTTTATCTGTTTGATGCTTGAAGGTTGGGTCTCAAGGACACAAAAACTTTCAGATGCAAGGCAGGGTCAGTAAGCATCCAGTGTTTGCAGTGCTCATGGGTATTTTTCTCTTCTTCTTTTTTTATGACCACCACAGAGGAAGTGGTTAATTCTGAGGCAGGCAGGGTTCAAGCCTGCAGGACAGGATCCTGTGCATGTTTAAGGCCAGGGTTTCTGAGGAAGAGTTGCATGTAGAAAACTCTGACAGTGGACAGAGGGCTCACTGGGAAGAATCATTATGAGTCAAAATTGCCTTCTCACGAGTCACCAAAACAGCTCTTTGCAGAGACGTTAGAATTACAAAATGTGTTTTTTCATCGTACAGCAACTGCACTGTCGTTCTACTGGTTGGGTTCTCTAAAGGCCGTGTAACACACAGCACTTTTTCCATGTATGAAATTTCGGTATTTCGTGATACATGCGTTGCTTATGAAATTCATACGTGTTTCTCACATTTGTTGTTGGTCAATGTGCTCAGATGTCCGTCAAGGTCTTGGCGGATGGGTCTTTTTTAAACTTATTATAACAGATAAATACTCTACTACTATATATACAATAACTTACAAAGACATTAAAAGAAGCATTTTATTTTACCTTTTTATATGAGAACTTTTGAGTTTAATGAGAATTAAACAGAGAGAACCGCAGTGAAACGGCTCCCATCAGCAAAGTTTAAGCCCCCGGGAAAAAATTATTAAGAATAAAAGTCCATAATCTCTCAAAAAGAGCCAAGACTAATAAATGGTTAAGTCGAAATCTCAGCATCATATTTACGCCACAACAACGATTTGTAATTTAAGTCATTGTTTTTTTTTCATTGTTTTTTTAGTCATTTATAACAGAGATGTGAATCACATTTGTTCCGAAAATACTAAAACTACAGTCACTAAATTTTTCTCACGTGGCTATTTTCACTAGTTAACTACGTTTTTCTAGCTGATAGTTGCACTTATTTTATATGACATGTTAAAAAAGTGCTCAGTGTTAAATGATAAAACAAGATGATGAGAACCGGATTTAAAACGCTGTAAAACTATCAAATGAGTGAACTCAGTAGGGGTGGGATTATATAAGCTTGCTTCTTCCCACTCCTTTTCAAGCAATAAATTAAACTCTACTTATACTTTAGTTAATGATCGCTGTATTTAATTAAGCAAATGTGCTTTAAGTGACTTTTTGTTTTGTGTCTTTAATCAATGCATTTCATCATTTCTGTAATGAGTTTGATAAATATGTGTAAATTCTTTATTGCTTTGACTACAATGCTTGAAATAAATAAATAAATAAATTAAAAAATCAAAGATTAATAGAATGAAAATACTGGAAATCCTGGATCTGTTTATTACATTTCTTAATTTTAAAAATGTTTTGCAAAATAAACTGATAAAGACTCAGTATCGGCAAATTCTCAAAATCAAATGACTCAGAATCGGATAAGGCCCCAAAACAAATCTGATTGGGACATTCCTACGCAGAATCTTTATGATTTTATTTAAGCCTCAAGGGAAAAAAAACGATAATTTTACTATGAAGATGTCCAGGATACCCAAACATGATAATTAGTAGTTAACAATCCTCATTTTCTATATAATAATAGCTACAAGCACATTTTTCAGTCGGCTGCAGTGGATGAGAGCTGTTGTGCATGATGGTTTGTGGAGGTCACCATCCGCCTCCCTCCCACCTCCTCCACAGAGTCCAGCAGCCCAGGACAGAGCTGGCCCTGAGAGAGAGAAAAACAGGAATGATTCAAATATGACATCAGAAACTGATCCTTCAGGGAAAGGAAAAACGGTGCTAATGCTCTCAGCTTTTAAATAAAAGTCTTTTTTCTGTTAACTAATTTTTGGAGAAACTGTACGTCCTCTAACACTACAAATCTCACTGCGACTGAGGCAACCCCCCCTTCTAACGAAAGCAGATACAGTCCATTTTTATATATAAGTAAGTGCAGTTGTAGCACATAAGTAAGTCGATGTGAACAGGGCCTACATCTGTATTGAGCTACAAAGTCCTGCTTTTATACTTTCGACTCTACAAGGCTATGAATCCCCAGGGTTAGGCCCCCCCACCCTGTTTGAACATGTGGAGCGTTATGTAGCTTGATGTGTAGCGCAGAAAGCATTCCCTCTGCAGTTTACTGTGGGACTGGCTGGGTATGGCAGATGTCTGCAACACTGTTCTGCTGCGAGTTGAGGGCTCCATTTCAAAGGCCTGTTTACTGGCAAGCCTTAATAGGAAGTGATCTTAAAGTGTTCTTTTAAACATGTCAGAGGCTAATAGTTTAATTTGCTCTGAGTATTGCTCTGTCTAATGAGAGTTAACATGAGCTCCCGACTGCACTGCTCAGATATTTATCTTTTAGGATGGAGACATAATTTTCGCTTTCATTCATCAAGCTTTGGGTCTTTTCGGCTTGTTACATGTGGAATTTTGTTTATACAACTTGCTCTGCAAGACTTAATTTGTTTTACAAGTCACGTGTTGCATATACATGCTAGGCTTGCATGTTTCTTTTTTATTTTTTTAACCAATGTAGTAAGCAAACTTTGTTGGTGTGCTCCTAATACTACCAAAATGCAGTGCATCCCCGGACTAATACTTACCCCTGGGGTGTGAATAATTCCAGCGATCACCGGAAAGCTTTAATCCCCCGATTTATTTCTCATATTCCACCTGTGATTCTTTGTTCACACCAGCCTTGGCAATGCGAGTTCAAGCAAGCACTTCCAATGAAAAGCCTATGTAAATGCACATATATGCATGTTTCAGGTTACCACATTCAAAACGCTTGCGTTTACGCGCCACTACGTACGTTTTCAAGTCAGTTTTTGGGCTCTATGCACAATCACATTGAACGCACATTATAAGTTTAGCCAGGTTGAATAAAACGTGACCAATCAGACACTCGGATTTGGCAGGGATGTATGGACGGGCGACCCCTTTTAACTCACTGAAGTACCAATCGTTTAAAATTGATTATGCTGGAGAAATTAATTGAAGTTTCTGCCCAGATGGAATTATATGACACCAACTCTTTCATATAAAGGAATAGAGCTGTGAAAGGACAAGTCTAGAGCAAAATTCATGAGATCTGCATCACTTTGACATTTCATATCAAGCCTCTTCCAGCTGTAGGTACACGTAATGGATAATGGTTGATGAAGTGTCTATTATCAGAAGTTAACGGTTGCTTTTGCAAAGCCTGTTAATCTTTAAAATGGACTCTTTAAAGAGCATTTTTTAGCCTTAATCAGGTCACTTACAAAAGAAATAAATATTCTAACAATTTTTATTATTAAATCAAGTCAACCTTTATTTATATAGCCCTTTTACATCACATGTCACTAAAAATATAATCACATTTAAAAACAAAATGACTAGACAAACGATCCAGAGAACCCCCCCCCCCCCACACACACACAAATGCACACAGCATGATAAAAAACAGTGATAAAATGATGGAATGTAGAGATTACTTTATTCTTGTTTTTGTTTTTTTGTTGTTGTTAAAATATTTTTTTTTACAAAAAGCCGACTATTTGATGTGCAGTGTGGCGACACTGACCTCGACTGCAGCGGCAGAGGATATGTATTTGTTGATCATCCCAATAGGTTGATGATAAACAAATACATAGACCAATTGATGAACTTTCTCTCAGTCCAGAGAGAAATTTCACCTCTTGCTGCTTGTTTTTGTCTATATAATTGAGCAAAAGTTTGTTTCAAAGAAGCCAGCGCAGTGATTGAAACATTTGAGCTTTGTGACTGTAACTTCTTGTTTAGGTGTACATTATCACTAGTAAATTATCACTTTTTATTCCACATCCAGCAGCCAATCACAATCGAGTATTCACCTGAACCATGTATTGGTACAGTCCAATATTGCTAAAAGCGCTTTCAAGAACCCAGTGTTCAGTGTATTCTTGCATAGTGTGAACGTAAAATAACAACAAAGTAAAATAAAAGCAGTGTACAAGTTAAATTGAAGGAAAACTCCCTCCTGTTAAAGGATCGAGCCTCTAAGCAGCTCTTGAATTGCTGAGTTTGCAGACATTTTCGTTTATTTCTCTGGTTGCCAAAGTGTATAAGCTTGTGTGGGTGTGCTGTGACATGTTGGCGTGTGCTCCCACACACAGGATGGCAAGGTGGAGGAACAGTGATTGATTGGGTTTCCACAGGCCTCCTGTGTGTTCATTGTCAGAGTCCAGTCCGTGATGCGGGTCATCCCGGGAATCAAGGGCCAGCACTGGATCACCGTAACATCCCTTCCTCAGATCCTCAGACTTCAGCTCTTTTTCTAGTCACTTGTCTGAAGAAGAAGATGGATATGCCTTCTTGTCTCTGACAGCATCCTCACTTATCTCTCTCAGAAGGAGCATGTCCTGCTGTACTCTGCCAGAGGCAACAATGTTCTCTCTCATTTGATCCCTTGTTGGTTGCCTGCGGTATCATGATGATTCCAGATCAGAGATTTAAAGCCTTATGTGCAAGCACTGAGAATAAGTACATTCAAACTTCAGGTTAATTTTATAAAACTTGTGCAAAAGTGTGCAAAAATATCTGTATTTGACTGATCCATTGCACAATAACAGTCTTTAGTCTGATCCAACAGAGTAATTGATCCGACAACTCCCAGTGTAATACCAGACACTGAATCGCAAGCCCAGTGAGATGACTACAGATAACTCAGAACCTTAAAATATTAGATGCATTTGGGTTGACAGTGGGAAAAGCTCTGTTGTGGATACTAGCACCATTGAGTGAGAACAGGGCTGAATGACCTCTAACCCCTGGCGTTCTAAACAGGAAGAACCTGCTTGTTCCAAAAACCCAAAATCCCACAGACTTTGATAGAAAGAAACAGCTCTTACTCAGTCATTGTAGTTGTCAGAATAACCATTCTTGCTCTGATACCTTTTTATTAACTTCTTCTTCATAATTCTAAATTGTTTTAATGACATTTCTTTGCGCAAGTTATTCAAGTTAAAATTTGACCAATCAGAAGCCTCAATAAAAGTAGATGGTCTCATTTGGTTAGCGTTTGATTGACAGTTTCTTCATGTCCTGCTTTTACGTGAGAGGGGTTTGGACTACCAACAAACTCATTCCTGATTGGTGAGAGTGGATGGCATAGTAATGTTGACCCTGTCTGGCTACAACACAGAGGTGTCCCAATTTATAAAAATGGCAACTGAATTGTCTTCATTTTGTTGGGCGTTTCAGTGAATGACATAGTAGTTACTACGTTTTGTTCTCACCTATAGAGAGATATACCTAACATGAAACAGAAGACATTTGGGAAAGGTACTCTATCTGTCTGTCTGTCTGTGCCATCTGTCTGTCTGTCTGTCTGTCTGTCTGTCTGTCTGTCTGTCTGTCTGTCTGTCTGTCTGTCTGTCTGTCTGTCTGTCTATCTGATTAGTTTAACATTATAAACGTGTGGCAGACTATTTATTTCGACTAAATGAAATAAAATTGCATTGCCTGGTGTTGATTTGAAGTCAAATACATACCTTCCTGAATTAATTGCCTTTTTATGTTTATTTCTATTGTTCGATTATTATTTCTAATACTCCAGCTGAAAATAGTTGTATCAAAATAAAATATATTGAATAAAAAACAAAATTTTTACATTGGTTTTAAAGCCTGTGCCTGGAACTATCCCCTCTCCAAGGTTTAAAACAACCGTCTGCCGTCTTTTGATGCTTCTTATTAGGATTTCCTCTTGTCTTGGAGTGGCAGTGATTAGTTGTCATTAACATGCTTGTTTCACAGTTGAGTCATGAGGCATCGAAATCCCACTCAGAGTGACAATGATGTTCGCATCTCCTTTTCCTCTCAAAGCTCATTCACCACAATAGAAAACATTCTCTTTTCTGAAATCATCTGAAATAATGCATGTATGTTCAAAAAAGTGGCACTAAACCTCATTAAATCTTTTGTTCAGTCTTGTAAAGATATCAGATCAATGACCCTTTGTGCAAAACTTGTCCGAAGATAATCATTACACCTAAAGCTTTTCTTGGAAACTTTCAGCTCGAGCCGACCCTACTCTGAGCTTTCCCAACATCATGCTTTCTTTCTATCTTGTTATTTGAAGGTTACAACCTGGAGATCAGCATGAAATGGCGTCCATGAAAATGACAATGGATCCCATGCTCCATGCATTAGTTTGTAGCTTGATCCACTGTAAAACATTGCACTTGTTCATCTGCTTTTCATTTGTCCTTTTTTCTTCTCTTAAAAATACAGATGATAGTTTGCAGTAGGAACTTGCAATATCAGTGAGGGTACAAAGCAGGGGTCCCCAATCCGGGCCGGGGCGGTGTCAGATGGATCGGGTTAAGCACCTGATTCGGGTAATCAGGAGCAGAAGCCCAGGACAGGCCTGGTGCCTGGATTACCATTGAATCAGTAACCGTGAATCTAAACAAATGTTCATACAACTCTTTAAAGTGTGGATGCCATGCTTTGAACAACTTTGTCAAATAAAAAAGCCCTTTAAACGCTGATTCTATTGATACCCAATAGTTAGCGTCGAAAAAAATCCGAAGCATATGAATAATAGACATCTTCTAGAAGGAATCAGAGATTTGAATTTGCGCTGGGCGCGGAGCTGAAAGTGACCTGGATATGACCTGGCGTCATGAAAGGCATTGACTTTACGCAGTTCGCCGGACAGCATGTAAACAAAACAGGTAGTCTTCGTTTCTCTCGTGTTTAAATCTGTTAATCATCAACATGCCAAATCGTTGTGTGGCAGCTGGATGTAGCAATACATCTAGTGAAAGTGTATCTGTGTATAAAATTCCCAAAACAAGCGCTGCTGAAAAGGGAAAGATCCACCTTCAAGAAGGTGGACAGTGAGATTTTTCCTCCAGATCTGCAGGAGAGAAGTCTGCGTTTGCGAAGGGACAAAAACCGGGACACAAACGAAGAATTTTGAACGGAGAGTTGGGAGGAGGATCTTGGCACAAAGGTCGAGGAAAGCGAATTGAGCTGGAGGCGGCGAGCCGTTTCACCAGAGATGGAGAGGGCCGGCTGGAGTCGGGCGGAGGCTGCTAAGCTGGTGTGCATCGCGATGGATCATTGAGCGAAGTAGTGCGTCGTTTTTCTGTTGTCCTTGGATCAACTGGAGTATTTCAACGCGCTCAATTTTTTGCAAGAGAAGCAACAGGCCTGCAAGCGTTTTTTCTTTTGCTTTTGAAGTGCGGTGCGTGAGAGTAAACTGAACTGTGTGTGTGTGTGTGTGAACGCGTCTTGGCGCGAGAAAGGTTTCAAGCTGGTTCAAACAGGTAAAACTGTTAATGTTCCACAGTTGTTAATGAATATACGAGCTTGTTAACTAAGAGTAGTAATATCTGAAACTTTTATTTTGTGACTTTTATTTTTTGTAAGTGGGTTGAAAACCAGTGTTTACCTTTGTTTAGATTAGGCCAAAGAGGACATTTGGTATATTTTAGGGTAAGTGGAGTAATTTAATTTTATACATTTTTTACTTAATTGGAGTGGTTTATATTTTTGTTGGGGGTATCAATTTATATTTTATTTACCAAATTATAATTTATTAAACAAGCTTTTACCAAAATTTGGCTAAATATTGAAAGATCTCTGGAGTCTCTTTATTTTCTTATTAGAACACGCTTTGATTTATCAGGTTACCAAAAGTGACTCATCATCATGATAATCTCCGCCTTCCTCTTCATCTTTCTGTTCATCGATGATAAATCGCTAATAGAGGCGGTAGCATCACTCTGTGCTTAAGCTATCGGTGCTAACCATGTTGTCTGCCTTCCGTTCGTCACAAACATGGCGTGAAGTCGAATCGCGTGAAACCGGCCGTCCTCGTTGTTTATGTCGCGTTTTCGCTATTTATTCTTTTAAATAACAAAAACAATCGCCAGCATGAAATAGAACTGTACTATATTTTGTATTAAAATAGGCCATGTCATATACTTTAATATGTTATTAGTATTTGTATATTTGTCAATAACAGTAACATAAAATTTTTTCCTTTCCATTGATGTTGCAATTGTGTCTAAATGTTGATGGATCAATCCCGATCGGTCAAATAGGTAAATAACGTACAACCATGTTGTGCCTTAGTCACGATTGCCCTTAAGGGTGGATAAAGGCACGTCTCAGAAGATAAATGGGCAAAAATCTGTGCGTGGAATGTCCCACAAAATTTTATGATAAACGATAAGTCTGTAGAGCAAATTGTTCATGGAGTTGTTTCTAGGGCCTGCAGGCACATCATACGGCATTGACATTTTTTTTCAGTTCCCCCAAAACTTGCGAACTGTGCAAGGAGGTCGATACTGCTGTTGAAATGATAAGTGTGCGCTCCATCTGGCCCGTTGCACATTTTATGCCTTCAGCCTGAAATAGGGAAATTAGAATAGCAGAGTTTAGTTTGTGTGGGCATCCTGGGCATTATACGCATTCAAATCACCTGCACATTGCGTGCGTGCAGGACTTGCTCCTGGTCATTAAGGGCCACTAATAACTAGACGGTGGCAACAAACGATAGCATCATCTGTGCCCTATAAGTGGGCAAACTTACATTATCCTTTCAAATACTTCATGGTACATTTACCACATGCATGACCATGGTACATTCTAATTTCCCGACATCCCTTGAGGAGACTGTATGAGCCTCATCGGGACAACCAAACGCACATGCACGCTCGTAAATATGCAGCCGCTCTTCTCTACGACCTACCATGGGCCCGGACAACCCACAAACCCACATCATCAATACCCTTACAGGTGTATGTGACCTACTGACATTGTAGCCTTATATGCCCTTTGAGCAAAATATGTTCAATCGCATACTTCATTGTTGCCATACAAGTGTGTTGGATAGCTTGGGCACAACTGAACCCATTTTTAGTTAGGTTCAGAAGGTAAAGAACCTATATATCTTAGGACAGGATTCAAAATTTTGATAATGCTTATAGTAGAGACTGGCCCTGATGACTTCCATTCATTCATTCACTTTGATGTGAGCCTTGCTGCAGTCAACAACTCTCTCTAACCAGTCAATAACTTTTGAAGCTGGTGTTGTAGCCTCAAAGTGTATTTGTCTCATTATCATCCTATGGACCTCTTTGCCATTTTAACAGCTCAACCTAGACCTATAGCCTAGGCTGAGGGCTTTTCTGGTTTTGACCATATACATATAAACACTGTAAAGTAATATCTGATGTCAACACTCTAAATGGCAAAAACGAAGTGTGAAATAGTACAAGCATTGACTGAAATAACAAAATAAATCCAGTTAGTGGTATAAAGTAAATGGAGAACTTAAGTGCACCCATGGGTCCACCCACCTGCAATGGAGGTAATGCGAAACTGCTCCCAACTGATAATCTCCCTCCAGTGGTCTTTTGAGAGAACTGGAACCTTTTGCAGTTCTTTTGAGGTTTAGGTCAGATTCAGGTATGTGGGTGGTGGAAAGATCTGAATGAACTAGCTCCTAGTCCAGAAGGGTCGGGCGATCAGCTGCTTTTCAAATATCCACCATTTTGTGCACATTTTGCATGGATGGAAATTGGTCATACGTGAATTTACGTGGAAAAAGTGTTCTGTAAATTAATTTTCACAGATGTATCACGAATGAACCACTGTTAAAACAACGAAGAAAGTACAATTAAACCACGCAAGGACAGGTAAATCAGCATTAGAACATGAACTATGCTGTGGTTAATGTACTTATCATAACAATTCATTAGTAATTCATGCATCGGTTATGTAATTTTAGCGCATAATATGTGTAGATATCACGTGTTATAGAAGTTATCCATCGGTGCTGCATACATGAAAAGCCAGACATATGTGGAACGGTTGCGGAAAGACCCAAATTTACATATGCATCTCATAAAAATCACGCACAATTATATAAGATTTACATAATTAGTGCGTATAAGCCTTGTTAAATAGGCATAAACTGCGTAATTCTCAACTGACCTGAGCTGAAACCTTCCAACAAACCTCTGGGTATTGACAAATGTAGATGAAACACAGGAATTGATCTACGCATCTATCGCATGTATCACGAAAGACCAAATTTTCCTACATGCAAAATATACAAAGTGACTGTGTGACACGGCCTTTACCAGCTTTACATTACTTTAATCAGGTAAGAAAAGCTGCAAGGGCAGTGTTGATCAGAAAACAAGCAGAACAATGGCCTATCAGGGAAATTGATCTCTAAAAAAAGTTTCTCAATAGGGTCAACTTACTGAGAAATCAGCAACAACTTTCATGAAGGTGACTTCAGACCACTGCAAAATGGACAGAACCCTGCTTGGTACCATTGCATAATATACACAGGTGATGAAAACTTTCTTTTGCCACCAGGAAATCAGATAACACATTTGAACTGCTGCTCTTTGAACCCAATAGGGCTCTGTGACTCAGATCAGCCACACCTCCCTTTACCAAGCACAATTATCAGGTCTCTGCAGTGCTTGATGTTAAGAGGAGTTAAGTGTATTAAAGCAGGGTAGCATGGAAACCATGGAGGGCAGTGGACCCTGAGAATCAACAAAACACACTCAGACAACTATGGGCTTTGTCTCTCCACTTTCTCACTCACTAGTTTAATTACTTTTGGTAGCAAAAGGCAGAATATTCATATTCCTTAAGTGTTTTGGGAGAAAACAAATTGATTATTAATTTGTCATGAACCTGAAACATATTTAGTGAACTAAAACCAAACTTTTTTCGGAGGAGACTTTGTCTTCATTTTAACATTTTCTTTTTTTTTTTTTAAACGTGTCAGTTTGGAAAAACTAGACACTCAAATGGTAATGAATCGTACTCATAAAGGGTTCAAAGCTGCTTTCCGAGCCAAAACCAGGTCAGCAAATTCACTCGCTTTGAGAATGGGCAGTTTTGGTTGAAGGCTCCTACTAATCTTAAGTCATTTGTGTCACAGGATGATCTACAGCAATGCCCTCTTCACAGCATGGCTCAGAAACAATCTCCTGACAAAAGTAGACCTATTCTATTGCCCCTGCTATCTTTAAATTGAAATATTGTGATTATTCCCATGGTTCAAGGGAGGCAAGCTGTAATGGCTGGACAAATGATGTGGAAAAGCAATAAAAAGCTGCTCCCTGGAGACTCTTCAAGCTGGCCAAGTGACACAAGCCATGAGGGATATGAGCTGCCGATGTGTCTGTGGAGTGTTATCCAAGTTGTAGTGAGCTGCTGCCTCACAGCCATAGATCTGCACTGCTTAAAGGGGATTTGACTAAACAAATGGCAGCATATGGTAGATGAGAGTGAGAGGAGCGAGTGGAGAAAGGGGGATGTGGAATTGTTTTCAGAGAAAGAAGGGGAGGGTGTACTGGTGTTGTTAAGGGGGTGTCCATGTGTCCCTACCCTCCTCAATCTTTCATTATGTTGTCACACTCTAGTTGTGTGCTTCCAGTAACACTTTAATTAGCCTCCATGCGTTTAATTGTGCATGTGCGTCTGCCAGCTTCTTTTGCTGCGTAAATCTGTCTTGTTTGTTTGCTTGAACTCCAAGGATCAGTGTTGCTGCTGGAAGCCATGCATACCTTCCAGATTGCACTTCTTCTTTTTTTTACCTTGTTTTGAGGTACATTTCTTTTTTACCTACTGTTATTAAAATTTGTGTTTATGTGGCATTATACCTGCCACCATAGGTGTAGCATCCTGTCCAAATGTGCAAAAGCATGGAGGGCAATGGTCTGCAACAGAATTCTGTTTAGGAACAAGGTCGTTTTTCTAGAACATAAAGCAGCAATTGTTTAGTAGAAATTTGCCCCATGGTTGTACAGGGCGGACAGCTGCTGTTGCTGCCGTTGTTGTTGGTCCACACCAGCAGTCCTGCCTCCGAGTTGTGGGCAGCACTGTTGGTGTTGAGCAACTCCGCCCCTCTTCCCCTCCCCGTTACTTGGAGCTAGTGCCCTACCCAGCCAATTTTCAATGTCACAAATACAATCTTTTTCATACAACATTTATTCAGTTGCTCCTAATTTACAACGATTTTATTTATAAATACTCAGAAAAGCAAATATAAACTTAGTCTTCTTTTTATGTGTCCTCCATCATCAGAATAAAATGCCACAAAATCATGCTAAAAATACATTTTTCATTGGATTGGGTCTTTAAAGACAGAAGTATTTGACAGCTGTTTTATTGAGAGGAGTCCATTTTATGCCGAAATTTAAGGGGTATTGGGGTGATAAAATGAAAAGTTGAGTAGTTCTAGAATATATGGTATCCAAAAACCAATTTTTTGAATTTCATATTTTATTAAATTAGCTTGTATTTTAATGCTCTTTTTTTAACTGTTTGCAAACATATGGGTGTCTTCCTGAAAGATGCAGAATGTTTCCTGTACCACTGCTTGAATAAAAGTATATAAAAGTATAGACCCCTAAAAGTATAGACCCCAACTTTTGTACCACAGCCATGGAACAATTTTCCCAAAGTAAGAAACAGCCGGTAGAAGTCTATTTTTTTGTCATAGGATAAACTTAAAAGAAAAAAGAAATACATTGTTTTAAAAGGCCAAGTGGTTAAACAAAAGTAAAGTTCTAGTCTCCTTTATGGTAGCATATAAGCTGATAAAAATGTGCTGGGTGTCATCCATAGCTGGGTGCTTTCTGTGCCCCAATATCAGTTGAAAACATGTGACCAGCAGGATAAAATACTCTCACACTTTGTCAGAAAAAGAAAAGCTATCAAAGCAGTTTTGAGACTCTTTACGATTCTATTCTTTATTGCAAAATAAGAACCAGACAGTTTGCTGGCAGGATGAGGTTCTGCAGCCTGGAGCTAACAGAAGCATCAAACCACAATTGTGTGTTGCCATCTGTGTGTGTGTGTGCTTGAACCTGTGTGTGGCTGTTTGGAGCTGCTGCGGTTGCTGCTGTTGCTGCTACCTCCACCACTTGCCTTCGTCTCCTCCCTTCACTGGCCTAATCAACAAAACAGCCTCAGCTGCCCCTTCGGATCCCCTGCCAGGGTCCCTATCATCCTCTGATCAAATATTAATGTGTGATACTGAGCTTGCTCACTAATCCAAAGCCAATTAATATTATCTGTCAATTATTTACAGATCCTGAAGTGTGGAGGCAGATCCCCAAGGACTATATCGGCCAGGTTCAGAATACATAATTAACTTCCTCTTTTGCACCCCCCGACCACCTCAATCAGAGCCCCTCTTCATTCCTTTTACTCTTGTGTTTTCCTTCATTTTTTTCCCTCTCTCCTTTCATCTCCTCTTTTCCTTTTTGTTTATGTGTGCCTTTTAAAGTCTAAATGGTTGTCTTTTTAGAGGTTCAGGGCGAGTGGCTCAGGATGCTTCTTGGGCATTAGCATTTCTGATATAACTGACACTGCAGGATGGGGGTGGAGGGGGAGTTGTGCTCTGCCAAGGCTTTGTGTCTGACTCTCACACAGTGCAGTCAGGGGATACTCTTATTAGTTTCCAGCACCGATGCGCAACAACATGACATATGTTTCAAATCCGGAAGCTCTGTGATTTGGGTTGTTAGCTCCAATCACTTACATCGTTATTCCAATGCATGCTGTAGCTGTTTTTTTCCTTGATATTTTGTCTTCTTAGAGTTGGCCAAGAAAGTGGGAACTTGAACACAAATGCACCACAAACACACACACACACACATGCGCATAAATCATCTGTGATGAGGCAGTTCTGTTTGACCTGAACTTTGTTATTTTGGTCTCATTTGGTGGCTGTGAGAGGCACTGTGGAAATGGAGCATTCGCCCTCAGAAGTCTCTATTCCACACAGCTCCGCCGTACTCCTGCAGCCTCTGCATGTTGCAGTCGATGCAGCTGTTGATGCAGGGGGTGTTGGGGCTTGGGGAGACCTGCTGGTGGTGGTTGTGGTGTTTGGGCTAGTGGCTGAGGGGGGAACTGGCAACGTGAGAGGGAATGATGACAGCCGGTCGTTTGGATCCCTTGAGCCAAAAATCTGCCTCTTCAGCCGAAACAGTGAGGGAGAAGAAAGCAGGCAGAAGAAAGGCAGGATGAAAGGGTCTGCCTTGTTCTGATGGTGCGATTTGTGCTGAACTCCAGCAACTTTGACCTGCCGAGGCCACTAATTGGAGGTCTTGGTGAAGAATTGCAGGATGCTGAGGTTTAGGTCCATTCCTCTGTCTTCCAGCTTTTCCCAATCTTACCTTTTAAATTGATGAGCTGTTTGTGCTTGTTGAGTTATTTCTCTTGTGCATTTTTGTACCAACTAACCTTATGCTGCGTTCACACTGGGCTCAGAAACGCACATTCGAGCAAACACATCCAATGAAAAGCCTATGTAAAAGCAGGTAAATGTGCATTTCGGGCTTCCACATTCAAAACTCTTGCGTTCACACATCGCTACGGAAGTTTTTTTGATCAGTTTTTGCGCTCTACGAACAATACCCGTGGCAACTGAACACACACTGAAACCAAATTAACTTTGACCATTCGGGGATTTGGAACAAATCCAAATCATTTCCTACCCCTACGTCTTCTCCCCACCCCTACATTTAGACCCCAAGCCTAAAGTTATGGGGGAAAAAATGTCTTGAAATCTGGGCGTTTCTGCCACTCAATGACGTCGTAAATAGTCGCCGGTCATCTACGTTTGCACATAGATGCCAGCACTCAGAGAATACACAAACAGCAAAAACAGAAAGTCAATACTTTTAAATGTAAATGTCTGTGCTTCAGAGTATGCCCATGTGAAGAAAAGCGTTTCTCCTCCATATCACAAGCGCGACGCAAATCACCCCTACCGGCGGAGGGATACCCAGGACTATGTCTTTACAGCTATCCCCTTAAAAAAACACTATTGGACACCACTACAGCTCCAATGCCCCAACGATTGGAGCAACAGGGAGGAGCCAGAGGGGTAGGAAATGAATTCGGAATCAACATGCACTAGGATCGGTAGTGACAAGAGCACGTTCAAGAATGCCTGGTTTGTACGTAGCTTTAGACTTCATCAAGTCTTCTCTCTAATAAGGACATTTAAGCCTCACCATCACCATCAATGTGAGCAGGAAGATGGCTTCTACTCGTTAGCTGTGCTCTCCAGCTTAGCATCACAATTCAGCAGCAGTTTAATCTGATATGTAAATGCAGTGTTTGATCCAAAGCAATGGAGTGACGGACAAAAATCTCTAGCTTCTCTGCCTTTCCTGTGCTGGTAATTAAAACAAAAGCTGGTTAGAGTCTTGTCTTTCATCACCTTACGTCCGTCTCCCCTCTGTTTTTCCTCCCCTTTACCAGTGTCTTCATTTCCACACTTTTCATTGCTGACATTAGGCAGTTGTTGCATATTTTTTAGGGCTGATGCTGTAAAGCCCGTTTGTCACACTGTAACCATAATGTTTGAAGCTCGGCTCCTTTGAAGTGTCTGACGTGGGACTGCTTTAACAGGAAGGCCAGCGGAGGCGGTCTGCGAGGCTGGTGGTGGGGGATTCAAATGACTGGCCTCTAGATGACAGAGCCAACCAACTGCGTTATGAATAAACAGCAGCTTGATGTGTTGCTTTGCGCTGCTCTTTGTTCAGGTGTTGATATCATGTTCCTATCACACTGCCTGTTAAATGACTGAAGGTCACTGGTGACTAGGAGAAGAGATCCATTTAGCTAAGAGACTCCCAGCAAGTGCACAAAGCCAGTCCTCCTGAGGTGTTAGTGTGAATGGGGATGATTACCATCAAGTCCTTAAATCCATCTGAATACATATTTGTTCAGCAAAAAGAAAGAAAAGGATGATTGGGTTATTTCAATCCTGGCAGATAAATAACATATTTAAGTGTAAATGAACTCCAAGCAGAGCGAGGGCAGGAAGAAGACTCTTAAAAGGAAAAAAAAAAACACCTTAAAAAGAAAGCTTTGTTCCACTGTTATGTTTGAACATGCAAATCTCTCGCTTTTAAGAATTTTCACATAATCCCGAGTGGTATTTGAAAATGTCCCCTAAGAAATACTATTTCCACTGACATACTGCAGCTCTGACTGGTGAACTCTTTAGAATTGTAATTATCTTGTGTTATTATTGTGTTTTCTTGATAAAAAATAGCAGTCTGAGAAAACAAACTGGACAAATTTTCCACGTATGAAATTTCAGTTTTTTGTGATACTCGCATGATAAACGTAAGTCATAAGTGTTTCTTGCATTTGTCATTCATGGATGTGCGCAGACGTCTGTCAAGGGTTTCAGCCAATGGGTCTTTACGTGAATTCTGTTTTGAGATGTCCAAAATTTTGGGTTGGGAATTAGGCAGTTTATGCGTGTTTTACGTAGATTATGTGCAATTATTACATAATTATGTCCGTGGATGACCCTCTAAAACACCAGCAGCATCCATGCAGGTCAACCCCGCATTTGACTAAGTTATTATGACCAGGAGCTCCGCATCATGAAAGCCCAACAACCTATCAACCCCTGATATGGTTTTTACCGTGATTGAAGATTAATTAAGTTTAAATGTATTAGTAGATATTTCCAAACCAATAGACTATCACCTAGTCCTTAGCTTTTCTTCATATCCCAACAAAAAATGGGAGCCTCCTGAGGCAGAATTGCAGCTTTTCCGAACCCACAAACTGTGTTTGCTGCTCAAAGCTTCAAATTCTTTTCCTCTTTCTTTTTTAAACACAAAGATAAAGATTAAAGAAAAGAAACTCTTGAAAATCAAACGTTAATGTAAACGTTCCCTCAAGCATTTTCATAATAAACTTATCTGGGGGAATATATTTTTAGCATAATTATATTTTTCCCTAAGAACTGAGACTTGTAATTCTGAATTGGAAACACTGGATTTTGACTCCCAAAAAGCTGAGCCACTCAACTCTTAAAGCAGTTATTGGATAATTTACTTTTTGTTGCATTACATGTCTTGATTATTCACCTTTGCAGGCTTTTATTTCAGCAAGTTTACCAAATTGTGTTTACAAATAGAAAACCTTTTGCAGGAGCATATTGAAAGTCAAACTTCATGATTTTGGTTCGTTTATTGATCATCTCCTTTTATTTTCCAGGTATTTGTTTGAATGTGAGAGCTTGACTGAGCCTTGAAGTGCCTCCTGTTCATCACGCTTTCTGCAGGCATTTGCTGCCAAAGCGTGATTGACTCCAAGGATGATGGTGTGCCATAAACTGTGCAAATGCCAGTGAGTGGATTCAATGTGAAACCTGTGCTTGGCTGGAAATATCCCCTTCAGATTCGGATCTCTGCACCAGTTCTGCACCTCCTTTGTCCTCCAATGCTGCTCAGAAAGACAGAGACTAGTTTCAGAGCCGGCAGTGAGGAGAAACTGGTGACTTTCTAATGAAGTTTGGGTAAGAGCAGATTACTCTTATTTGGAAACATTGCGTTGTAACATCTTGGCAAAAGGCTCCTCAGTGGCAACAATAAGAGGCTCTCATTCTAGGACACGGTAAAGACTCAAAAACATCACCAGAAAGAGGATTATCTTGTACCTTATTTTCAGCACTCTAGGGCAGACCAGATTATAAGGTGGACCGCCAATGAATGGTCTACTTTGGAACTTAAAAATAAGGCGCATCGAACTATAAAGCTATGTTGACACCACCCTCTGCAACACACGCTCAAGCGACCACTTCCAATGAAAAGTCTATTTAAATACACAAAAATGCATGTTTTGGGCTCCCGTGTGTAACCCTTATGCTATCTGAGATGACCCCACCCTTACATTGACGTGTTCTCCCTACCATGACAGAGGTGGATAAAGGTGGAAAGATTTCATTAAAGAAAAATGGTTCAGAGCACTGTCTAGTGGGTCTAGATGACCCGACTCCCAACGATAAAGTGCCTAGGATAGCACAAAGGTTAAAACTCTAATGTTCACGCTTTTCTATGGAAGCTTTCACTACCATTTTCGGGCTCTATACTGAAAATGTGCGGCCATTGAATGTGCATTGTGGGCCACACCAGGTAATCTTTGACCAACTTGGATTAATGTTTGGAGGATGTACCCTTTAATTCACAGAGCTGGCCGTCGTTTGAAAATAGATTCCAGCTGGAATTATACAACAGCAAATCTTTGGACTTTACTGGACATGCGCCAGTAAACAGTTGAGAAAAGAAAATGAAGAAGAAGAGGAAGTCCTTCCCTGCTTGTCTAGTGTGAACACCATGGGCTAAGCGCACTTTGAAGAGTCCGTGTTTAGCATGTTCAAGAACGTGCAACATATGCCTGGTGTGAACGTAACACGACCCACATTAGTTGAGACAAAAGAGTCAGAGATAAGTCAGTCAAACTTTATGAACTGTGTTCACAGTAACTCTATAGAGGTGAATAAACCTTTTGACTAATAGACCACAAAGGGTTCTAAAATTTGACAGACATGCTGGATCGGATAACATCAGTGGCATATTTAGGTACCTTATAAGAAAGAGAAATACCACAGAATCTGGAAAAAAATCCTTTAATTATCATAACATTTTGAAGTTTTTATTTTCAAAAGTGTGGCTTTTTCTCATTTTACTGCCAATTGCACCAATGGCTCGATTCTTCAGTAGTCCCTGTCCGTGCTGGGAGAGAATCTCTCCTTCATGTGAACATCCCTGAGGATTCTTCTTTTTTTCCCTGGATTTTTTTTTTTTTAGTAGATTGTCCTTACCGAGAAAGAGGGTCCAAGGTCAAGGACGTCCAGTTTAGTTCAGTCTGTTTACTTTAGCTTAGCAATCAACTATTTTATTTTATAACTGATTTCATATTTTGTACAATTGTGGAACCTGTTGAGACAACTATGTTGTAATATTGGGCCATGTAAATTAAACTGAATAGAGTTTTATCAAATTTTCCTCTGGAAAAAAAACGCAAACCTGGATGAAATGCTGGATTTCTGTGGTGTTTGAATAATTGGAAAAACGTCAGTTCGACTCAGAAATCCCACATAAAAAAAAAAAAATCTTCAAACACCACATGAATGCAGAGTAATTTTCTGCATTTGAACAAAGGACAAATTATTTGCAGTACGCTATCTTTGAAAGGGAAAAAAAAACAGTAATAAGAGTTATCAATATAATTTATTCCCGTTTAGCGGGTCATGTTAAATAGTTTGACTGATCACGTAAGGCCCCCAGGCCGTAATTTGCCCTTGTAACACGTTAGATGTGTTACCTATGTCAGCGTAGTCACAAAACCTGCAATAACCCAACTTTAGTTGCATCACATAAAAAAACAGACTCATACTACTAAAACACATGTTACTGCGACTACGCTAACTCCCAACCTTGATGGAAACCTAAAAAAAAGACACATTCAAACACAGTAACATGTTAGCTGATTTAGTCTATTTACAAAAACATCCAAACTTTTTTGCAGCTCGTAATAAATAAATAAATACATAAATAGAAAAAGATCAATTGAATCTTAGTAAACAAACAGAATTAATGCATGTATGCGATCAAATGTGATCATTTGTATTTTGTCTGTCAGTCTTTTCCTAAAGCTCTGGGTTTCTATTAGTTCAACATTAGTTATTTTTCTGCTTCTTTTCTACTTGAATGTTTGTAGCATTGTGATGCACTCTTATGCCTGTTTGTATGCAGTGCACAGGCCCGCAATATTAGATCTTGATATGTGAACTGTTTATAGGAGCTGCTGGACTGATACGGGCATGGCTCCGTCTGTTTTGTTTTTTGGGCTTCTTGCCTGACAACATCAGACAGTTTGGAACTTGTAACGGAGACTTTGGCCATGCTGGTTTTAATGTGAGGATAAGTATGAAAGGCATTTCAGGATTGGTGTGAACAATAGAAGAGGGGGAATGTTAAAAAGAGGCGCTCAGAAAGCAGGTCAAGCAAACCCCCCCATCCTTAACCGCAGCCCCCAGCTGGTTACATGTTTTCTCTCGCTAAAAGGCATGCTGAATCATAAGAACATTTCAAAACCCAATGTAACACTCTCCTGTTTATAGCAGTACACATACCAATCCAGTGACTAACCATGTAAAAGATGACCACTAAGTCCAGTGTTGCGCCTGCAACGGTTATAAAAAGTCCTCTGTAGTCCCCAACCACCAGATTTTGGACCGGTACCAGTCAGTAGGACTTTTGGCCCTGACCTAGACTAAAAAACTGAAAAAAAGTATTTTACCACGAGAGTTTAAAATATTTTTCAATTTTAAAGTATGTTTTATTTATTTTACTTTTAACAAAATCAGATCAAAACTGCAAAGTGGACTACATAAAAGGAAAAAGCTTTGGGTGTCACTGTCTCTTTCCAAATGGGACTGGCCTCTGTAATAAAAACTCACCCAAGACTGCAGCGACTTCTGGGTATCAATAACATATATTTTAATGCACTTCTTTAATGTGTTTAAGGCCAGCCTGTAAAAATACTGTCCACCTATTTAAGTTACAGTATGCAATTAATCTAAATTTGTGCATTTTCACTTTGTTTTATATTCAATGAAATGTTTTATCCAGAACTTCAGGTTAACAGATGCAGGTTCTATCCAACAGTGCTTTTGTTCATTTTGATTACAGTTAAGTCTTTTCTGAATTTCAGCTTAATCCAACATTAATAAAGTGTGTTCTGAAGTAATTTAATATGGCCAGTTTGTTCGTTCATCTTCTTCCGTTTTTTTTCCCTTTCGGGGTCACGAGGCTGCCGGAGCCTATCCTGGCCACTACTATGGCCAGTTAATAGGTAAAATGAATGGGAGTTCATTATTCTACTCATATCAGTGCCTTTAAAAAAATGTTGAATATCGGGTACAGTCTAAAGAGTTGAAGTTGTCAGTGCCAAAACTACTTCAACCTAAAATTGTCAGGATAGAGAATGGGCTCAGTTAAACCCTATACAACTCTTTGTCATATTTCATAGGCATTACCGAGACTCCTATCTCATTAGGATGATCAAAACTTTTCTTTAAAACCCATTGTACTGTACATACAGTAACTTGGTCTGTTTTCTGTCCTCTAGTTTATCATCGTTCCACCATGGGCGGTAGAGTAGCTTATTTTGCTCATTTCAAAACGGCTGCTTCCATGAAATCTAAAAAACACTTTAGGTGGGAGACATTTAGCTAATTTTCTAAACATTATGGTGATAATAACTCATCTATTGTTATTTATTTTTTAAATGACTACTTTCTCTATTGAAAGAATATAAGACATTTGTCATTAATTCTTTATGATACAGTTAGAGGATGTTAGAAATGTGTGGATTAATTGGCAAATATAGTGTTCTTTGTCTGAACACTCGTGCTAACATTTCTGCTTTTTAAACTAACTTTGTTGTGAGCTAAAACTTACTAAATCACACAACATAGCCTATCATTGCAATAATAATTTCTCAATTTGTTTTTGTGCATGAGTGTATTTCATCGGAGGGATAAAAAATGTTTTTAATTGAAATTTTCTGTTGATTCTTTGATGTAGTGGGCTTTACAGGGTTAAGTGAAAATCAGAAACATTTAGGGAGGGTGGGGGGGGGGGGGGCATGAGTGCTTCCATTTTTGCTTTGATATTCCACACCTCAGATGTTTGCATCTAGCTTTGTTAAACGGATATCTTATTAATTTATTTGTCTGCAGTCAGCTTAATTTAATGAAAGATTGCATTTGAAGGGGGGAGCACTTGGCAGCATATGCTGCAGGGACCTGCAGCATAAGCAAGAGCGCCAGCTGCAGAAAACAGACAGGATGGTACAGCAGACGCACAGACACAACTCACTAGTGTGACACACAAGTAAATGGAAATCCATAAAGCTTAGTTTTTTTTTTTTTTTCTTTTTAGAAAACTCACACCAACAATGTTCCAGCTTGGGTATGTAAATATTTTATGGTTTAAACAAGTCCTTGTTTGCAACAAGGCCAAAAAAAAAAAAAATACAACAACCTAGATAGTGAAGATATTCTGCGATGAGAAAAAAAAAAAAAACATCAGAAAATTCCTGCAGAAGTCGTTTACAGAGTTTTGTTTTCAGGCTCCATTGCAAACTGTGATATGCTGGCTACCCCTCCTTCCAAAAATAACCAAACACTGTAAGCCGCTCTGTGTCCCATCAGTACGGCCGCTTGGCTCAACATTCTGGATCAGATTTCTGTCAGGGTGGCACAAAGCGAGGAGATGAAGCTCAGCTGGGGTGTGAGGATGGGCATATCTTCCACTTAATACCACCTTGTGTTTTGGGTCCTGAGAGGAGCGCCCCCACAGCTGCCCTCCCTCATGCCTGTTTGTCAGTAACTGTCGATAAGTCTCACATTCTCGTTGCTTTCATCGGGAGTGGAAGAAAAGGCTGAAATAGGATGCTTCCTGCCCTTTAACACGCCAGAGGCTTCGTTAAGGGAACCTGTGAAATCAGTTTAATAGGCTGACATCACCCCTGGGCCTCCCTGACCCAGGCCTCATAAGACCCTCTCTCTTTTCTCTCTCTCTCTATTTCTTCATCCTCTTCCCACTTCTCCACCAAGTCTAATTTTACTTGTGTGAAATCTCCTCTTCTCTCTGCCATTTGATTTCCCATCTTTCTGTTTTCTCTTTCTGCTTCTGTATTTCACCCCTGCCCTCCTTGTTTTTTTATTACCTGTTTCTTCCAGGTTGCTCGCGTCTTTCAATTTCCTTCAGCCCATTTGACCTTCCCATATTTTATGTTTTTTTTAACCTTCTTTCCCTTCCTGTATACTTTCACTATCACTCTGTTTCTTTAAATCTTTTACCGTTTCTTTCTTCTCTCCTCCTAAATCCTTTCTCCCTGCATTTTTTTTTTTTGCTTCAGCAGCAGCGTTTTGTAGTCAATCTAATGGCAGATGGCTCTATTTTTCACCCAGCTGACCTTGATGAAAATAGAAGAGCAGGCCAGTCTGAGGACGACCAAGAGTGTGCCTGAACCTACCTGACACTAGTGAATAAAATATAGCGTTGGCTTCCTGTTGGGGACGGCTGCTGAAAGGGAGATCACCCCGCCGCCTTATTTATTCCCTTTTCCTACCTCTTCAGACGCTTACGGCGGGTAAGTGACGTTAATGTGCATACCGGCTGTTTGAACCACCGACCACAGGTCAGCCACTTTAATAGATAGGTTCAACCCTCTCTCAGAGGAATAGCAGCCCGACGCCTCCATTAATGTAGAGCAGGAATGTAGCCATAAAACAGTACTTCCTCATGTAATCTCTTAGTGGGTTTCCTGGGATGCTGCAGGACGCTGGGGTTTTATGCTCTAGAAAAAAGAAAAGAAAATCACAGTTCAATTAAATTTAGTCATAGAATTATTGAATCACTTTTAGCTTTTTGTCACAATTGAAGCATTGTTTTTAAAATATTAGATATACAATGTAGGTGCTTTTGGCAAAGGGGGGGTTTTCTGCTTTGTCTTCTCTTTTTTTTATATATATTAGTATTTATGTATTGTGAATATTTTGTCTTTTGGATATTGTATGAGGAGTGAGTGTTCCCTGGGCTCAGTATGTGTGTGTGTGTGTGTGTGTGTGTGTGTGTGTGTGTGTGTGTGTGTGTGTGTCTGTGTGTCTGTGTGCTGTAGCACAGTCCTTACTCTGCCAGGATTGTTATGGCTGCCTATGGCTGTAGGCAGGCCTTGGGGGAAGCAGGCCCTCTCCTGGTGGGGATAAAAGCAGGAGGCATCTGGCTCCAGCGGAGCTCCAAAAACTAAAAGTAGCCTAAGATCCCCTTCTCCTACTTTAGCCAAACAAGCTGGACTAATCCCAACTATCAGGGGATGCTCTGTCAAAACAAGCAGCAGGGCCCTTAGGCAAGCCGATCCACTGAGCGTTGAAGAGCTGCACAGAAAGGGAGAGAGGGAAGGAGACGCTCCCATTAGCATAATGCCTCTTAGTAGCGAGCTGGTGTGTTGGCCTGACAGCCTGCGCACAGGGGCACAGCATCTCACAGGGGGTTTGGGCTCATAGACAGGGCAGAAGGGGCAGTAGGGGCAGCACTGGAGATGTGGGAGCTTTCTGGTTTTAAATCAGCAAGGGGCAGAAACCAAACCCAGTCTGCTGATGGCAGTTCCTCTTCCCCCCTCTCTCTGTGATATCTGTTCCTCTAGCTTATTTTTAGCAGCCTTCATCCTCTGAAGCAGGTTGAGTCCTCCTCTCTCTGAATATGTGGGCTTCTGCCCTCGGCTCACTGTCGTTCACCCAATTCACCAGCTACATCACTACCTCACATAGTTATTCTGGTGATGCTGTGTTGTGGCTACTGGGAAGCAAGTAGGAATTTGTGTCAGGAAACCAGAGACACACAAAGCAAAATGGATTTATGAACCTAATGGCATGCAAACTATATATATATATATTTTTTACAAACTCATCTATCCTTATTGACAGATTTTTATACAGGACCAGCTTAAAAAGTGAGACCACAGGTCTCATTTTGTCCCAACTGTGTGTCGTTTAATTTTGCATATGCAGACTGGCTAAATGAAACAAATGAGCTGAAGGTGTTATAAACCCTAATGGGAACATAATGGGGTTATCTTAGGCCAAGTAATAATGAGTATCAATATAAGCAGACTAGCCCTTTATTAAAGTCTTACATCATCTGTAAGACATTTCATTTGAGAGGTTGCTTGTTGACAGTTTTTGTGTGTATGTGCAGGCGTGTGTTTGTAGCCCTCTTACCATAACCATTGTCTAATTATCTTGTTTTTTTATTTTTCTGTGACCCAAGCTCGTCCTGTCATTGTTTTTAATAGTAGTCGCTCAGTAACAAACATAGATACACTATTTATGATTTATGACGCTCAGTTGGAGGCCACAACTTAACTAAAAGATCTTTTTAAAAACAGGAAACCCTGCTGGCTGTCTGCAGTCCAGTAAGCCCTGCTGGGATTGTACTTGGATGGGATCCAGTTGATTATCATTTCAGCCCTCTGTCACTCATAAGGAGGCAGGTTCACAGGCCCAATTATCTTTGAAAACCCAACCATGCAGGCTGGCTGTGATCAATGAGGCCAATGCCAGCGTCGATATGCTCCGAGTCAAGCCCATTGATCAGAAGATGCATATAGACAGACGTTGTGAGCTGTATAATGTCAGGAGGGCTGCTGGGTGAGAGGAGAAGGAGGGGAGGCGAAGCGGAGGTGTACGGAGGGTGTGTGATCTGAGGGGGCGTAGCTGCAGCTCTGAGCCTCAGGTGTGCAGCATCAGGAGTAAGAGGTGACAGTTTGGTGCGTCCCAAGGGACAAGATCAGGACCTTGCCTGACTCCCAGTTCCCAGCTCACGGGATCAGGGTGACACGCCACCGCAGCAGCCCCTCCCACAGCTGCCACCGCAATTAAGTCTGGCTCAGTTGCTGGCCTGAGTACAATAAAACAAAGGGCACAACGAGCCTCTCACCTTATGCTCAGAGACTGATACACACACTCACACATGCACCCATGCAAGAAGGAAAGCTTCCCGCTGTCCTCTCCATTGTCAGAGAAACAAAACCCTCCAGCAGAGAAACACGGTTGCATGTCAGTATTCTCAAACTCCGGGTGTTGTAGAGGCGAGAACTTTTTCTGTTTTAGATCCAACATCAAAAACAGATGCTGGTATTTAAAATGATGAAAGATTTTTCTCTGCACACTTTGTTTATGCTTTGTTTCCATTTTTTCCTTGAAATTTGTCAAATGAAGGGACATCTTATTCTATTCTGTCCTAGTAGGAGGGTTTTAGGGCAGATGAAATATTTATGGAAAATGTCCTGTTTTGTTACAGCCAGAATAGAATAGTATTCTTGTTCATTACATTTAAAAGTCATGATACTGAAAAGATAATTTTTATACTCCAAGTTTCTACATTTATGCTTAAGTGACTGATTAAACTTATGAAAAACCTGCTATTGCATCTGGGTATTTTTTAATAAAGAATAGAAGGACTAGATAAACTCCCGAGTCTTATCCTCAATTTCCTCATCAACCTTATCCTCAGTTTGTCTGCAGCTGAGTTGCTGGTATTGCCCGTCTATGGACGGGTGTGCTTCTAGACTTTGAATTTCTATGTTGTCCATGTTCACCTTTATCTGTGTGTAAATGTGTCAGTGGGTCTAAATACAGACTTTTTGTGTCAGCTTGGGAAGTGCAGAGTGGCTAAATATGTTCTCAAAAGGTCATTCACCTGTAAGTGTTACTTAACGCAGTTTATGCAGATGAAACACTGTTCAGTCTACAAAGGTATCCTGAGCCATTTCTGAAGCTTTGAGTCTTGAGTGAATCACTGTGAGGCAATTTTACGCAAATGTAAAAAGTCTGAAACAGTGCTGAACCTTACACGGAAGGGCCGGCCCACCAGAATCAGTCAACAAGTACAACATTAATTTATCAAGAACCAAGAACAAGATCCAAGATTTGTCTCTTATAAGCATTGTCTTTAGATTTCAACAGCAAGCAAGAGAATAGAAAAAAATTGCTTCTGTGGGATTTCATGATTTAAGACAAAATTAAGGCTCATCTTTTAAGGCTTTGGGACCTGGGAATCACCATCTTCTTCTTACGTGGTTTTGTATCTTGTTATTTTTCATATGAGATCCTATGTTGGGTTTAGGAACTTAAAAAGTGTGTCCATAGGTGAAGAATCCAGCTCCCCCCCTCCAGGTGCACTGCATTGAAGCTATATTCCTAGCAGCTTCTCTGGTCTAAAAAGAAAGTTAAAAACATCAATGTGTTGAAGATTAAACCAAGAATCTTCACCCGTTTTTTCAAAGAGTGAACACTCACTGGAAATGCTTGATATCAATGTGTCAAAAGGTCAAATCATTTTTTTGGTTGACTCAAAAGATTGGGAAAATTACATTTTTACTGAGATAAGTGTCGTTGAATCAAATTGCCCGATGTCGTGCAAAATTGGAATGAAAATTAATTTTCACATTAGCCAATATAATAGTAATTCCTTACAAAAAACAACCCCTAAGCAGTATTTTGATCCATCAATGCATCTCTGAGGCATTCCTCTAAAAACCTACACCCTGAGCAGATAAGTCAGCAAAAAATCTTCATTTATATTGCCAAAATAACATAAATCCTACAAAAGTTCGGATGTTGTTTTGCTTTTGTGGATAGCTTACCAACTCCACCTTCTTCGAGCCGACTAGTTGATGTCATAAATGGGCGGCACCTGAGATGAGTCTTCTTATATTTTGGTAGGAAAATAGGCTGCAAAAATACACAAATTTGTTTTATCCCCTCACTTCCTAATAGGAACAAATGACAATTGTCTGTCTTTTCTTTAATTTGTCAGGTTTTACTAAAGAGGACAAAAAAGCAAGTTTGTTTTTTAACAAGTATTATTCTTTTCTTTCCTTCTATCTTATCTGTCTTCCAGGACTTTTGGAAGTATGGCAACAAATATCTTGCTTTGTCTTTGACTTTTTCCTCTTTTCACAGGCTCCCTTCCTCCACTACCCTTCGTTTGACCACTTTTTAAAAACTGCTTTGAATCATCACTTAATATCTACCAGTGTTGCCAGAAAGAGTCATGGTTTGAAGCGTAAAAGTCATTTAGAGACAACCAGACCCAGCAAAAAAATAAAAAATAATAATAATAATTAGCACTAATTAATCATCCATTATTTATTACTTCCTGATTTGATTGAAAGTTTAACTCTAACACATTTTTATAGATATTCCATCCCCCAGTCAGTCAGAGAAAAAACATGAAATTATGGACTCTACCAGACTTTACTCACAAGCACTGATGTTTTGCTCAAATTCTAACAATGAAAAAAAGAAATAGAAAAAAACAACACAAATATTAAAACACTATAGGAGTTGAATTAGAATTCAATAACCTATTATAAAAAGTAGGAAATTGTTCTTGTTTTTTGCCATTTTTCAGCAATTAGGTGCTTAAGCTAAAACAAAGTCCTATGGAATATAAAATGTCTGGCATTAAATAGAACATTAGGAACTTAAATTCAAATATCGCCTGAGATGGCTCCAAAAAGTATTTGTTGTTTTTTTAAAAGGAAATTTTGCATAACACCAACAGTAAAAATCTTCCCAAAACATATATGCATTCATAAAACAAATGATCTATTGTTTATATATTAATATAACAAAAGTTGTTTTCTGCCTCATTCTGTCTTTTCAGTGCAGCTTCACATCAGATCTGAAGTGAAATACATGACCTATCATATAGGAAGGACTAAAAATGTCTAGAATATAAAAAAAAAAAGCTTTACAATGTTAGCATAAGCTAGGCAAACTAGAACAATCACTCAAGGTTTGTAATCGCTCGTGTGGCAGGAGCTCCACAACCTGCACTCAAATTAAACACGAAAATGCAAAATAGCGATTCTGATGTTAAAAATGATCGGAATCAAAGCCGATACATACATATACACATAGACACATACACATAGACAACATATATATCTATATATATATAGATATATATATATATATCTATATATATATATATAAATAAAACATCTCATGTCTGCTGGTGAGGAAGACGACAGGTGAAGCACTATCTGTCACCTGCCTCTCCTCAAACACTTTTAATTCCTGCTTGAATGTGTTTCAACCAGGAAATAAAAAGCTTCCCAACAGATCCCAAAACCCATTGAAATTATGTCCATCCACCTCAAGCAAGGTTTGCCCACAAAGTCCAAGAAAAAACCTATTGGGCTGGCAATGCTGCCTGCTGCAGTCTGGACTGGAATAGATCAGTGCACAGATGGATGAGGAAGACTAAAACACCTTTACATGATTAATCTTATATCAGTTATAATAGAGTAGAGATTTGGGGTGTTTTTAATGACAGAGTAAAATAATGATGAACGTAAAATGTATACTAGACATTTTCATGAAGTATTCAACTTGGGGCCCCTGGAAAGTTGGGGCCCCAGGCGATCGCTTACCTTTACCTAATAGTGGGTCTGCCTCTGATATATATGGATATAGTTTACTCTAAAACGCTTTAATGAAGGCCATTACAGAAGCAAAGGCTAGAGTCTGTGAGAAGGCATTTTGGAAAGTCATTCGATGCTTCAGGAGTAGACAGCTACCAGTATTCTTTCAGTGTGGGTTGTTTGCTGTTGACCTTAATTAAGGTTATTGTTAAAAAGTTGAGGGAATTCTTTCAGGATCCTTTGAATCTTACCCGATGGGTCTCCCACTGAGAGTAGTGACTAAAGATCTAGAAGTGGGTAAGTTCATCACCCATTCACCAAGTTAGTGAAAGAGTTACTCAGAGTAAGGCCCTGGGAATAAGCGATATCATTCTCAGTGTTATATGGAGGGAATCTTGGATGACTAGCTGCATAATCAAATGGCAATAGGGAGGTCTGGTATTGTAATGGCAAGTGGAGTTGTGGTCCTTTTTCAGAATGGGGAGGTGGGTGTTCTCCAACTAAAAGTGGATTACTACTAAAGCACTCCTTAGTGGAGGGTTCTAGAGCAGCATTTATCTGATAACTAAACCTCTGATTGCGAGAAACAGAGCAGTTTCAGACCAGTTGTGAAACAACAGAAATAGATATAGATAATCTTTACCCTCAAATTTTAAGAAACTGGAGGCTAAAAGGAAATCGCCCCTCACTTCTGCCTCGTACTGGTCAATCCGTGAAAATATTGTCTGACAATAAACTGGTCTGTGGCCTGAAAAAGTTTGGGGACCACTGATGTGTGGAATCAGAGCCACAGTTTGAAACGGCTGAGGTGAGTAACAAAAGTAATCACAGAAAAGAGTAGGCACATTTAGCCTTCTGGTTAATGGAAAACAGCCAACATGTTTCACCAACTGTTGGGATACCATCCTTTTTAACCCTTGTGCTATCTTAGATATTTACACTTGCATTGACATATGATTCCTACCATGATAAAAATTCGAAGGAATTTATAGAAATCCATGGACACCAGTGAAGATCTACAAATCATTGAAGGAGAAAAGGTTCAGCGCACTGTCTAGTGGGTCTAGATGACCCAACTCCCAATGTTAAAGTGTGGGTGACATGGCCTATTTTAATAAGCCAAAATATAGTAAATAGTCTCTATTTCATGTTGCGATTGTTTTTAATATTTTTTCGAAAAAGAATAAATAGCTGACGATATAAACCAGCAGGCGACGCTTGACTTCACGCATTCCGCCCGACTTGGCCGCCATGTTTGTGGTATGAAGGGAAGACAAGGCAGACAACATGGCTAACACCGATAGCGAAGCACAGAGTGATGCTACCGTCTCTATTAGCGATTTATCATCAGATGAACAGAAAGATGAAGAGGAGAGTTGCGGAGATTATCATGATGATGAGTCACTTTGCAACGTGTCGATTCGAACCTTGCCCTAGAAAGTGAGGAGGATATAGCAGAAAGTAGTAGGTCTGTAGTGATGCCGATGGCGATAGCCAGCATGAAGATTATTTCTAGACTTAGTAAGTCTAAAAATGTATAAATTAAATTACTCCACTTACCTAAAATATATAAAATGTCATACAGCCTAATCTAAACAAAAAGGTAAACACTGGTTTTCAACCCAATTTAAAATAAATATCACCAAAATAAAAGTTTCCCCAGATATTACTACTCTTTAGTTAACATAAATCACTATATACCAAGTAACAACTGTGGAACATTAACAGTTTACCACGTTTGAACCAGTTTTAGAACCTTTTCACAAATGTGTATGTGTCTACACCTGATTCAGTTTACTCACGGTACCGGCTTTACCTCAAAAGCAAAAAAAAAAAGCGTTGCAGGCCTGTTGCTTCTCTTGCAAAACATTGAGTCTTGTTAAGAAATACTCCAGATTGGATCCAGGACAACAGAAAACACGACTTCTTCGCCTCAATGTGATCCATCGTAGGTACACTAACAGCAGCCTCGCTCCCGACTCCAGCGCCGTCCTCTCCGACCCAAGCAGCTTCGCTCGCTTCCAGCTCACCCGCCTTTCCTCGGCGCTCAAGAAGCCAAGATCCTCCCTCCCAACTCTCCGTTTAAAATTCGCCGTTTTGTGTCCCGTTTTTTTCCTTCAGCATGAACTTCTCTCCAGCAGATCTGGAGGAAAATCATAGCAAATCCACCTTCTTGAACTTTCCCTTTTCAACAGCGTTACTTTGTTTGGGGTATACACAGATACACTTTCACTAGATGTATTGCTACGGCTCAACTGCCACCTAGCGACTTGGCATGTTGATGATTAACCAGATTTAAACACGGGAAAGACTACCTGTTTTTGTTTATGCGTCGGCCGGAACTCTACGAAGTCAGCGCCTTTCATGGCGTCACAGGTCATGCTCGAGGTCACTTCAGCCTGCGCTCTTAGCGGCGCAAATTGGAAATCTCTGATTCCTTCGAAAGATGTCTATTATTCATATGCTTCGGATTTTTTTCGACGCGAACTATTGGTATCAATAGAATCAGCGTTTAAAGGGCTTTTTTATTTGACAGAGTTGTTCAAAGCATGGCATCCACACTTTAAAGTGCCTAGGATAGCACAAGGGTTACATTTGGGCATTCAAACAGGCAGCCATGGTTTCAGCTTCCACTCCGCACCAGCATCAGCAGTTCACAGTTTCATCTTTCAATGCTGTAGCATCAAATTGTTAGGATTTAAAACTATTTTAAAAATGTTTGCTTCTTAGCTACAAAATACATGGACAGCCTGTTACCACAGCTGCACTCTCAGGAGAGTGAGTGTTAGCACGTGCCTGTGTGGGTGTGAATGGGGCAGTGCCATACATGATACAGAGAGAAGAGAACTGTAAACACAGGCCTGTGTGGAGAAATGACTCACATCTCTGTTATGTTAGTCCTATATTTGAAAATGATTGTTTTTATTTAATGTTTATTTCCATAGGCATTTGTTCTATAGTGTTTATTGTTTTAATAATAATATTTCCTTGTGAAACTCCTGTGTGTTAAATTATAAAAGAAGAAATATCAATATCTACCAATTAGCAAAAAACGATTCGCGTAGCACGTGTTAATGGTGTAAGCCATTAACTGCGCTTTCCCCCCTCATAGTCATTAACCATGATACCACATATTAACCAGGTTTAGTACTTAATTCTTTTTTTTTTTTTCCGATTTGGTTAAGCTTTTCTTACAAAAGCATGCATCACGCTGCAGTCAAGATTGGCGATATAAATATGCTGATCGTCGAAGGGTTGGATAAGCAGCCGTTCAGAAAAGTTCATCTCTTACAGCTTCTTTTTGTCCAGATGATGAAGCAAAGGTTGTTTTAAAGAAGCCGGCGCAGTGATACAAAACATTTAAGCTAGCTGACCGGAACTTCTTTTTTCACCGTGCGGTTATCAGGTTTTAATGCATACCCAGCAGCCAATCAGAATCGAGTATTCAACCAGACCATGGTATAATTATAGTTATTTAGCCATCATGTATTTACAAAACACTCATCCTTGTTTGCAACTCTTGACATTTGGATATAGCACCATGTCTGTCTCAAAATCACCACGACATCAGTCAATACAACCAGAATTACTCCATATGTAAGGATTATAAGGTGCTCTGTAGTTTTTTGAAATGGTTTGAAAAGCTTTTTGCAAAAATAGTATATTACATAGTTATACAATACTACAAATAGAATATGATATTAAAGGATGAGGAGGCTGAGAACTCCCACAAATGTCTTTCTTTATGCTTCCTTGAAATTTTATGGATTAATTTAGTCTATGGAGTAAAAAAAAAAGGGAAAAAATGATTTAACTGCAGTTTTTCTGTCTTTTCTGTCTGTTCATTACTAGTCATTACTTGTTTTCTTTGCAATAGTGCATCCAATCTCCACACCTTAAGCAGAAATCTGTTTCCATTCAGCCACTAGGTCCCCAAAGAAGAATTGTTGTCTCAATAATGATGAACGATTATTGCCCTCAGATTGCTTTATGATGTATGAATGCCGTTAAAAGTAAAAGGCGATCCTTTCACTAAAATGACCTTTCTGTACATCATTTTGATTGCAAAACTAATGGTCACATGACAGACTAGGTGGAGGCTTCCCTTCTGCCTCGGCAACTGTGGAACTCAGTTCGATACATCATAATATGAACAAAGTGGTGAAAATAATAAGTAGGCTGCAACCCTTGTATATTATTGTCATTAGTAAACTTAGGCCAATGCTTCACCGGAGCATCAGTTTAAAAGACATGAGAAGGATACGAATAGTTAATCTCCATCAGATTTTAATTTTTGAAGGTTGTTGTTGTTTTTGTCTCTTTTGTTCTAAATGTCGTTTTTATTCTTCAGGACTTGTGCGGTGGCCCAGAAATTACCAAAATCCTCAATGCAAAAGCTTATTTTAAAGATCCTGGAAACCTTAATTAAAAGAGCAAAAAAATAAAATTATAAACCAGCACATTTTAGAAAATCAAACTACAATTCAGAAATTAAAAGCAATTCCAAAAGATTAGAATTGAAATAAGAATCAAACGTTTAGGAAAACAAGTAATTTTCAGAAATCAAAATGAATGTCACATACTAATACTTCACAATTACTAATGATTACTTTTAAAAAATTAAAAGGGGCATGTCAGTATTGCTTCATGCCATACTGTGTTGAAATGAGAACAAACATCATCTAATCAAAAATGTCCCATAGTACCTATACCTGTTCCTGTTTCTTTTGTTTAATTTTTTAATATTTAACTTATTTTCCGAAATTTTAGTTTGTTTGTTTCTTTTCATTTTATGGAAACTGGAAAGGTGGATACTATAGGACATTGCAGATTGGATGATGATATTTGTCCTTCATTTTCAACTCAAAGTTATTTGTACGCGAAGCAATAGTGGATACTCTGTACTCATCCTGTAACACTTTTATTAGTATTCAGACGTGAAAGATATATTTGACAAAACAACTTAAAAAGTCAAACAATTAACTTAGCGTTAATACCTACTACCTTTTCCAAGTTCCTCTTTTTGTTCTTTCATTTTGATTTTTTGTGAATTAATTATTCTTCCTAAAATGTTTCACTTTTATTTCGTTTCATTGTTTTGAAACTGTGTTTAGTTTCTTACGGAGTCCGTGTCCTGACATTAAGATATAAAAATATATCTTGTTCCCACAGATTAATATCTTGTTCCCACAGGTTATTATGTCGTTCGCACGAAATACTATTCGTTCCACAAGATACTATTGCGTTCCTCAAAATACTATTCCGTTCCTCGAAATGATTAACGCGTTACGAACCCTTAAGGTGTCGTTCGAACGCAATAATTAATCCGTTGACATAATAATTATTCACGTCATAAGTCATTCAGCGGGATATGCTCTCTATGCATGACAAAAGCAGCTCAGCGGTAACTTCCGTGTCTCTGTGACCCATATTCGTTCAAGGAACATAAACACAAATGATCACTTTATTACCGTCTCTCAATAGATATAAGAAAAATATCAAAGATTTATGATAACTAGGCTGCTTTTGTCATCACGATAGCTCCTGCTGAGCTACTAGTACTAGCTCATACTTGAAACTCTCTGATGTATCACCGGCATTTGGGCAACTAGCTGGTCTGTTGTCAGACAGCTGATAATGACAGTTTGAGATTGAATAGGAATAATAATATTCAGGGCTTGTCTTTTTATTAACTTTTAGCAGATATCTTTACGTTCGAAGGCTATTAGGCTACATCCTTATGCTAACTGACTAGCGATCATTTCTATTATTATTAATTATGCGTCATAGATTTACAGCAGATACCTTCACATTTCTCTGTGTGTGTCTCATTACATTGCATTGAAGACACGGAGGATGTTTGAAAGAGAACAGATTTATTTATTTTAAAAGCACAGAAGCATCCATAAATATATTCACGTTCACATCATCTAAATGCATCCTCAGTCATCTTCTTGCAGCAAAAGCCGCTCCCTGCACTTCTTCCGTGTCTCTGTGAGGCATTCAATAGGGGTAAAATAAAAGCAAGAATGGTCGATCTGTTATTTTCTGCGATGAAATCAGAAAATATCATATTAAGCTGGCTGCCGCCTAATGCACTTACCTTTAGCTAAATGTATAACAACAATAGCAGTAAATCCGCGTTTCCCCAGGAGTGCTTTGCTGCCAATCCGCCTGGCTTAATCACCGTGTCCCTGTGAGCAGGTCCCCAACAACAAGACCAATGATTAGTGATTGGCAACAAGCACCAGGCAGGACGTCTAAATTTCATCATCATCATGTGGATAGGCGTGAATTATGCGATGGATGGCAGGAAATAAGCAGTTAATTGTTTGAGAAATATTTTGTTTTGATTTCTAAATGTAATATTTTTCATGATTGTGATCTTACTAATATTTTTGCACTGGTTTTTGATTGAATTTTTCAAAGCAAGGTAACTTATATTAACTTTGAAACTTTTATTTACCCTTAATATTTTGTCTTATTTTGCCTAATTGTTATTAAAACAGTGGATTTAACATACTTTTTAGTAGTGTAATTTATGCATTTTGCTCCGTGCATAAGGCCATTGGAAAGAAAGAGCGCCAAAGGCTAAAATTGAGTAGAATAGATCCAGAAGGAGGTGAATGTAAATTAGTGGTGTGGAGGTGTTGAAAGACAGGGAGAGGACAAGGCGGAAGTCAAAAACCTTCTTCATGCAAATACCACCAGAAGGAAAAAAAAACAATCTTCATGAATTAATCCCTCCACTTCTCTTTTGCTAAAGGCACTCTTCATCCCTTGCTCGAGTCTTGCTTCTTCTTGTGTGAGGGAAATTAATTAGCTGTTTGTCATCCAGAGAGAGCTGAACAGGGGATTGGGGAGCAAATTTTGAACTCAAAAGCTGACAGGTAACTAAAATAGACAGGAGAAAAAGTGAAGGTTAGTTGGATGGATGACTGACAAGGCTAAAAAGTGAAAATTCACGGCCTCAAAAGGGAACTTTAGTCCAACCTCAGCTTGTCGTAAAAAGACAACAACTAAATAAACCCTTGTGAAGATTAGGATAAAAGATAAAGAAAAAATCTCTACTTCGGTCGATTAAAAGGCAGACAGGTGGTACTCTCATTCACTGAGCCTTAGGAAACACAGTCTAATGTTGTTAGCCATGGCTGTTTCCTTGTAGCCTCAGGCTACAGGAAGAGACGGAGATAGCAGACTGCTGAGTACTCACTGCCATGGGGTAAGGTTGCTATGACCTGAAGCTTCTCATCTTGCCCTCCACACAAACACCTCCCCACTCAGTTTTGATCTAGGCAGGTAACTTTCTCCAGCTGGATCACAAGGTAGTTTTTGGGGGTAGATTAAGTTGAAAGTTTGGTCATGGGCCTGACAGGAACTTGGCAGCTCACCAGAGCAGCTGGCTTAACAAACGTTTTTCCTTTTTTTTTTTCAGGGTCATTCAGCTGCACAAGAGTTATGGCTTCCCCAACACATTTATCTCATTGAGAAATGAGACCACTCTTAGTGTGTCATCATGTGCACATAAGTAGTAAAGTGAAAAAATAGTGGTGTGGCGTTCCATTTTGAGGCCTTGAAGCTGATTGTGCGAGGTAAAATCTGTCTATACGTTTGGCACCTTTTTTCTGTGGTTTATTCCTGAGCTTTGTGCAGAAATGCCACATGCTTCCAGTCACCACCCGACTGATATCCTACTAAAACAAATAAATCCTCACAAAGCTTTGTAGAGGAACCATGTGTCACTTCAATGCTTCATGAAGCTTCATCTGCTTCCCTTCCTTCAATTAAAGAACCATATGCTCTGAATGTGTAGTTGATCTATAAGTTGTGTGTTTTTTTGTCAGGCTGGACATTTATGCTGGATAAATAGATTGTATTTGGCTTTCATATGCTCTTGACTGTCGTGCCATTTTTGATCAGTTTCAGTCAGGTTTTTGCAGAGCTCACTCCACTGAAACAGCCTTTTATCGGAAATTAAGCTAATGACAGATTGATGCAGGAAAATGCTCTGTGCTACTGTTACTGGACTTGACCACAGCCTTTGACACTGTTGACTATTACGTCCTCTTAAACAGGCAAAAAAAACTGGGTTGGGGTATCCGGTTCTGCTTTAAACTGGTTCTCCTCTTATCTGACTGGTAGATCTTTTCCTGTTGCTTTTCCAAGTTTAAGTCCTCTTCTCCATCCCTCACTTCTGGTGTCCCACAAGGCTCAGTTTTGGGATCTTTATTGTTTATTTTATATCTGCTGCCTCTGCAGCATATTTTAGTTCTTTTTTAATGATATTTCTTATCTTTTTTATGCTGATGATATTCAGCTTTATGTCTTTTAAACCCCAGGATGTTTTTAAAATACAGATTTTACGTAGGTGTCTGAATTCAGTCAAGAGTTGGAGGAATGATAATTTTCACCAACTTAATGAAGACAAAACTGAGGATCTAGTCTGTGCTCCTGACAGTTGCCTCCCCCAGATAGTCATAATTGTGTCACGTTCTGAGATGGAGATGCTAATCCACGCTTTTATATGTTCTTGTCTTGATTACAGCAACTCCATCTTGACATGTTTAAGCAAAAAATCTCTAGAACAGCTCAGGTTGACAGAATGCTACTGCAACTTTTAACTAATTCATCCAAGTTCTCACACGTCACTCCATTGTTAATCCAGCTGCACTGCTCTCCCATCCGTTTCTGAGTGCATTTTAAAAATCCTGGTTATAACATACACAGCTTAATAGTCAAGCACCAGTCTACAAAAAAGACCTTTTGCAGCCTTACACTCCCAGTAGGTCCCTGAGATCATGTGACCAGGGTCTGCTGGTTGTTAAGAGAACTCGTTTAAAGACTAAAGGTGACAGAGCCTTTGCTACAGTGGCTCCATCCCTCTGGAATTCCCTTCCTCTCAGCCTCAGATCTGCAGAATCAGTGTTTTCTTTTATTGTGAAGCACTTTGTAATTTTTATCTTGATAGGTCCCATACAAATAAAGTTTATTAATATTATTTTATTATGTGCAAATTGCAGAGCCATCCAAACTTTAGTGTGAGTTTTTCCAAAGTTACGTTGTGCCCAGATTTTAGACCAGGACTATCAGAATCCGAGCAGGCGGTGTCAGCTGCGTTTTCCAACCAACCTGTGTGAAGCTCCTTATTGGCTAAACACATCTGAACAAGGTAATCAGCACCAGATAATGCAGAATTTCTGGAAGACCAGCATAGGGATGGCCCTCAAAGCCTAAGTTTGACACCTCTGGTTTAGAGCATCCAAAGTCACTCCAGAGAAGCCAGAAGATTTGGAAAGAATGTGGTTTAGATGAAGCCATAAACCACTAAATGGTTTTACCACAGAGGTGTCTGATCCCTTTCCATTAGAGCCCCACTCGTTATTTCATTAGATCACCTGTTGCTAATTATCTGGAGGAAAGGTGTCCGACCTACGAGAAGAGCAAGAACAGAGTTTGCAGACCCCTAAACTACATACAGACCCTTTCTAAACATTTAAAACATTATGGAAAAGTGTCTTTGGCTATCCATTAAAAAAACAACAAATAGAATTAAAAAATAATAGATGTAGGGTCCAGTGTTTAACTCATTTCAAGTATTTGTTTATTTTTACAAAAATTGTGGTTCAGCTCCTTAAATCCTGAAGCTAGATTTCAGAAATAACCATTTACTTAAAGATAAATCCCAGGCTCCTGTTAATCACATCTCTCCATGTCTGTCTCCTTGCAAGTATTGCAAGCTCCACTCTGGCTGCAAAGGCCGCTTTCTGCCCGCTACTACTGTGTCTCTGTGACCCACATTACTTTGAAAGGGGAAAAAATAAAAACAAGAGTCAAACTAGGGGATTTTTAATTATTAAATAGAAAAAAACAAATTTAGAGCCGATCGGGCTGTCTGCCCTATCATAGCTGACCCTCTTTTCAATGTCAAGCCAACTAGCCATAATAGCGATCACTATAGTCAATGGAAACATTAGTGATGCAGTGGCAAAATATATATGTACTTATAGGATTACTTTAAACTACTTGTCTTATTTACAGTAAATATGTAACTGGAAGCATTTAAGTTTATTTTCAGTTGAAAATACTGGTTGTGTAAAAGTCACAATTATTTTGAGGGAACAAATTACTATTTTTTTGGGAACGAATTAGATTTTTTTACCCATGTCAGGTCACGGGCTCCATACTGATGTACTTTTAGTACATTTGAAAATAAAAGTTCAATATACCAATCTCAGAAGAGTGAAAAATGTTTTAGCAAAGATCAACGTTCATGTCATGTCCCATCTGTTCCGATGGCGGTAAAAGCAGGTTTTAAATCAGGGAGTGGAAGCATGTTAGGATCCCTTCAGTCACACTGTTTCCCTTCAAAGATTACTGTTAACATGAACAGGTGGAATAACATTACAGATTAGGACAAGCTGTCGTGGCAGAAATCAAAAAGTCAATGTCTTTCTGACTTGTTGTCAATTGCCATTGGGTTAATGTGCAGAGATACACAGAACTGAATCACATCTGATCCCATTAAACCTGTTAAATTTACATTTATGACCTATGGAATTGACATGCTTCACTGCAGTGCACTGCAGTAAGATATGGTGAGTGACCATGCACCCACTCATAAGTAGGACCCTCCAGGGTATCAGTATTTTACTTTTGCAGTATAGTATTGTTGCGGCCTAAAATGCCTGTTTTTGCGGCAGCTTTTATACGTTACGTAAAGTTGCTATGTTTTTTTAATGTTTTATTTCAAAAAGCAACTCAAAAGTATTGATTATGAAATTAACTTAATAATAATGGATTGGATTTTTCTGTGCTTTTCCAGACGCTCAAAGCGCTTACAGTGTATCCATCATTCATTCACTCCTCATTCATTCTTGGTGATGATGCTAACCTCTGCCCTGGGGCAAACTGACAGAGGCGTGGCTGCCAGTTCGCCTACAGCCCCTCTGACCATCACCTGGATCAATCATACACATTCATACACCAGTGGAGCCACACTGGAGGCAAGGAGGGTGAAGTGTCTTGCCCAACAACACAACGACAGTTGGCTGGAGGCAGCGGGGATTGAACCGCCGACCCTTTGATCATTGGACAACCCGCTCAACCGCCTTAGCCACTGTCGCCCTCGACTTCACATTCTCATATTCTCATATTCTAACTCTACTTATTATGGAATGTACACCATGAAAATACAGCACATTAACCTTTTAACATTGTTGTGATTTCATTTAACATAGTAACTGTGAAACTCAAAATGAACTTTTGCTCCTCCACGCTCACAAACACCCAAATATCTGTGTATCGATTTAAACTTACTTTAGAGACAAATGACAAATGAAAAATGAAAAACTTAAATAAAAAAAATAAAAAAGCATAATCAGATCAAGCTTAAGATCTCCATGTCCTAAACATAATCCTTCTCTTTATCCATTTCAACATCATCATTGATGAGACGCTACAATCGCAGGTGGCGGACGATTATGATAAAAACCTAAAAGAAGAGAAGGCCCCTCCCTGCCGCAACCTGCTTGTCTGGTGCTGGTCCGATGTGAACAGCACTGGCTTATGACCCGCGTTATGCGCATTCTTAAATGCACCGGTGTGACGAACGGCCAATGCGAACGTAGCATTAGTCTGCAACGCATCACCCCAGTGAATCAGCAAACCCTCCTCCCCACCCTGTTTTCTCCACCTCCCTCCTGTGGACTAATGGAACCCCGCCTTTATCCACTTTCTTACAAAATGTTTCCAATAATATATGTTTATACTAGTAATAATATTCATATATAATTATCAGTCCATTTGTGTTACGGTGGGGGTTGCATTACGAACTTGGGGTGCATAGAGGAGGAGGCAGGAGGTTCCAGGAGAACAAGGACATTAATAACAGAAACCAAACTAGAAACCAAAATCCACCACTGAGCAAGTCAGAGAAACTCGAAAACACGAAACACTTGAACTAGGGAACTAGCAAAACTACAACAAACTACAGACTATGGAGCAGCACAGGAGGAAGGGAAAGCCTAGACTTAAATACACACACAGATAAACGAGACACAGGTGGAAACAATCAGGACAGATGGGGACCAAAAGCAAACACTCAAAACAACAACAAAACAGGAAACCTTCCAAAATAAAACAGGAAACTGAACTCAAAATATGACAGAAGACAAAAGAGAACCAGAACACAAAAGCAAAGAAACTAAAACCGTGACAATTTGAACTTACATAATCTTTTCAAGCTTGGATTCTAATGATCCCGTGGTTACTTATCTTACCTGCCCGTGTCTTTCTGTCATTCTCCGCTGGTGTTTCTTAGCTGTGACTTTTGTGGGCAAATGAAACATCTCTTTTGCCCATAAAGCAGAGAAACGGTAGGAAGGACTGGGAACAGTCACAAAGCAACAGTGTCAGCCAGGACGTTTTCACGGGTGATTGGTCAAAGTTGGGTTAAAGTAATGTAAAGTTGCAGGGTGTGCAACAATTCCTGGATTTGGCAATTTGTTAATAAAACGTTGCAATAAATAACATCTGATTCCTGGAGGTACTGATAAGTGGACCACCTGTGCGTACCTGAAGATGTACTTGCTCTTTGACATCATGCAGTTTTAGAACAGTTAAACTAACGTCCCCGGAGCTGTATAGAAAGCTGAAATGCCCACACAGACAATTTCAGTGACCGCAATCCACAGTGAAATTCCCTGTTTGCACTCAGGGCTTCCGGGACATTCCAAGTGAGCTTCTAAAAAAGCCATTTTAGGAAAAAACAAACATCAACAACAAAAACAATAGCTCTGCCCTCATTCTACTCACTTTGGAAGTAACTTCATAAGTTCTTCTTTCGTCACAGGTGGTTGAAGTGCAAAAACAGTCTGCTAAAGGTATTTTAGGCATGCACACATTAAAAAGCTCAGTTAAAAAAGCATCTGTCCCAACATTCATGATGCTAAAGTTAAAAATAGTTTAAAAAAAAATGAAAACAAGAACAAACATTTCAGGGCAAAACAAACAAAACAAATGCAGTTAAAAACACATGAGCCTACTAAACCAGGCCTAGAAGTGTTCAAGTGCAATTACGGGATTCAATTTTAAATATGACTAGAAAAGCAAAATCTAGATGTTTGAAATATTTAAAACATGAGCTCTGTGACCTTTGAGCGGCGAATCATTTGATCCCCTGCTGAGCAGGACGATGAGCCTGATGTGGAGTCACAAAGTCTGCCCCACTAAAAGACACTTACTATACAATCTGGATGACTAAATAAGCTTTTTGTTTTGTTTGTTTGTTTTGTTTAACGAACACAGAAGCTCAACCATCTAATCCCCAATTTCAGCTGAGAAACAAGAAGTAAATATTGTTTTGCACTGTTACGAAAAAGTGTCAAAAAAAAAAGAGTCTGGCCGATTCTGTGTAGCGTCAGTGAGGTAATTTAACCCCTGCAGGTTCTCAGGGCTAATCCAGTTCAGATTAACCCGATATGTCACAATTGTGTGTCGTTTTTCGTGGTTTCCACCTTTAAAGCACAAAAAGACCTTACCAACCTAGGGATTCTCCTTTCGTCTGTGTTGCTCTTTTAATCAAAAGTCCAGAGTCCTGAACATCGGCAAATATGATTTGTCCTAAATATTTATGATTATATCTAACCTCAGGTTGTTATTGTGTTTTACTTTTTTATCAAGGAATCCATTTTACACATTAAACATAAAAACATTTAGTTCAGTTGAAATAAGCAGCCCAGAATGAATGGGTTTATAAAAATGCTCCAATTCCCACCTGCATAAAGCAGAGAGGCTGCTGGGGGACTGGAGTGAGGAGGCCTGTGAAAGAGGATCTGCAAATCTGTTGGGGGCGTTTAAGAATGCTGCTACAGACATCAATGTGGAAGCAAACAAACATGAAGAAAAACAGCTGAGCCAGCAGAAGTCGTTTTGTCAGATTGTTCACGCTAACATGGTAAATTATTAAATAAAAAGACTGCAGTTTATCAACTGTACTTTGGAAATTTCCTTTTAATGAAGGTCCATAATTAGATTATTGTATAGTTTCTGAGATAATAATGTGGTTATGTCTTTAAATGACTGCTAACTGTCATGTCTTTAGTCGTTCATATCAATGAAGGCATCCTCTCCAAAAAAATGAGTATAAGCTGATAGAAATTGAGGGTTTTATCTACATTTATGCGACACATTTGTCTTTTTTAGTCAAACAACTTACCATTTTTCTGCACTATAAGGCGCACTTTAAAGCCTTACATTTTTTCTAAAAAAAAACACATTGCGCCTTATACTCCGGAGCACTTTAGATATTGATTAGTGAAGGCAGACACGGAACTTTTAAGATGCGATATAATACCAATTATGTTTTGCATCCAATTTTTTTAAAATTATGACCTATACCAATTTCTTTTTTAATGGGGATTTTTTTCCTTTAAGCTAAAATATTAGCTAAACTAAAAAACAGATACCACCAAAGAAAAGCCAGATAATAACTGTTAGAGAAAGCTTAAGTGTGATGTACAAGTTACTACGACAGGCCACAAGCTCTATTCTGATGCATTCACTTGCAGACAAATAGATCCCTTCACGTTTACGTTTTCCCTGTCTGAGCTGGCATTTGACTCTAAACTGTACGGCTGGGTCGCCATTTTTGTTGCACCGCGAATGTTAGGTTGGGGTTGTGAGGGGCTGGAAGATAGTGGGAGAGAGTGTAAACAGATGAATGTCGGGAAGTGAGGACGGGCTTACTCCACACCAACAGTGCCACCCACAACTCAGGAGTGAATTTCTAATGAAACCATGTCGTAGAAAACAACACATTTTTTGATTTTGCCTAAAAACAGGATATTCCTAATTAGAAGACCACTGGGAACATTTTCATAATAGATACAAAAAAACAACAACAAAAGTTTAAAGCTGGAATCCTCTGTAATACTATTTTGTGCTAGACCTTATTTGTGTGATGGTGAATGTGTAGTTGATCTATAAGTTGTGTGTTTTTTTTGTCAGACTGAACATTTATGCTGGATAAATAGATTGTATTTGGCTTTCATCCTGTGTGTTAGTGCATGTGTCCGTTTAACTAAAGTTTACTTTGTCCATAGGCGGCAGAACCTTAAAGTTTTTCTACCACAGCTTCAGCTGCTTTTAAACATGCCTGCAGAACTTGGTGTTCCGGCCCATTTTTTTCCCCCAGTCTTTGTTGCTCCCCAAGTGGATGCACTCTTTTCACTGGTGTCCACTCTGTATGTGTGTGTTGTCCTGCATGCATTGTCTCTGTTGTGTATATCTAATCCCCAGGTCCCGGGGGCTCCAGGGGAACAGCTGAAGCAGGGGCAGCAGTGGCTTGTCAGCCTGAGGCTCCCGCTGCTCCTCTCCCTTTCACTGCTCCCCATATGGTCCTGCAGCGCAGGGTCCCCGAGGGCCTGTTAGCGCCGCACCACCCAGGCCTGCGCCCTGCCACCAGGCCCCTCTCGCCTCCTGTCTCACCCCAGCCATCACCCTTTCGTTTCCTCTACTCTGTCTCCCTTTGAGGTTCCCCTCCTTCCTCTTTGTTTGATTGTCTGGATCATGTCTCAGTGTGAACCGACATCTTTCCTGCTTGCTTCATTGTCTCACTTTTGCTATCCTTGCCATTTGGATTTTTTTTTTCTCTCTCTGCACTTTAATAGACGTGTCTCTTCTTCTTTGCCTCATCTGTCTCTTATTTCTTCTGGCCATGCCCTCTTCTGAGGTTAATGTGAGGATTTATGGCTCCCATTAGGTGCATGAATTATCTACTTTTTCTTTCCTACAGGAAACTTTTTAGAGAAATTGTGAACACAAGCCAACTCTTGGTCCATAAAGTTAATGCAGCATGCTCCAGCCAGTGGCCCTACAACAATTTGACCCCCCCCCCCACACACACACACACACACACACACACTTGACATACATCCTACAAGATGATGCTCATTTTCTCTCCTAAAAGTGATTTAGACTTTGCAGACCTCTCTGCAAGAAAGCGCTGCAGTCTACCTTTGCCATGGGTATTTCTGAATCAGCTGTCACTACCTCCAGGGGATTGCCAGGGATTCATGGATCAGCATGGGGAGTGCTGATCCACACAAGTTATTACGCAGATCATAAAACACCATCTCTGGGATTTGACTGTTTGGTTGTACATGTTCAGGCTGCTACTTATGGGAAATGTTTTTGCGATTCTTTGCACAAGAGGCAGCGAACGATCTTCTTTGTTGTTGTCTTTTCCATTTTTCAAAAGCACTGATCTGATTTGACTGCGTCTTACTCCGACACATGACTAATCCTCCTGAAGGCAGACGGGAGGTGGGTGTAGATGTGGAGTCCCTCCACATGTGCACAGTTAGAGATGTTTATCACCTCATGGTCCAGACACCGGCCTGATTTAGCCATCCAGTTTTGTCAGACAAACTCTGTTTTTGTTTGCTGGTGTCTGAATTCTCCAATTTTCTCATCAATTATTAATCTTTAAAGAAAAAAAAACCCACAGGCCTCACTGGGCTGAAATTCAGTGTACCCACAAATTGAGTCCTAGCGCCCTCTGTTGATGGTACTCAGACACTGTTTGCCCATATTACCTTTGATTCCATCTCCTATTAAAACATGGCTTTTCACATGTTTTATTAGGGAAGGGATTCAAACCAAACCTAACTGCAATGCACAGACTTCACATGTAAGTTATGTCAGAGCTCATACAAGGATCCTCTACATCCGTTCTGTTTCCGCTCTGCCTGCCCAAGTGTTGAAGCATCTCTGGGCAAGACACTTAACCCCACACTGCTCCCGCAGGCCTAGCTGGCGCTGGTGCATGGCAGCTCTGCTCCTATCAGTGTCTGTGTGAGTGAATGGGACTGGGACTCATAAAGATTCTGAAAAGGCGCCTAAAAGTAATTCTAAGCCATTTACTGATTTTAGGTCTGCAGCTGTTGATTAAAGCCTTTATCAGCTACAGAGGTCATCTCTTTGATATGTTAACACTCAATCACTAATGATGGTTTAAGAAAAAAGGCTCATCAGTATGATACAAATATTAACGGTTTTTCAGTTTCTGTTAGTGATTGCATGTTCAGGCTTTTGTTAGTGTTAAAAACACAAAGTTTTATAATAAATTATGACATAAAACATCGTAAAAATAATTTTCTAATAGCTTAAATTAGGTTTTTGGTATGAGAAAAATCCTAAAACTAAGAAGCAACGAATAAACAAACAGAACCTAAAATAAAAATAAGGAGAAATTAAATTGTGTTGTGTTGTCAGTCTGATGGCAGGCAGACATCAGAACAGAGGTAAATTAGGATAAACATACAGATCCTGATCCTTATGATCTCAACTCAATTCAATTTATAAATAAGGCACCATGTCTCAGCTAAGATCATCTCCATCACACAGAAAACAAAGAACACCAGACAGAGATTCATTGACTATAATTGCTTTATTCCAATTGATTTTTACAGAAAAAACTAACAATAAGTAGTCTATTACTACAAGTATACTGAGCATATACTAAATGTGAGGCTGTGTATTAGAAGTTTACTTTTTATATTGTGTCAGTTTTGTAAACTTAAATATTCCAATTTAGTATGAAGAAGTATTCATTTAGTATACTTCCTACAACACATGTTCTTAGTCTATGGTATACATGCTATACTCAAATTATAAATGAAATCTACTACTTTTTGGTAGGGGGATCTTCAGTTAGTTTGCTGGGGTGTCAAATGCCTGATGATCTAAATCTTAGATTTCTTTGTGTCAATTTTGTTGTGTTTCCTTTGCTGCATTCATGCTGTCATCATCGACAATCTCTTATGTTTTTAAGGTTTCACCGTCTTTACAGGTGTATGAAAAGTGGCTTAGAGTGTGTTCTTTTTAACACATAACCCCTTTTATATGTTCACAAACCCCAGTTTTGTTTTTCTAACAAGATTTCCATCATAACTGAACACAGACACGGATGTGCTCAGCAGTCAGCTCTTTTTAAACAGCTGAAACTGCTATTGATATTGATACACTGCTCCTGTTCTGCTGGGAAAGTTTACGGGGTTTTTGTTTTATAATTATGCTTTCAGGGTTCACAAAGCTCGAATAGTTGCAGATAGATTGTAGATCTACGATTGTTATTTCCTAAAACGTAATCATTCAGAATTCAAATCAGTTCAGTTTAGAAAAAAAGGAGACGTGAAAAAAAAGATGTCGAAAATGTAACTAACTTCTATAAAGCAACACGATTAAATTGCAAAAAAGAAGAAGAAAAAACATAAAAAATCATGATATGACCTTTTTGGTGAGATAGGTGAATTAAGAAAAAAGTATTAAAAAGATGAAGTATTTTTCCAATCCATTTCAGTTTTAAAAACTACAAGGCGGCAAAGAGTTGTAACTAGTAGTTCAATTTCCTTTCAATGTGGATAATCTCAGCTTTGTGATGAGTCAGCATTTTTTGCATATTAAAATATTTCCTATTTGGTGAGTCTAAAAGTGAGCGCATATATGAGCATAGATATACCTGGGTGTGTGCCTTCAGCTTCATGACAGCTGGGTCTGGTCTAGCAAGGGTCTCTGAGTAGAAGCTATAGAAAGTAAATCAGCAAGTTGGAAAAAAAAACAAAAAAAAACAGGCCCTGAGTTGCGGAAGCAGATCGACTGGGAAATGCTCTACTCTGTTTCTCACTTTGAAACTCAATCTCTCTGGGCGCCCGTGTTGTGTCTCTGAATGCAATTTCCTCTGCTGCATTCATGCTGTCATCAGCCACCTCTCTTAAGTTTTTACGTCTCACCGCGACGCTGGCTTCATGCACTACAGCCCTCCTTCCACGCTGTCCCCTCCTCCTTCATGTGGAGGGCTCCAGAAGAGCCTGCAGCTGCCTGAGGTCCACCCCCCCTGTGCTGAGGGCTCAGTGGCGGCGGGGGGGCGGGGCTCTGGATCCAGCTTAAAGAAAAGCAGGCAGATCAAGGACAAGAAATACAGGCAGAGGAAAAAAGCAAGGTATGATCCTCTCTGTGAACATTCCCCACCAACCACCCACATCTCCCACTTCCTATATGTCTCTTTTGTAGTCCTGCGCCCCCCATGCCCCTCTTTTCCGCTTAATCTCACTGCTACTGTTCAAAACAACTGGTTTCAGATGCAGAATGAAGCGGGGCCGACGTTTTCATGGAAAAACACTTCGTCCTGTTACGAACCGAAGCAGGAAAAGGTTGGGAGGTCAAGACGTTGGGGAAACGGTGATGAGAAGATAAACTCCTTAACTTACAAGTTTTAAATAAAAGAGTGTTTACATTTTTGTAACAGATATGTAACATGATGTGACATATTGCTCTTTCATAACCAACCCGTTCATAAAAGTCTTGGTTACATGGAAGAAAATATTTTAACCAGTTTTCTCTTTCTCACAGGTCATCTAAAAGCATGCGTTTACTTCTGTTTGTGTCCTGATGGCGGTGTGAGACGGTGGTGAGCAGACAGCAGCGCCGTGAGTTTACCAGCTTTCCCTCATGAGGAATGAAGACGACTGCAGTGGTCGCTGCTGGACAGAACCGGCTAACAGAGCTGCTGAAGGGAAGTGGACTGATTGAAGGACTGGGCGGCAGCAGCTGGCCTGAGCACAAACACCGCTGTTAGTTTAAGTTATGGCCAATCCTTCTTCTGCTGTGCTACAACGGGTTATTGAACAAATGTCACAGCACTCTGAGACTCCAACATAGACTTTTGAGCTTCGTTTACTTTTCACTCTAATCCCAGCCTGAGTGTGGTTTTGGTTAATTACCTGATTACTTTAATGAAATCAGCACTGACCAATCTGGAATTTTATTTAACCTCACGACGCCCATTGCTGCAAAGTAGCATCTCCTTGACAGCAAAAACATTATTGAATTTTTGTTTCATAGCTGGAATAATGAACATCCAATGATGAATCAAAAAAACAACATTGCTTTTATGAGCTTACAGGAAGACATGCCTCCCTTGAAGGCTGTTGTACTCCTCACTGCAAAAACTGAATATTAAGAAAGTAAAGTGACAAGAGTTTTTCAATTGCTTATTATGTAGAAAACATGTCCTAGTGACTAGATTTTTTTTATTACAATAAGATTTTACTTTAATGTTTATCTAAGGTAAATCTGCCAATGGGGTGAAAAGATTTGACTTATTTGTAGGCGGCCTGTTTTTGCAGTGCAGACATCTCAAACAGGAAGATGCTGGAGATCACTAGATTCACAATGAAATAAAGAATGCTCATTATTGGGACGTGTTTATTATTATTATTTTTTTATACAGGCATTAAGGAATGTCCTTCACATCTGAACACAAATGTAAAACAGATGTGATAAGATTTGTTTTGCTGGAGCAACAGAAAAACTGCGCAAAAATGTAAAAACATGCAGATTTATTTTTTTCAGTACAATGTCAAATCCAGAGCTACAGTAAAAAATTAAAAGTGTGTGCTTTCTGATTTTATTCCAGTCTCATTACAATCATATGTACCCTGTCAGCTACTGAGCCATATGCTTGCCATGTTTCATAAGGTATCTGGAGTCAGGTTTCATTCTCCTGAAGGGCCACATGTTAATATAATTTATATGATGCCATTCAATAGTATTCTATTCATCCATTACTCTGCGTGTTGCAGTCACCTACTCCTATTGGCCTGCTTGTCTTTGTGGCTGCACCTTGTCTGGCTTCACTCTTTTTCTCCATGTTCCATTTGCAAGGTGTGATATTGCTTTAATTGTGCAGAAACATGTGGAGAGATCAGACATATCTCAGGGGATTAGAAGCAAAGCCGGGAGTTTGTGCGACTGGCAGCTTGTGTTTGGAGCAAAGGGTCTGCTGGGAATGAATGTAGTTAGTGTGACCCCTGACCTTGCGAGCTGTTGATGTGGAAGCCGGCCAGGAGGGGTCCAACAGAACGCTTTTGTTAATCTCATTCAGGGCTCCCTGTGAACTGCGGGCAGGAGGAAAGCTGGCAGATCAGACCTGTGGAATGCAGAGCTCTTTATTCCCATGCTTTGGAAACAGAGGTGGGCCTTGGAACTATAGCAAGGCTTCTTTAGCTGAGCCTCCACCACTCAGCTCAATCGACACTGACAGTTTCCTGGCTTGACCCTGCCAACTGGCAAAGCAGCGGTGCAGGAGGGACAAATGAACCCCACCAAGGCTTTAAAGGCCACAGTTCCTAACAAGCCATCGCAGTGGTGTGCCACTGTTTAAAAAGTTGCACTCTATACATTCGCTGCTGAAACAGCCTTTCTGCATTAATATGATGTCAAAAAGTTAACAGACCTGCAAGATCACTGAAGCATCTGTAGCTACATGCTGTCATTGTGATCACTTTAAAATATTTCATAATTTATGCAATATGTATTAAGTATTTCCACAAAGTTCTCATATCTTTGAAATTCTTCTGGATGATTAGCAGAAACTTCCTTTTGTCTGTCCCTCCTAGAAATTAAGGAATGCTGTAAATACTTGCACTATCATGAGCTACCATGATAAACTCATGGACTCTTTTTTTTTATTTTTTTTTTTTATTGCATTTTGATTTAATAAAGTCAATCTAAATCTTTGTGGTTGTTTACACTGTGAATGGCATTTGAAGTTTGACCGAAATCAAAACTGTTGAATGTTGTTGAAACTCTACAGACCATTTAGATGAGAAATCCTATGCAACTCATAGTAAAAAATGCAAAAAATTAAAGTGTCAGCCACAGTATACATTTTTTACCTATTATTACATAACCTGTAAAAACCTTTCATGTTTTGATTATATTTTGTTCAGTTTGTCTTTCTTTTTAATGTTGAAATAACTGTTTCTCTATTTATTGACCTGTATTACTAATTATTTTTGCATTTGCACAACGCCACAGTGGCCCTGAAGTGCAAAACACATTAACAAATCCCTCAACGCAAAATCATATTAAAGATCACAATGATTTTTACAAAGAAAAACATGAAAATAAAATAATAAAAAAAATGTTTTGGGAAACAAAATAAGTTTAGAACTCAAAAGGAAATGTTTAAAATAGGAAACACAGCACCTAATTTCCACTTATGGTCCGCTATTTTGAGCGTTTCTATCCTAAAATGGACCCATTAAGCCGGACCGAATCGTACCATATTTGGGCCACAATCGGTTGCAGAGCCATAGAAAATGGAAGGGACTTTTTAGGGTGGAACTACTGTTGAAACCCATTGATTGGCTGAAGGCTTTTATGACAACAACAAAAAAAGCATCAAGAAAGCGGCTGTTTTCTTCTTTGCTGACTGTTATCTTCTCTCAAACAACATTAAATACTTTGTATCCACAAAGTACCAAAAGCCAAAAAATGAGCTGCTGGGCCGACCTCCATTGTTGTTGTTGTTGATAGCTTTGCCTTAGCTGTAGTCGCACTACTATGACACAAAGCTACGCAATCGGTTTACACCCACCGCACGCACCATGACAGTCCAACTTTGGGTAGAAAGGCTCACCTGGATTGCCAGGACCATTCTAAACTGGACCGGACTGTACCACTCAGTGGAAACAAGGCTTAAGAAAGCGAAATAAGTAGGTACTGTGGGACATCGCTGATTGGAAGATGACACTTGTTCACCTTTTCAACTGGAAGTCCATCATCAAGCTGGCTTTTGTTTCAGTTTTTCACATTTAATTTTAATTTCTTGAAATTACTTTTGTTTTTCTAATATTTTTTTGTGCTTTTAGTTCTGAAAGTTTGTTTTGATTTCTAAAACGTTTTTTAATGCTTTGTTTTGCTTTTTTAATTGTTGTGATCTTTAATGTGATTTTGCGTTAAGTGATTTGCTGATGAACTTCAGGGCCACCGTAGATTACAGTTTTGTCATAACATTAACTGCTAGAATGGTTTGTTTTTTAGCAGTTGATATGACAGAGGAAAAGTCTTTGTTGTAACAGAACCTGTACATCTATTTCATGAAAGTTTCATCAAGATCACACACATTGCCAGTGAAGAAGCTGATTGATTTGGCATTTAATTCCCAGACCCAATTATTGTTTCCCATTGAGAAAAATGGCACACACTTTACTGAAGCCCTCTATTTCTACATCTGGTGCTTTTTCTTAGGCATCACAAGACAGAACAGAAACAGTGGCTGTATGACTCATATCAAACTTATTTTGCTTCCAATAAAAAAAATTCAAAAGCACAGAGGCTGCTGAGCTAGCAACCAATGCTGCATTCAGGAAATAAAGAGAGAGCTTAAGGACCAGTGTGAACCTTTCGAGGGCCCCCATAAACCTCCTGAATCACTTTGGAAACCTCTTCTCTAAAGGTTGCAACTATGGGTATTAGAGAGGGGCCTCAGTTCCAACACACACACAGATACACACACATAGAGGGCATTAACTACTCGCTAGGTAGGCTAGATCAGTCCAGATTAAATAAGTAGACCCCTTCACCGGTCTGAATAGAAAACTGCTGGATACTAAGTGGTTGTCTTTAACATTTGTGAATGTTCAGGACTTCACTAGCCAAACATATGAGCATGCCAGACTTTGAAATATTTATCGAAGGGAAAACTTTACCACTAACAATAAGCTTTGCTCCCCTGTTTTGCGTTTCAACAGAAGCTGGACACGGCAGACAGGAAGTGAAAAAGTCAAGCCTTTAGAAGTGAACTCCTCCCGCTTCCCCTGCCTGGCCAGTCAGCTGAGACTGCTGCTCAGTGGCGGCGAGGGAAATACCTGCCGGTCAACACAATGGTGCTGCTGGGATTACAGGCCCTCCTGCTGCGGAGCAGCAAGGCAACCGAGGTGGTGGGGGGCAGACACGTCCAACGGCTTCATTTTTAAAAACTCTGTTGATTGGTTAAAAGTTATTTTGAAGTTATTTTAGTACAAATTTTCAGACGTTTTTTTAACAGACAAAAAGTAAAATAAGCACATGAATAAATTTGAAAAGGAGAGAAACAGATTTTTTAAATAAATAAAAAGGTAACAAAACTGGCTTTCAGCACAAAGACTTGTAATCTAGCTTTGTCTCTGCTCCATCTCTGACTGCTTTGGAATGACCCCCCCCAGGAGGCTAAACGTCCTCCCCTGGTGTGCTCATTCACTAAAGTCAATGAGCACACCGGTTTGTGCTCCATTCTGATGCATCCACTTGCAGACAAATAGGTCCGTGCAAGTCTTTGTTGTCCTCATCTGAGCTGGAATCTGGTTCAGAACTGTACAGATGGATAACTCAAATATTGATCACCATTTTCATAGGACCACTTAATGCTATCTTGGGAGTGTGGGGTCAGCAGGATAGAGTGTAAACAAAAAAAAAAAAAATTTTTTTTTCTTTTGGTTTAGATTGCAATAATTAAAACAATTTTACAACAGATCAAACACTTGGTTCATGTCTGTAATTGTGCTGGATTATTTTAACAAAAAAGGTAAAGGCGACCAAAGCTACAAATGAACAGACCTGAGCAGAGAGACAGGAGCTTGTGTTGAAAAAACAAATGGAAACAAACCCTAAAACTTAATCAGACTGACCTCGTGTTTGAGCACGGCACCATGGGTAATATTCTGCTTGAATGGATGTGTCTGATCTATAGTTTAAAGTTTCACTTTTTTAATTTTGTTGACATAGATTCAATATGAACTATTTGATACTTCCTGTATTTTAGTGAAATTATCCAATGAATAAACATTTAGAGTCATGATTTGAGTTATTTTTAAAGAAACTAGTGCACTATTTAAATGATCAAATACATTAAAATGTTTATGTAAGACTGTTGGAAATTTGGTTTTGTACCCTTAAGGGCAAACGAGTTTCTCCTTAATAGTGCAGTTGTTGTTTTTTTTTTTTAAAGAGGAGAGGAACGTTGTGGTTTGAGAGGTATTTTCATGATTAAATCATGTAAAATAAGAACTAATATAAGATGGAGATGTCATTCTTTTTATCAAACAAAAATTTGTAATTAATTATATAGAAATATTAAATTATTCCGTTCTGTAAAAAATTCAAGTGACTGTTAAAATGTCAGATGACTGGTCGATACTAGTGAAATGTATGTATGAGTAAATATGTATATATTTGTGTATGGGCATTCTATATGTTTTTATCTACAGGTATATAACTACATCAATGTATATGAGCTGAGCCAACTTGGACATTAATGTAAACAATAAATTAAACATATCTACTGTTAAAGTTTTTATTTGTTGGTAACAATTAAAAAATTAACGTTTAGAACTTGGTTACAGCATCTGTCTCTGCAGTGTTACCGAGATGTTACGCCATCCCGTCTCACTCCTTCAAAGTGCACGCCAAGACACTCGTCCCCCCTCTGATTTGACTCTAAGAATATCTCTGAAGGCACATCAGAGACAGAACAAATATTAGACGGTTGTGGAACGGGAGTTTCATGGTGCACATAAAGAGCAGCACGATGAAAAGGGGTAAAGACTGCTTTAATACACCCATCAATGGATGCACACATACACTCACATTCACACGCAGTCTGTGGTATTTTCAAAAGTCCCTTTCAAACAACTATTGTACAATAAAGGCGCAACCAAGGTCTGTTGTACCATCATCACTTCCCAGGAACCTATTCCCACAGCGCCCCCCCAGGCACAGATTATTACTACCTTTTGTGCTAATTTGCAGAACTAGAACAGGTGTACCCGAGAGAGACCGCACCACATCGAAGGGTTGACTTAAGGGATGTGTGACGGAAAAATACAACATGACATCAGAAGGAATTCTTTGCAAAAACAATTGACAAGAATGGGCCATGAGTTACTGTCAGTGTTTCAGACAAATGTATGTCACTTTTGTTTGTCTGGTTGAGATGTCAATGCTGACTGGTATCAGTGGGGAGATCAATTCAAGAAACAATAAAATTTCAAACATAAAATAGAACTGCTCTTGTTTCAGTTGCAGTGTTCCCAGATAAATCAACATCTGCATCTGCAGGACTGACGTTAGGAACAATTTGGATGAAGATAAGCAGCCGAGTCTGACAGACAGGAGCGGTTTACAATTAACTATACCTGCCACGCATAACAGCAAAGCTATGGAACTGTGCGTGATGCCTGCTGAGGCTTTGAGGTTGTTAAGCTACATGGTTGAAGCTCATTGAGTTAAGCCGTAGCCATAACTGCCCTCAGGAGTAGAGGATGAGTAGGTTGTCTTTTGGTGAAAAATGGGAAATCCTGTTTGACGCACGCAGGTGGCCCACATCAAATATCATAGTGGTAGACTGCTTGGCGAGCCCGTAGAGCAAAAATGTTTAAGCACATTTTTCAATAGGCATGCTGGAGACGACAAGTCGAAGGGAACTCTTAAACAACACAAAAGGGTAAGGGAGAAGTGGGTGAGACACAGGGACATCACATTTTTCTCTTTTTTAATCCACCCAAATTCTGTACACTGTGCAAAAAGCTGTTTACGTGTAAGTCTATCTACATCAGTTGAGGGCGTTGGAGGTTGTGTATGTGTCTGTGTGTGCATGGGTTGGGTTAAATTTTTATGTCATTGTGCTTTCCTTTTTTATTTACAATTTATTTTTGCTGTATAGCACATTGTGTTACCTTTTGTATGAAAAGCGCTATATGAAGAAAGATTGATTTGATTTGTTGTGCGCACTCCTTACTTGCAGCCTGACTGTTAGAAATGAGTATGAGTCTGTGTGGACATCCTACAGGCTCGTATCACTAGCGCACCCTGTGCATGGTAGCTGACTGTCACTGGGAGCGTACAGCCAGAAAAAAAGACCTTGTTTTTATGCCGGATGTTGTTATTGCATCCTGCAATGTCCAACAACTGAGCGTTTATTACCTCAGTGTGATAGGCACCACTGCTGGTCGTATTGTGGATCATGGAGCAGATGTACATGCGTCCATGTGCATATACAAACTCAGTGTCTTCTTTTTTTCCTCGCAAATATTTCATGTTGGAGGTTACAAAATAGTTTTTTTTAAATAAAAATAAATAAATGAATACATTATACCCCACCCCCCCCCAAAAAAAAACATTTACAAATCGGTTGATTCGTCTGATTGGCTCTTCAGACACCTGACACTTACTCAAAACTGAAAACTGAAACTGGTTTGTGCTAGTCATTATTTACCAAAATAAAGCACATATTTCTGTATTAAAATTGTCATTAAATAAAACATGTCAATTTGTAAGCACATCAACATTTTTATAAGCAATAAAACAATTTAATGTAAATAAAATGAAGTATCTATTTTGCAAATTCATTTGAATTTTTGCACAAAAACAGCATGGCATATTAGAACGCAATATTTTTCAAAATAATTTAAAATGAATTTAAAGCTTATAATTATTTGAAATGTCTATTTTATTATTGTATAGTAAATTCCAACATGCATTTTCAAAACGCATGGCCTAATTGCATATTAAATTCTAAATTACAAAATCCATTTGCATTTAAATTATGGTAACAAAACATGACAATGTAAAATGCAACTGATTTCATGTTTTATTTTTAAAAATGTCAGACTGAATAGTAATTTTCATATTGAATTGTCAATTGCAAAATGCATTTTTAAATTGTATGATCAAATTCAAAGTTCAATGGTCAATTGAGAATTGCATATTTCTTTAAATCATGGGTGAACAAACTTCAATACTCAGTTATCATGAACATGTAATTGGACTGTTATATAAAAGCAGACACCTACTGCACATGTGAAGCAGAAAGTGCTGCTGGTTGAGTTTGGAGTGAAGTGTGCGTGTGTGGTGCTGCAGATCTGTGGCTGGCAGCTCTGTGTGTGAAGCAGATGGAGTGGAGAGGCATTCTGGATGCAGCTCCTCGTGTTGTAAAGATGTGTTTTTCTGGTAGCAGCTTCTTCTTCTTTGTGTGTTGATTAAATAAGTCACTGTTGAAGAAATGGAAATAAAGGGGGAAGATTCCAAATCACTGCATAAAAAAAACATCCTCCCTTTCATTGCAGGTCTTACACAAAGGGCAAGAGTCTCATTACAGCTAACTATGCACTGTAAAAAATCTTGTAAAACTCAAATCTTTAATCCTATTTTTTAAGCGTACTATATTTTTTTTTACAGTGCATAAGGATAAATTACATTTGTGATAATCTTTTAAAATTTCCCAGCACACAGATGAATTTAGATATTCTAGTTTCTAATCTGATGCCAGTGGGTATTTAGAAAGTAGATGTTGGGTTCAGACCTGGAAACCTAAGAAAAGCAAGCAATACTAAAATCTTATAATATTTTAAAAGATTTTATGTATAAAAACATGTGAATAAGGGATTTTTGGAAATTTACATTTCATTGAATGTTCAGGTGTAATGTTGTAAAAAAATAATCTTGTTCCGTCCTTTGGAGATCCAGACTCTTCTGTAGGGATTTCTATTTGTGTGTGAGCAGGAGAGTGTGTAGACATAAGTGTGAACTGTTAACTACTGGGGAGACACATGAAATGTACAATGATTGTGTATTACCTACTTCATACTGAGGACTTCAGATGTTGTTGCAGAGTAAATGGAAGAACAAAGAGAGCCTGGGAGCATCAGCAGATTGTGTGTCATTGTAAATGGTGGATACTTATGTCGCACTTTTCTACCTACAAGGCCCAAAGCGCTTTACAGTCACAGACCCATTCCCCAAGTCACACAAACATTCACACACACATTCACACACTGATGGCGTCTCTGCTGCCGAACACAGGCGCCCGCCTACCACCAAAGGCAAGGAGGGGTTCAGTGTCTTGCCGAAGGAAGCATCAACTTATGGGTGCGCAAGGTGGAAATCGAACCTTCAATTTTATGATCAAGGGTCGACCGCCCTACCGCTGCACCACGGCCGCCCCATTGTCCACCCTTGTTGTGACAGCTACCACACAGTGATTCAAAGAAGACACTTTTCTTCATCCAATAAAGTGCTGGAAAAAAGGTTGAAAAGTTTTTATCTTTTTTTTGCCAGAACTTAGACAACGTTGGTGTTATCAGGAAGGTAGTCCTGAAGGATTTGGAGATAATCGTTCATTTACATGGTTCCTAGGTTAAAAGGTTTTTCCGATGATTCTTTTGTCAAAATTCATTGTGTCAGTTGAACATGTAAAAAAAAGCCTGTAAAAGTAGAACACATCAAATCTGTGGCAAAGTTATAAGTCAGTTATAAGTTATGAGGTTGCCTTCAGTGACACAAAATGCAGGAGAATTGGTGTCTAAAACCTGAACATTTTATCTACTTCAACATGACAAAAACCAATATAGAAAAAAAAAAAGGGGGGGGGGGGCAAAGCAGATGATGTGACAAGGAAGAACTGAAAACCAGACACTTAAATCCACTGAGGGTAATTACCAGAGATGATAACAACTGTGGATGATCATCAACAGAAACCTGGGTTGACTGACAGGGAGTAAAATTGAAAACAGAACATTACAAGAACCAGGACAGTAAAACTGACAAATCCAAGAGCACAATCCTCACAATTACTAGTTGCAAGTGAACAAGTCTGCCAAAAGAACTAATAGACTTTATACACTTTTCCACCTAGATGGATTCGATTTCAAGCACTACAACAGTCCTACTATCCTTGTAGACCTTCTAGATCAGGGGTCACCAAACCTCTTCCGCCCATGAATTTTACCGCTCTGCTTGTTTTGCAGCTAAACCTGCTTCAGTAATTGCTGATCACCTGGATCAGGTGTGTTGAGTTAACCAGAAACTGGGCTGATTCAATGCAACAAACCCGCTACTGAAGCCGGTGTAGGTACAGTAACCATTTGTCCTGCAATAACCGTGCGGGGTACTGAGGATAACGTCACACTACGGTAACCCCACTTGGACAAACTATGTAGCGTGGATATCTTCTCGGGCTCTACATATTTTCATTTCACATTTCCTTTTGTTACATAAGTTATGTTTGTGTCATTATTCTTTGTAATGTTTATAGAGAGATATTGCCACATCCCACTTTAAAAACGATCTGTGGCTGTTAGAATGGAGTGGCTGCTCCAGTGCTGCCAATCACATAATGTGACATCAGCACTGGTCGAAGGACCCCAAATGGTTGTTGCAGGCCGAATGGTTATGGTACCTACACCAGGCGGTAGCCCACGAGGAACAGGGTTGGTGAAAACTGCTCTAGACCATAATCCTGGTAAAATAAGACCAAAATTACAGAGAAATATTTTTATAGTTATCTGAAACTTCTGTTTTACTGCTGTTAAATGCATTTGTACTGTATCAGAACAACTTTCCAGTTTCCCTAAATCTAGCAAGTCTATTTCTTGAAACAAGAACACTCACCTTTCACACTTGAAACTTCTTCTTAAATATATTAATTAAAGAAAAAAGTTTCGCCAAAATATTACTTAAAAAAGCAGGTTATGCTCAAATTACTCAAATGTTAAGATTTATTGTCTTAAAACAAGATGTTAAATCTAACAGAAAAATTACTAGAAAGTTAGTTTAGTCTTATAGTAAAGATCCACTCCAATGGAAATTATGTTTTTGTGTGTTTAATGTGTTATTGTCACATTGTCCTCCTAATGGAGGACATAAAGAAAGAAAATAAGCTCAGAGTTGTATTTCTGAGTATTTCTCTATTCAAATTCTGAAAGGGCCGTTGGAAAAAGCTTGCAAGTGTGATGAATAGGTGATACAGTGGACCGGCCACAAGCTCCCTGCTCTGCTCCATTCTGATGCATCCACTTGCAGACAAATAGATCCACGTACGTCTTTGTTTTTCTCACCTGAGCTGGCTCCAAACTGTACGGCTGTGTAGCTCCAATATCATTTGCCATATTTGTTGGAATGCTAATGTTAGATTGGGGGTGTGAGGGGCTGTGAGCTAATGGGAGACAGTGTAAACAGTCAACAGTCCTGCCCACAACTCAGAGGTGAATTTCAAATGAACTCCTGCCGAGACTGTGTTCAAGAAAACAACATTTTTTTTTATCTGGGCTACAAACCGCAGAATCATAATTAAAAGACCACTGAGAACGCTTTGAAAAGAGATCAAAGGATGATCGGAGTGGGTCTTTAAGTGTTGTACGATATCTATACTAGAAACCAGACAAAAGAAGTTGGTGAGATTTTGTGCTATTTGTTTTTTTTTTTTCCTTCTTTAGGGGACAAACCGGAAGGCTTAACTTATTTTTTTAATAGTTTGTCTTTGCTACATTTTCTCTTTTCCATTCTGAAAGATTGTTTCCAAAATAAGTTTGTCAGCATCCTACCATTTCCCTGGATCCCTGATTGATGAGCTACAAAGATGTGCAGTGAGCACGATTAAAATGTTCACACAAAACGTAAACTTTACATCTCTGAAAAGACGTGGACGGCCAGTGGGGCATGTAACTGTGTCTAGGCCTGCCCCTGTGGGGTTTATGGTCAATGGGGCAGTAAAAGTGTCACATCCAGCAAAGACCAGCTTCTTGCAAAGCAGGAGGAGTTTCTGCCTTTTTGTTATTTGCAAAAATGTAAATGTAACAATTGCTTCCGTTGTGTTTTGGCTGTTTGCTGTTGCCCAGCCCTCCTGTAAAAATGACAACACAGCGTTGATCTCTCCCCTGTCTGCTCTGACCTGGCCTCAGAAGTGGAGGTAACCATGAAAGCCCCAAAGCTCTGGCTCTGCTGGCATTCCTTATGTTTCCTTTTTTTAACCTCTGACCTAAAGCAACATGACGTGTCCGAGAGTTCTGAGCAAACTGAGGCAGAGAGGAAGTCTTTGGTTACAAATTATACATATGTGTGTCATGAGCCATAAATTGACATGCCTGCAAGCCCCACTGTTGCTGAAATGGCATGTGGCACCATTAAAGACTCACTTCCATCACTGCTTTTCAAAGGAATCGGGTTGTGCCTGGACCCATGGAAAAAATTCAAACCTAGGAGTCAGAAAGGAAAAAAACTATATACATCAGAAGATGGTGGGGGGAAAAAAAGCTAAAACAGCTAACAAAATTTAAGAGTTGAAATTTGTTGCAGACAATTTTTTTATTAGTATATTTCTTTTATGTTATTTATTATATTTGTTTTGTTTGAGTGTAAAGCACTTTATAGTATGCTTTTACAGGAAAAGTGCTATATAAAGTCATTTTAATTTCATTTGTGTCTTCAGTCTAGATTTTATTCAGTTTGCCACATTTAAATCGTTGATCCTCAGCGCATTTACTGGACCTATTTTCCTAAGAAGGTTTGCACTTTGACAGTTTAAACAAGGGAGAAATTTGTGAAAATGTTCATGTCTGTCTATAAATTTTGTTGTGAGGAGATTTTATAGCCTTAAAAATATCTACAATCCCTTTAGGGATTTCACCTGTCGCAGGTTACTTTTTTAGATAACATTCATCTTCTTAACCGTTTTTCCCTTTCGGGGTCACAGGGTTGCCGGAGCCTATCCCGGCCACTTGGGCGTAGGCAAGGGATACCCTGGACTGGTCGCAAGTCTGTCGCAGGGTAGACATCCATTCACTCTCTCACTCACACCTATGGAAAATTTAGAGTTGCCAATCAACCTATGTTGCATGTTTTTGGACGGTGGGAGGAAGCCGGAGATCCCGGAGAAAACCCACGCATGCACGGGGAGAACATGCAAACTCCACACAGAAAGGTCCCCCAATGATGTGGTGTTTTTTCATGTCCCCCAGCCGGGACTTGAACCGGGGGGTCTTCTTGCTGTGAGGCAAGAGCGCTAACCACTGCGCCACCGTGCAGCTCATCACCATAACCTACGTGATAAACGAGGGAACTCTCAAGACAGCCCATAATAATCATTTTTTGCTAGCTTTATTTACTTGAAGGATTATTAAAATTGTGATCATCCTCTGCCAAGTCAAGCTACTTCCACTTTAAAAGTAAAAGTTCCCTAAGAATTCTGAGACAGTATTGTCTCACTGAGACAATGTATTGCTTGTACCAAGCAATACATTGTGTTTGCTCGTGTAAAATTAATGAAAAGAAAAAAAATTCAGTGTGTGTTTCATTATATCACCTATCTAAGCATCAATATCCTTTTTAATATGCATTTCTGAGGCTCTTAACTCATTTGCATGATCCAAACTTTCATTCAAAACCCACCGTATATGACTCGGTCCATGTTTTCTGTCCTGTAGTTCATCGTCATTCCACTAGAGGCAGTAGAAGGACTTTTTCTGCTCATCTGAAAAAAGGTTTCAAGGCAGAAAAAGTTTTGCTGATTTTCAAAACCTTATGGTGAGAGTAAATCATCTATTGTTCTTTTTTAATGACTCCTTGCTGTATTAAACAATGCAAAATAGGTTGATAAATAATTCTAACACTGTTGGGAGAAGAAACGTTTAGAAAATAATAAAATAAATAAAATATAGATAACACATATCAAAATAATTGACCACAGGATAACCGCACGGTGAAAAAAGAAGTTCCGGTCACCTAGCCTAAATGTTTTGCATCACTGTGCCGGCTTCTTTAAAACAACCTTTAAACGAAATCAAGCGGTAAAAGCTGAACTTTCTCTCTGAACTGATGCCTTATTCAACCCATAGGAAAGATCAGTATATTTATGTCGCTTTATATCGCAGAATCTTGACTGCTGGGGTGGTTATTCGCCATGCGGACTATTTGTTACGTGATGTTGTGCCGCACCACGCAACAAATAGCCCGCTTTTTGTGAGAAAAGCGATCCAAATTGGAAAAAGACAAGAATTAAGGACTAAAAACGGGTTACTATTTATTTATTTCGTAAGTGACCATGGTTTAAGTGGGTTAATGGCCTTCGAAGTATGCATTATTACTTTATAACAGTTCAGGCTTTCGCGGCCTGCGTTAAAAAGTGATAATGCATATTTCGTCGGCCATTAACCCTTACTTAATCTACTGTATTTATTTCCAGCCATGAAAAACAAATTTCACTCGGGTTTTTGCTTTCATATAGATGCTAAATTGAGGTCATTTTAAAGCCAAAGTTGTTTATTGCATATTTGCATCGATAGGCATCAAAACGTGTGCACATTAAGGCCTGAAACCTTGATGTTTTCTGCAGGCCACCTGCCTGCCCCATGCAAGTTTGCCCATTTTTTACCCGAAGACAGCCCATATCCACCCATGAAGGCAGTTGTGACTAGTAAGCATTAACATTATTAACTACATTGTGGCAGCAGCATCAACAACAACAGCTTCAGCGACCACGATTTAAATTTGGTTCCATAAAGAGATGTTTTCCTTTTCAGTGAAAAGCTAAATTTAGTCTAAACTCTTGAATATGGATTAAAATATTGAAACGTTCTGTGTTACCGTTTTTATGGATTGATTACCTTTTTTGTTGTCAGCTTGCGAATTCAGAGGGGTTAGGTTGGCTAAACCACAACCACGGATGAACCTGGGGGGGCAGTGAGGGTCAATGAATCAGGAATTCAGTCAAATTAAAGTCAACATGGATGGCAAAAAGGACTTTTTTTAAAGGACTTCTAAAGGGGGGGATATATGTCTCACCTATAATTGGGATGATAATCCCAGATCAGGCTGTCTGTTGGAATCATCTTTGCAATGAACATTTCAGAGATGTTTGAACCTGCAAATGTTTTATTCTTCACGTTATCAGACAGATTCTCGGAACCGACTCCCTACATGACCACGCTGGCAACAACATAGACTCACAACGAGCAAAGAAACTCCTGCAGAATACAAGCCTTTCACCTGAACAACAGGGATCTGTGGTGCTGTTGGAGATTGAAGACTTGGAGCAGATATTAGCAACAGAAGAGCTGTTGGAAGACGGAATGTCGTTATATTATGAAGTGGGACACAAACAAACAGACAACAAAAACTTTAAAAATAAGACTAACATTTGAGCTGATGAGTTTTATACAAAGAAAAAAAACTCAATGACAAATGTACTTATTTATTTGGATCAGAGCCAGAAGACATCATTCAAAGGCACACAACACAAAAAGAAAGAGATTTAAGCTTAATTTTGTATTGTATCACTGTTTCTCCAAGTAGAAAAATATTTTATTTTTATTTCAAGCTAATCTGTACTTTTAAAAATCGGTTTCTTTAGTCGCTAATTGAATTTTAAATAACTAGAACTTTGAATCACAGTTTAAAGTATTTTTGAACTTTAACCTCTTGTTGAAATAGTGAAAAATGTCATCTTGCTTTGCTACCGAGGCGGGATGTGAGGGATGTGTGTTGTGTTCACTAAACGTATTACGTACGACGACCCTTTTTTCACAGTATTGACAGCAATACCTGAATAAATTAATATGACACACTTTTTTAACCCCAAAGAACAAATACAACACTAAGTTTTAATGTTTAAAGCTGTTATTAAAATAACATTTTATCTGCTTATCTCCTTTATTGTTTTAAATGCCAAAGGAATAATGCATATAAAAATAAAAATTCAATGAGTATTCATTTAGGTATAATTGAACTATATTGCCTCATATTTCCTCAAAGTTAGTTGGATCTTTGTGTATTGATTCATGAACCATGTATGGAGATGCGTCGCCAATCATGTGTGAGGGAAAGATGCACAACCCTATTTTCTAAATTGCCTGTCGGCACTTTAACAGTGGGGTCATCTAGACCCACAAACCAGTGAGCTAAACCTTTTCTCTTGAATAATGTGTAATCTTCGCTGGTGTCCATGGATTATCATCTTCACCTTTATCCACCTTTGTCATGGTAGGGATAAGACGTCGGTGTAAGGATCGGGTCATCTGGACCCCATAGGATAGCACAAGGGTTAAGAATGAAAACCTCTGTCCAAGAGAGTTCCTGAATTTGTATCTTGACAATTTAAAATCATTATACGAGGTAGTGGGGTGTCTGTCCCAGCTCTCCTACTCACAAAGACGACTGAAAGCCATTACAATCAAACTGTTAACAAGTTAAACAACTTAACATCCACCAGTGCCGTCATCATCTCTTCAGTTTGAAGTGCACTTAGCAAGATTTAACACTCCACTGACTTTATCAGAGCATGTTCAGGTTTTTTCTCAGGCTGACTGACAGCCATCACCTCCACCAGAATCCCAGGACTCTGGGGCAGTCAAAGTGATGACAGCTAAACAACACAGCCTGAACTGCACTCACAAAAGAATGTGCTCCTGCTACAGATATGAGATCTAACTACAGGTCTGCCTGATGCAATCCTAACCAATTCTGCTTCTCTTGTTGGTTGAGTTTGCATGCATACTATCTATGTGCATTAAGGTCACTAACTAATCCTTACCTATGTGATCCTTCTAAGCTTTCCTTTCCAAAAATGCCACATTTGAATCTGCCTGGTTGTGCATACAATAGTGTTTGGGGCAGCGTGTGTGAATGTGTAGGTTGTGTTGAGTGACACAGTAAATGTGTGTGTTTGGGGGGGTGCAGCGTATGGGAAGCAGGGCTTAGGGAAACAAGGTCATTCCTGTTTTGATATGGCAGTCTCAATCTCCCCTGTGGGAATGAAGCATTGATGCTCACCGGTTTCCATTACTCACCGCTTAACTGTGGGATCACAGGCGTTACACGAACCGTTTGGCAGCATTGCTGCAGAAACGTGACGCTGCTACACCCATTGTTTTTTAATGAAAAAGAAAGAATTAAAAAGTCTTATTCAATGTATAACTAAATATCTATCAAAAGTACTGATTTTTTGTAAAATTTAGCTTTCATTGAAAATTGATGATTTGACACTATCCTTGAAAAGTAGACCTACAAGGGAAATTCTCTGACTACTAATATTACATAAAAATATATTAAATAATACCAGTTTATGTTGTAAAATTTTAATAAACCTCTGATGCTGGAGCATCTGAATAGTTTTGGTCATTACGCTTTAATTCCAGCCACAAAGTTGACATTGATGAATTGCACTGGTAATTTCTACTTTAAGTACTATGTTATGGGCGGCAACTTTTCAGAATGTGATTGTTATCGTCTGGTTTTTCAGGTTCCATGAATCTTTAAAGGTTAGTTTTACATTTTTATAGTTATGTGATCCGTTTGAAATCCGTTTGTCTCTGACAAACACTCAAATGAAAAGTAAAATTCATCACCATAACGTGTTTAGTCTATGCAAACTTCAAAAAAGTAAAAACATTGTAAAATAAAAATAAAAAGGAAAAACACTGGAACGTCAAAAGAGGAGACACAAGGTAGGGATGCCACAATTCTGTGTGTAAAACTGAATGTGACACCATTGAACTGAATCGTGGAGGATGTGAATGGTTTCATCCCTACTGTATACCACTATGTGTACACGCAAAGTGCAATACCTGTTACAAATTTAATAAGGATTTATTATTTATTGTTTTATTACATCACACCAGGCATAGTACGGGTCAACTGAAAGGTTTTTTTTTTCCTTTGTTATTATTACTTGCTTCTTAGCAAAAGGAAAACAGGATTTTTCTGGATTTTTCTGTTTTTGTTGTTGTTCAGTAATACACAAAAAGCAATATATACATGTGAGGACATTAAAAAGCGCAGGAAGAGAAACGTTAAGAAAAAGAAAACAACAATCAAAAACCTTCTCCTGATCTTTACTTGGTCACAAAACGCTTTTAAAGCATTTTCTAAAAATACATCAGGAAATATTATAGGAGGTAAATCTGCTGACACAGAAACTTTGGTCGGTAAAGTAAAATAGATTTTGGTAAAAAACAGTTTTCAAACGTTTAATATCTCTCCGTTCATCTTTTGATCTATTGTAAAAGCGTTCCGGGTGGTCTTTTAATTATGATGATGTCGTTTTTAGCCTAAATCAAAAATCTGTGTCATGTAATGGCATAATCCAAAATCATTCCCTACCCCTATGGCTTCTCCCTATACATTTAGCCCTCCAAGCGGAGAAATATGGAGAAATAGTGTCCGTTGGCGCGGAGTAAGCCCACACCCCTTCCCATCATCCATAAAAGACAGCTGTTCCCTCGCTCTCCTCCTAGCTTCCAGCCCCTCACCACTCCCAACCTAACATTAGGGGGCAACAAAAATGGCGAGCAATATTGAAGCTATCAACCATACAACTTTCTTCCTAAACCTCCTCCATCATGAGTAAAATGCCACAAGAAAAACCTTTTAATTGAAGGGGTTTTTAGCCCGTTCTTGGTGGATTTTTGCCTTAAAATGCAAACATAGATCTTCTAAAAATTGGTCAAGATGACACAAACAATGCAGATCTTGATGGAAAGTGACCTCCCTCAGTTAACTTTTCAACAGAATCTTTCTTTGTTTCAATTCACAACAAAGGAAAATTATTTTTTCAAAGAATAAACCTAAATCGCTTGTCAAGCTCACTGTATGCCTTTCATTTAAAAGGCGTAATCCTCGTGGTATCACATTGTTTACTCCAGTTGCTCTTATTTTTCCATGGAGCATATCCTTGAAGAATTCCATGCTTCACAGAGTTTCTTCTTTGAATATGTGGCAGATGAAAGTACAAACAGGATTACAGTCTAATCCCTCTCGATTGTTTGTGTCTCTTGGCCACTGGGAGAACTCTGATGTGGTCCTGCCGTGCCGGAGAGGAGACAGAGGGGGAGTTAAGTGACGGCGGGGGGGTGGTTGGATGGAGACAGAGGAGAAAGAGACTTTCTTCTGTACGGTCTAGTAATGAGAGCCAGCAATAAAGTGGATGTATTCATGGACAACTGAAGCCAGCAATTAAGGGAAGAGGTAGCTAGCTTCAGACGGCCACTTTGAATCTTTTAAATGTAAATACAGCCGCATCTCTCAGAGTTCTGTGTGAGATATTCAAACTGAAATCCCCTCTCACTAATGAGGGAGCTGTGATATTTCTACACCGAGCTTAACTACGGCTCTACCTCTGTAGGCAACCGAGGCTTTTGTTGAAATGTTTTAATCAGGTTAAAGGAGCAGGGATTGTGATATAACAGAGTTGGTTGAATTTAGTTTCTCTCGACTTCCCTTATCAACACACTTCTGTTTGATCTGCCCTAAAACCTACACTGCCGTGACTGTCCTAATTAGCCAAGCGGATGCAGACAACATAGCCTACACATGAAAACTGGACAGTTAGCAAGGAATTGGCATGTCGTCGAGGAATGTTCTAGGTTCTATTCACGGGAGAATGATACCTGTTGCTGGTTTCATAAAACAGACCATGTTGCAAAGGAAAATGTTCATATCAGTGCTGTCATGATGCAGATTTGAGCCGTTTTAAAAGCAAAGCCTTGCTGCTTTGTAACATTTGGTGTGTGTGAGATCTCCTCCTCAATGCCAGTAATTTGCTATGGCCGCGATCAGCCGGTGCCGACTGTCACAGATGTGTTGCACCGGGCATTTATTTGATTCCATCTGCCAGGATTTAATATCTCCTTCCTCATCCTCAGCCTCCTCACTGCCGGTTTTGACAGCAGGTCATTGCTTTGCAATGCAGCTGCTTCACCGCCGGTAACAAACAACAGCTTGACTAATAATCTTTTGGTTTTGTTGTTTTCTGGGGAGAAATAGTGAATTTCGTTAGTTTTCTTTAAAATGTCTGTTTAGAACATGTAAGTGCAATATAAATTTCAATGACAAATCTACAGCAGAAAATTGCATGGAGTTTTGATTGTAATTGTCTCCTGGTGTGAATGTGGGATGTGTTGCCTTGCTACAGACTGGCAACCATTGACTGTATATGAAAACTGGAAGGAATGAGTGTGATATCACCCGTAGAAAGTGACTCACTTCCAGTTCCAACCAAATGAAGTCAATTCAATCAACATTCACGATAAAAACATCAAAAATCGCCAATAACTGTAATTGGTCTGAGTCAACATTTCTATGGCAACCACTCTCACCAATAAAGAATGAGCTTGTTGGAAGGCTCCACCTCTACCACTTGAGAGCAAGAGAATCTGCCAATCAAATGCTTTGACTGTTCAACGTGAGATCACATGCTTTTATTGAGGCATTTGATTGGCCAGTGTATAACTTTAAAAACTTGGAATAAAGAAAAGAATATAGTGAAAAAAAGAGGATTATCAAGAACATGTTAAAAAAAAGGTAGCAGAGCTAGGATGGTTGATCTGACAAATGTTATGACAAAATAACTGTTTATTTCTCCATTGAAGAATTTGGGCTTTTTGGGACTACCTGTTTTGAGCGGGCGGGGGAAGGGGTCACTAAGTCTGTTTTAGGACCTCTTTTGTTTTTAATGTACATCTGCCCTCTTGGAAAGCTTTTGAATAACTTTAAAAATGTGTCATACCATTTCTATGCCGATGATATTCAGCTGTACTGCTCTTTCACAGAACTCCACAAACTTACAGAACTACTAGATTGCCTTGCTTGTGTTAAATCTTGGCTAACAAGTAACAGTCTACAGCTAAACCCAGAAAAGACGGAAACACTAATAGTTGCCCCAGAAAAAAAAAATCCCAATAATTTCCCGGCATCTTGGTTCTTTGAGCTCCTCTGTACAGCTCTGTGTCAGAAATCTTGGTGTATGGTTTGACCAGTCAATGTCTTTGGACCATCATTCCAGCCTTTTAATTAGAAACTGTTTTTATCATTTACGTAACATAGCAAAATTGCGGGCGTTCTTATCTAACTCAGTCTTAGAGATGGTTATCCATGCTTTTATTTCTTCTCGTTTAGATTATTGTAATTCTCTTTTTACTTATTTTAATAAATCTGTTCTTAACAGTCTTCAGTTAGTTTAAAACACTGCTGCAAGGCTTTTAACAGGATCAGACAAAAGGACACACATTACCCCCATTTTATCCTCCTCGCACTGGCTCCCAATCAAGTGGCGTATTGATTTTAATATTCTAGTTTTAACCTATAGAGCTTTAAATGGACAGACTCCAAAATACTTATCAGACTTGCTCTGTCCCTACGCTTCCAGCCGTGCCCTCCGATCCTCAGATCAAAATCTTTTAAAGATTTTTTAGACCAAGTACAAAACCAGATTTGACCGGTCGTTCCAGGGAATAGCCCCCAAACTCTGGAATGCCCTCCCTCTGTCCCTTCGTGTGGCCGACACCGTCGATTCTTTTAAAAGTCGACTGAAGACACTTTTATTCAAAAATGCTTTTAGCTGACTGGTTTTATTGTTACTTTTATTCTATGTTTATTTTTCTTCAATTTAGTTTTGCTTGCATTATATTTAACTGATGGTTTTTCTGCTTTTACTGGGTTGTATATTGTTTATTGTTCAGCGCTTTGTGATTTTATCTGTGAAAGGCGCTATGTAAATAAAACTTACTTACTTACTTACTTAAGTCCAATTCTCTTATACAGTCAATGCTGGTGACCTGTTTGGGGTGTACCCCACCTTCACTCCAGCAACCCATGATTCAGCGGATCATGGGGTTGGTTGGTTGGCTGGTTGGCTGGATGGATGGCTGGATAAATGGATGGATGAATGGATGGTTTTTAGCTCCATCCGTCCATGTATTACTTGCTTTGGCTGCTAGCGGACTCCCCACTGTCAACTTGGGCTTTCTGATCCAACGTGAATAACTCTACTGTCACAACTAGGGGTTTCAAAGTAAACATTGATTTAAATTTAATAAGCAGATTAATCCTATGATCCAATCAAACACTTGCAAAAGTCATAAATACTATCTAAACAGTGGCTTGAAACAGTAACAGAGACTTTTATTAGGCTACAACCTGGCTGTGTAACTTTGTACGGTGAAATCCATGTCCCATCCCCAACTCCTACAAACATTCCCGCTCTCATCTGTAATTTGGAATATGTGTCAGGGAAACCGTTCTTTTCTGTTTTTATCCCTCCTGCTATATCTCACTATTTCAAAAAGAAAATTGGCTGTGTGGATTCCTCAATTCAAGCTTTAGGATTTAAATACTACCTTAGTGAGGAACACTGTAAAAATCGCACTTTAAGATCTAATGTTGTACCAATGTGCTGTACAGTTTAAAAAGTCAAACCCAAAACTACTGTTTGCATTCACAACCCTGTGAGGTTTGGCACTTCAGCATTGGCTGGAAATAACGTAAGCAGAGTTTGCTTCTTGTGTGTGATGAAGGTCAGCTTCCTGTCTGAGGTATTAAAACCTGCAAGTGATGCAAAGGAAAACTCATTTCAAGTACCAACAATATTAGAAATGAGAAGTTGGAAAAGGTTGTGTTGACAGATGTGCATCTGTGAGGAGCTCACTAAGAATAGTCACAAAACTAAATATTTGCACTCCGAATTAGCCTGGTTTTGATTTTTCTTGTTTATTTTTTTGTTTTTTTATTGTCCGTTCAGAGCTTGTTTAAAGCCATTCTCTCCACAAACAGGCAGCGGTTGTTACACAGATGGGCTGTTTAATGTGAGAGCAAGTAAAAGAGGAAAATGTCAAGTTTTTAAACGTTGCCTTGTTCAGTCCTCCAGACATGGTTCTTTGTGTTGTTTACTGATAAATAAAAGTTATTTGTACACAATATTAACTACTTTGTTATAAATTGCAGGGGATGTAAAAGATATAGATCCGTCTTGAAAAAATCTATCTAGTACTGAGAATTACAGCAATCTTGGTTTGAAATCACACATGTGAAGACATTTATGTTGGTAAAAAAGGTATAAAATCAAGCAGGAAGTAAATAATTGTTTTTTTCAAATGTCATTCCAACAGACCATAATAATAATGTAGAATACTCAGTTGTCTAATGCAGTGTTTTTAAACTTTTTTGAGCCAAGGCACACTTTATCCTTTACAAAAATCCTGTGGCACACCAGCGTCCAAATAATTAAAAAAAAGGAGAAACTCTGTCGTACTCGTCAAATACGTAGTATAAAAATTCCACAATACACAGTCTGTATTAATGTACGGTTCCTTCGCAATCTCACGTGAATTTTTGTGATAATTGTGGCAGAAAAAGCAGGAAGTTGCAGCTGTTTTTTTCTAAAAGTTGTAATAAAAGTCAAGTTCCTTTTCAGTAATAATTTTCAACTAAATTATTTGAAATTTTCCCTTTGTTGTTTTCTCCCTCCAGTTTATTAACATGCAATTTTATGTAACCTCACAAAAAAAACAAATATATTCTTTCTAAAAAATGATTTATTTTTTAAATATTATTTTCAGTGTTGATGTAATTTTTGAACAATTGTGTGTCACAATATCTTTGATAAAATGTACACAAAAAGACACACAAAAGATACACAAAAGGTGAACATGTTGAAGTTTTATTAGCTTTTCTTTTGTCTTAATCAAAGACGAAGTCTTCAAAAACTTTAACAAAACTGTTTTATTTCTTTGTAGATGATTAAATTGTTTCAATTTAGTTTAATTGTGTCTGTTGGCCACTTTGCCTTAATCCTGTTTCTTAAATGTTATTACTTCTTCTTATATTTAATTTATAAAATAATCCAGACCTTATTACAAAAGTGTTTCAGTTAGAAAGATGACTTGGACCAAACTCTGGGATGTTTGGCTGTTAATAAACACAAACTTTGAAGGAGAACTAAACTGTTGACCTCTGATTTCATCAAGAAGATTTAAAAACTGATGTGAGCTTGTTGGGGTTTCAAGACCTTTAACAGGAAAGACTCATTGTATGATGTCACTTTAACACAATGCATCATGGGAGATGTAGTGAGAAAGATTCGCTTCTCTGAGCTTCATTGATTTGTTCACTTGTTCCACAGTCTGACACCGGATTCTGTGAAAAGCTACACCGCTAAAGACAAGCTGTAGCTGTTTTTTTTTTTGTTGGTAGTGAGAGACTTTATGAGCAGAATTTGAACAAGGAAGTGAGGACTTTAACCACTTCTGATTGGTCGGACTGATGACGTATGATTAAGCCTCCAAGAATGATTGGCGGAGACAGTTAAAGGGGCGGAAGTTTTCAAAAAACAGCTGAAGCGGTTCCCTCATTCTTATCAAAGTGTCTTTTGTAGAATCAAATAAACACAAAGAAAAAAATATTTTACTATCTTTCATATTTCAAACTACTCAGTGTTTTATTAGGGCCTGTTTGGAGCTGATAACCTGGAGATGGTAAATGTTTTTAGATCAGTGAAAATGTGTAATTCCCCCCGGCACAACACTGGTCTAATGTTACAAGGGTGCTGCCAATAAAGTTGCTCAAACTGATTATGATTATTTATTTTATTATCTTGTTATTATTTATGATTATATTTAGAAAGTTCAAGTGACTGTTTTAAATTATCTAAATTCTTAATTTTAATTAATTAATTGGTTTCCCCTTAAAGGTTGGATGAGGCTAAAGTTGGCCATTTTGAAAGATTCCAATTTATTGGTACCTACATGAAATCTATTGTACAAATAAAGTTTAAAGCAGCTGCAGATATTTTACAGAGGATGAAGAAAAAATAAAAGCGCAAAAAAAAGATTTAAAAAAATTTGAGTTCTCCAGTCAGCCTCATTCAGTCTGACATTGAACTGCATTTATCTATCAGGATTGGACCGGATCATTTCACAACAAAGTCAGTTAAATGTTTTATGAGTTAATTCGTAGACCACCGGGTTCAATATGTTATATATTTTTTGTTTCTGAAATCTTGTGTTTAATTTTTACCAAAACTAATTGTGTTATGACTTAAATATATTTACACTGAACTGGCACATCTTAAATTCTTTTTCTCTAAAAGTTTCTATATGATGATCTTGCTGTGAATTTGTGTTTTATGAATAAACTTGGATGAGCGGAATTTCCAACAAAAAAATTTCAACTCTAGCAGTTCATTTGGCAACACTGTAAATAAAACTGACAGGAAGCATGTTTGTCATATGTGCCAAATGTGACTCAAAATTGGGTGAGGGGTGAGCTCTTTGCCAGTAGATATCACATAATCTTTACTGTTCTATCTACTTAACTGAATACACTTGTGCTGTGGGCTGGGGAGCTTGTTTCATATACATATCAAACAGACTGAACAACCATGAAATTATCACTACTTTTTCAAAGTTAGTTGTCTGAGCTGAGATCCCATGCAAGCTTTTAATCCCCTGAAAAGTCTCGGCTCCACCTGGCGGGTCAGAGTAAATTCCTTAATCCCTATTTCTCACTGACGCAGGGTTTTAGTTTACTTCAGGTCTGAAGTGATGCAAGCTGAACGCGTGCAAGTGCAACTGCGAGTCGTGTCCCAGAGGACAGTGTGTGGCAAAGGCAAAGTGTTTGCTCTCTGAAATTAGAGCAAACACTGCCTTTCCCACAGTGGCTTTAGGTGTCAATGGGAGCACACATGCAGCCTGCTTTTGAGCCCAGAGAGAGTTCCACTCCCAGTGGCTTCACTCTGCTGCTAATCCCCTACTCCAAATGCCAACTGGGTTTATGCCTCCAGATCAGTCTGTTTTGTTGCACAGAGCCAGCACCTCTGACACTGCAGTGTCATTCTAATGCTGCGTTCACACACAACGCCATTCAACATCTAGTTTTGATTTTAAGGGTGTATTCAGACAGAACACATTTGGTTCCCTTAAAGTGTTTGTTTCCCCGGATAATCCAGAACAAACGTTGTGGTTTGAATGCACTTGAGTGCTCTCGGTTCCTGGTCCTGTAATATAAAGGTTGGCACTAGCTCCTCCTCACCACATGTTAATTAACCTGGCTCATGTGGTTTATGAACACTTTTTAGACAAACATCTAGGAGCGAACTCAACACAAGTTAAAACGGAACCAACAGAGGCCGATTTGCTTGATTGCAGCTTTACTGATGAATCATCAAACAATGGGATAAAAGATGAACACAACTTTGGGAGCTCCGATACTCAGGCTTTCAGCTTTCATTACATGTTTTAACATCCAGTAAGTAGAAAGGTGTTAACTTTGAAGCAAACCTTTCCATCTTTAGTTAAGCTAGGCTTGCCTTCAGAAAATAAGGTACATTTGAAATTCTGGACAACAAAGGTTTGTCCACGTGCAGTTAGAAATTCCTAAAAATATTTTAGAAATCATATTTTACCTTATGAAAGCCATTCCATGCTCCAAGTGTGACATTTCACTTGTACTCAGGTTTTAAGAATATTTATTTTCTTTCCATACTCTTAAATGCATTATTAGTGTCCTTTATAATAGAAATATATTAATTCCATCTAGATCGTCCAGGTTGGAGTTTGAGTTCTTTCAGTGTTTGTTGCACTGCAATAACATATTAATAGGTTCTGTTTTTTTCAGGAGTCTCAGTTTAACCTGTCAGCATTTAAAGTTAATATAATTGTTTCAACTCATTTGTTTTTTTAATTCAGCATTACTGGGTAATGCAGTATTCATTTCATCTTCCATTTGCTGTAAATGTCTAAAGATGTACAGCTCTCAATCATTTTTACAGCAGATTCGTTTTTGTTGTCTGGTGCATTTGATAACACATTTAAAATAACCCAAAAAGTTAAATATGATCAGATTTAAAGTATTTGAGCATCTCTTTCCCTCATTAGCTGGAAACTACTCATTGCGTGTCTTAGGAGCTGTCCTAAGAGACCACTAACCAATGTGGGCAAACACAGGTGGGGCCACCATGGAAACTGTGGAAAACCTATCTGGGGTCCACATTTTCTGCCCACTTTTAAACCATATAGGGCCCACTTGGCTGGGAGGGAGCTTGGTGTCCAGCGATTGTAGTTTCTACATCACAAGGTTTTTCCAACAACACATTTTATTTCTGCGCCTGACTCACCGATTTAAATAAATATGCAGAAATGCTATTTTAAGTCAAATTATCTTTACTGCATATATTTCCTCCATCATGAAAAAAGTGCCATAGAAATATGCAAAAAACACCAATCATTGGAGTGGGTCTTTAATGTGACTGGCAATTGTAATTAAAGTGTGCAGCTAGAAAGCTGACGACATAGGCCAAATGTCCAAAGTACTATTTCACAGTATTACAAGGTATAAAAAGTAGAATACAGCTGTGTTCTGTGTCCTAAAAACACTAAAATGCATATAATAACATAATAAAAAGAATAACAAAACTCCTCAAATAAGTCACCCCTCACTGAATAGATGACAAGCTTAGAATGATTAAGGAGGAATTCTGTGCACAGTTTGTAGTTACTGGTCACACACACCTACACACATTTTGTTTGGGCAAAATGTCCAGTGGGTTAGAGAAGACACCAGGCAAGAAATCAGAAGAGAAGACGTGGGCGGACGAGCACCTGTATCACTAATCTGAAACTGAAAGATCTGAAAGATCAGAACCACTGCTGGTATTCGCAAAAAAATGAGGTGGTTATGACTAACAAACCAGACATTATGGTGCTGGACAATAGAAAAGTTGAGATGGCAGATGTGACGACATTAAGTGATGGTGAAATGAGGTAGAACAAACATGAAAAACTTAAGAAAGAAATGTTGAAAGTGGAGCTGCTGAGAGGTGGACTTCCTGAGCTGTAGTCTCCAAACTAAATCCAGAAAGTTCAAGGTACAACATCTGTGTTCAGACGTGTAGTACTAGAACAGCTAATACAGGACTTTCAAATTCATAGATCTTTAGTGTGACATGAGATTGATTCCCAAGCAAGCGGAGCATAGGCTGTTGCACAGTGGAAGTTACATAGACATAGTGGCATCAGAAAGGCTGCAAGCATTACACTAAATGCCAAATTGATGCAAATCTTTTGTTTGGTTTATTTCTTGTGCTCACATGTTGTTTTGTTCCAAAAATTCGGTAAATTGATATGTTGCTTTCTTTGGTCAGGTACTACTTAGTGTCTGTGAGATATGGTATTTTACATTTTATGCGAATGACAGGAATTAGCTTTCTAATGTATTTAAGTATTCTTGAAGAATGTTCAATAAACAAATAGACAAATAGATCCATGAACGTCTTTGTTTTCCTCATCTGAACTGGCATCTTACTCAAACTGTACGGCTGGATAGCTCCAATGTTGCTCACTATTTTTATTCTACTGCTAATGTTATGTTGGGGTTGTTAGGGGCAAGAGTGTAAACAAAGGGATGATGGGAAACTAATGCAGTCTAACTCCACGCCAATGGTCCCACCCACAACTCAAAGGTCCTAGAAAACGACATAGGTTTTTTATATTTTGTCATATTTTGTTTAAAAACTGCATAACATAATTAAAAGATTGAAAAAAGGTTTAGATTAGAAAGTAAGTACTTCATACTTAACTTTAGAATAACTCTGTGAAAATGTTCAATTGAAACTGGGATTTTAAAACAAGAAGAAATTTAAAAGAAGTGTCAGATGCAAATGAAGCTCTTTATTTTTCCTCTGTAAAAACCTGGGTACTTCATAAAACCATCTGACAGCATTTTATACAACTAAATAAAGTCTTTTGATAGTATCTGGATTCTGATTATGTTCCATAACCCCAAATGTGTTTAGTTTGAAAGGTCTCCATTGTCGACTGAGGAAAAAGACGAGATTTGGTGGTCTAAATAGTTGAGTGCACATCGAGAGTGGAGTAAAAGGGGTGTGGCTTAACCCCTTTAACATCGAAGTTGACGTTCTAGATACTAAAACTGAGAAAAGCAGCTTTTCACCAATATGCAACTCTGTACAGTAGTGATGAGTTCATCCGATCAATATCAACCAGCTGATTCTGACAATGTTATGTTCATAAAGTGTGTAAAGCCACTTTTCTATGCATCAGAATCTATTAAAATTACATTGAAATGGTCAAAGAGTAACTAATGGTAATTGAAAGAGCGGGTTATTTAACGCTCCAGTGTTAAACGGTTCATTTAGAAAGTTAACAATTTTGACACATAGAAACACAGATGATTTAATACGTGTCAAAAACTAGTTATCATTCTGATAGTCTTTGTGTCTGTATATGAACATCCCACGTACTGTATGTAATGCAAATGTGTGTATGAGAGTGTTTGATGTGCATATACAAAACTTTATTTGTACTTTAGTTGTCTGTAAGCAAAGTTTTGTCCAATCAATGAAGGGTTTCATGTGTGTGATTGCTAAATTTGGAAAATTGTCCCTTACTCATACGTTGCTGCATTTTTAAAAACTAATCTGAACAGATTTCTACACCAAACTTTTGTACTTTTGCATGTTGCTCTGTTGTTGGCAGCTGTGCCGTGTCTGTAGTCGTGCACAGCACCCTGCATCTCAGTCTATGCGCTTTGGCTCCCTCACTGCTGTCTCCTCTAATGCCTACAGACAGGAAGCAGTTGTTAGATCCCATCAGGTTAGCAGCATTATGGGCCGCTGACCTCGCTCTGCAAGGCTGAGGGGGCTCAGTGAATAGCTCCCCTACCCCCAGCCCCTGGCCCTCACACCACTTCTCCTCCAAAGGCCGCTGCGGTTCCTCTGGGCCTTTCTTGTTGCATGATGGGATAAATTCAGCTGTTCCATTCGGCTGGTTTGGAGGAATGCTGCGGGTGAGCCCCCTCCAATCAGTTGGGCAGTGGAGCGAAGAGGGATATCAAAGAGTGGTCGAGGAGAAGGCGGGACCAAGGCTGAGAGGGTCATGTCTCATTGGGCAGAGCAGCGGGCCACTGAATCTGTCACATGGCTGATGGCTGATTTACCACTTCAGTGGAGAAGTGAGGCCTCATAGGCCACATCTCCTTGCTCATTGCTAACACAAGGACAAGTATACAACACACATGCATTTCATTGACAGATAACCCCTTAGAGAACCTCAACTCAACACTGTTCTAAAGCCCTGAAGCCTGAAGCACTTTGTGTTGAGTTCAGCCATTTTTTAGCCTCAGTTGAAGTACTTGTATTGATTCCTGCTTCATCCATTTCAGCCTGTGCCTTTCATGAGGTGGACCAACTGGCCGTCCTTGTCTATTTCTCCCTTTTTTTCCCCTGCTTGACCATTTCAGTCATCTGAACCAATTTCCTGCACTCTCCGGGGATGCCATTCTCCTCCACTCTTCCCACCTCTGCTCTCACACTCTTCACTTTTTGTCCATTTTTGTTGCACCATGATAAAAAAATCTATACCATTCAGTTTGTTGTTTTCATCTACCAAAGCTTACACGTAACCAGACATCTCTGTAAGAAAAAAAACTTTCTGTCTTTAAAGGCCCTTTTCCCCGTCTATAAATGCACACACTTTACAAAACACATTATGCTTTGGTTCACTGGAAAAGCAAAGGTACTCCCCCTTTTTAATCATACTTTCACCCGATGAATGTGGTCTCTTTCAACACACTAATGCGTATTGATCTCTGCTTTTACGAATCCACTGGATAAGAGGATGTGTGACTGTACTGTTGTCATGAAAAGACAATGACCTAGTATGGATGTTTTGGAAAAATGTTTCAAGGTACACATCAAAGAAGCATTTATGAAATCTCTGAGCCACAGATATAGAGAGGTTAAAACCTACAGCCACAGAAAAAAAAATAGTAGCCAAAAGTAAAACAAGGAAATTATGAAAGATCCAATCCCTCTTCATCCTCTCGCTCCTTGGCACATTCTCCAGAAAAGAAACTGGTCAATGGTGAAATGTGGAGAACGCTGCAAGCATATCTACATAAAAAAATGATCGATCTGCTGTAAACAGTAGCTTTATCAATATCTTCCAATTGAAGGCCCAGCATATTATTCATACGGCTCTTCAAAAGAGATGAGTGGTTATTGGAGATTCGCCTTGCAATTGGAATGGCAATAGAAAAACTGGTTCTTTGGCAATGAAATACAGTGGGGTACTGTACCTACACACGTAAAATGCAGGTAACAACACAAGATAAACATTTCAGGATTTAATTAAATGATCAGTACAGTATATGGGCAAGTTGTTGTTCACCTTTCAACTTATCCCATCAGGGATCTCCCCAGCGAATCAGCTTTAACAGAATTGCACATTTGGTTTGGCAGAGTTTTTACAACCTTTCCTGACACAACTCTGTATTTTATCCGAGCTGGGGACCGGCACAGGGATACCCAGGCTTGAGCATCATCATGGCTACATAGTTAGGCAGTAGCGCGAAGGGTCTTGCCTTAGGACACAAACTGGATTAAACTCATCATGCCCTCTGGGGAACGAACCCTGGCTTCCCATGCGCCAGTCCTATACTCAGCCGCCTAAATCATTTAGCCACAGTATGGCATTGTTAAAGTAGTACATGGTATTAACATAGGAATGAAAGACCGGTAAGGTAGCCTGCACCCGATTGAATTCTGCACAAAAGGGCTTATCAGCTTGACAAGTATCTAACGTACGACAGCGTCACCTGTACATCATAAGTGCATGTTACATACATTATCTCTACAAATACTTCCCAATACACCTACCACATTGTCAACAATGGTGTGTTGCATTTTCATGACGTCCCTCGTGGTGGCCATACTAACCTAAAAGCCCCATCCCACCCCCTGCTGGTCCTCTCTATGACCATCTATGAGCTTGGACAATCCAAAAACCCCAAAATGGGTCAACCTAGGCTTTGCATATAGCGAGTCCTGTTCTCTAAGTTGTCCCTCATGAAAAGGTTTAGACAAAAATAAACCTCCACAGCTGTTTTTCTGGACGGTGAAAGCATTAGGCATTCACTCCTGTCTGGTATATAAAAGTCCTTTAGAAGCATGCAGTTTGTCATTCTTTATAGACAAAACTAACCTCTTGAGCAATAATTAAAAAGCCTTCCAACAGATACAGACAATAAGTGTAAGCCTTTCTGGTTTTCATTAACGTTTCCAACATTTGATTATATAGACAGGAAAACCTGCATATTCTCAGTTCAAGGAAAGTGAATCACATTCTTTTGTGTGAGTGTTAGAGCCATCACTCGGGTTTGACTTCTACATCTTTCTTTCTGAGGTAAAGATCCACACGCAGAAATTTTCTTTTCAGTTAAACAGATGGTATTTTAATTACAGAAAGCACCTTGTATACAGTTAATGCAAAGATAATACGAATAATTGTACTGAAAAATATCACAAACTCTCATGCATTTGTGATGTGGAGGACTCGAATAAAGAAGACAGAGGGAGAATATTTGAGACTAGGTGTTTGGTGACTAGGTGGTAGCACCCCCGTTACTTACCTTTTTAGATACGCCCAGGGGTGAAAGTTGATTTTTCTTATGCCAGTACTATAACAAATTACATGAACATGCATTTTTTTTAAAGCTGTAAAAACAGTTAGGGGTGTAATGATTAATCAATAAATCAATTTATCCAACCAGATTGATCTGTCTGAGGCAAATCGAATTAAATCGACCTATACCATTCTGAAATCATTTCAAAATTAAATTAACAGATTTTATCGATATTGGAAAATACCATTTGGATTAACACATGGTAGGTTTATTTTATTATACTATAAAAAATGACCAAAAGCATCACAGCGGAAGACACACATGATGGCAGCAAAAAATGATCAGTCCATCATTCCAGTCCAATGTAAGGAAACACTCGGATTTTAGTAAATATGTGACCATACAGTGTTGTAGAATGTCCTAATAATGTTTGGATTCGTTGGATGTGGAAAAACAACAGAGGGCTGAACTTTAGGAAACTAAAATGTGAATGGATTTTCTATTAATTCTTGTTTGCTTGTTTGTTTGTTTGTTTGTTTGTTTGTTTGTACGCATATTTAATGTACACTTGATTATCTTGAAAGGAATAGAAGGAATCTGGAAAACTTCACCTTCTCTGTTCAGTACCCAGGTATTTTTCTCTGAGTGACACTGGTTTAAGTTTTGGGTAAAGATGTCCTGGATCCATTTTAGGTCAGAGAATTTGATCAGCTACCACATCATGAAAGGAATTGTACTGTTGTTAAAATGAACAATTACAGCACTAATATACATAAATGAAGTGAATAATAAAACTAGACTGTATATAAAAGTGTAGGCCTGGTTTTGTGGGGAAAACATTATCAAGAATTTGATCAAAGCATGTAATGCACCTCTTCTCCTCTACTAATTTCAGCTTGTACATCTTCATCCTTATTTACAATCTTCCTCTTGAACAATCTTCCCTGCATTGTTCTTAATCACTGACCTTTTCAAATATAATTTTTTTTTCTTTGCTGCATGTTGCACTTCTACCATTGCAACGGGTTTTATCTTAAACTGACAATCACAATCACGAGAACTAACCGACATCTAATTTGCACAGATTTATGCCTCCTTGACTGTGATTGAATTGATTGTCCCCTGACAAATCAAATGTACCCTACCATGTGTTTCTTTAGGGACGCAACAGACTTAGTGGAAATTGTGAGAGGACAGAGACATATTACGTAGCGAGAATAAGACACTAAAAACCATACCGACACTAAAATGAAGAGTTGAAGTGCAGCCTTCACAGCTTTTGCGGTTTCGGCCCGCAGCTCTTTTTGTATGTGTGTTTAACAGCAAAGACAGGACACACAATTGACCTTCCAGCTGGTATAGCATATGTATCTCTGCTAGATTCACAGTTCACCTTTTGACACCATCAATAGGTGACAGAGAGCAACCATAATACTGTATTTCTGTTTGTTGATTTAAATAGTTAATGCATATGAAAGACCTCCTATAGCTTTCAAACATAAAGGATGACTTTGTAAAGAAAGTTGTAGTCAATTTGGTGAACTGGAACTTGTACTTATTGCAGTGACTGTAAAGGCAAATCTTATTTTATTCTAAGCATTTAAAGACTGAAGCTGAGCCTAAGTTTCATAGGTTTTTAGATTTTGTTCCTGCTCCTTTCCTCTCATGGAATATATTTGTCATTGAGTGTTAGACCACTGTTTCCATTTGATTCTATTAAAGACATTTTGATAAGAATGAAGGCACCGTGATTTAGCCGTAGCTTCAGCTGTTTGCGGAAATGTTCCTCCCCTTTAACTGTCTTCACCAATCATTCTTGGAGGCTTAATCACACGTCAGTCTGATCAATCATAAGCGGTTAAAGTCTTCATTTCCTTGTTCCGATTTAGCTCATAAAGTCTCTCAGTTTCAACAAAAAAAGCAGCTAAAGCCCGTCTTTAGCAGTGTAGCTTTCCACAGAATCCGGTATCAGACCGTGGAACAAGTGAACAAAACAATGAAGCTCAGAGAAGCGAGTCTTTCTGCCCTTTTGCGGCAGTTGTCACATTACATCTCCCATGATGCATTGGGTTATAGTGACAGCGTCTCAGCGCACAATGAGTCTTTCTTGTTAAACATTTTGAAACCACAATGAACACGCATCAGACAGTTTTTAAATCTTCTTACTTAACTTCTATTGCATCTTTTAGAAAAAAGACAGTTGCAACTTCCAGCTTTTTCTGCAACAATTCTCTCAAAAATGCTTGTGAGATTGTGGAGGGGCTGTACATCAATACAGACTATGAGTTTCTCCTTTTTTTTTTTTTTTAAATTTTTGGATGCTGGTGTGCCGCAGGATTTTTTTTAAGGTTAAAGTGTGCCGTGGCTCAGAAAAGGTTGAAAAACACTGATTTAAAGTGATATAAAGAGTTTAGTTGACTTGTTAGCATGCTCTTTTGGGTTATCTTGTCTATTATTGCTATCCATTTCATTATTATGATTTGCCTTTCATAATAAACTGTCCCTTCTTGGTCCCATGTTTTTTAAAATCATGTTTTAATAGATTTTTTTTTTTATTCAGAAAAATATGGTATATCCTCATAAAAAAGCAACATAAAGAAAAGCTTAACAAAATGGCGTAGCTCTTGGTTTTGGCACATACATTTATTACTTCATACATTTATTACTTCAACTGTTCATTTATCACAATTTTATTAGTTCACTACCATGCAGCAGATACAAAAGTGCTGCATGTCTTTTTGTTGTTGCATGTTTCTCCTTTGAGGGCATTTTTAAATGATTTTTAGTTTTCTATAGTGCGCAAATATCCTATTGATTTTTTACCCTAAAAAGTGGCAGAGCACACGCACACACCTAGGTATACCCATAAAAAAAACAATAACACACCTATTTAATGATAATTTTATTTTTTCCGGGGTTCATGTAACCCTTGTGCTATAGGCACTTCAACATTGGGAGTTGGGTCATCTAGACCCACTAGACAGTGTGCTGAACCTTTTTACTTCAATGATTTGTGATCTTCACTGGTGTCCATGGATTACATGAAATCCTCTTCACCTTTATCCACCTTTCTCATGGTAGAAAGAACACGTCAATGTAAGGGTGGGGTCATAGGATAGCACAAGGGATAAAAGATTCAACTGCAGAACGATAAAGAAAATTCAATTTAGTTCACTTCAAATTTATTTCTATAGTCTAATATTACAACAATAGTTATCTCAATGATCTTTATATCGGAAATTGTATAAGGAACATGAAATCATAATAAAGATGAAGTCATAGAATTCAATAGGTATTGGCTAAATTAAACTAAACAGACTAAGCTAAACTGGGCATCCCTGCCCTTAGATCCTCCTTCTTGGTGAGGAAAAACTCCTAAAAAGAAAACGGATTCTGAAAAAAATAGAAGAAACCCCGGGCATGTCTACATGAAGGAGGGATTCTCTCCAGGACAGACAGGCGATGTACCAGAATTCACCTATCTAACACTACGACTACATATTTAAATAGTCCAGCAGATGAGCTTCAAACAGATGGATGAAACAAAAATAATTAAAAGTCAGGCATCCATAGTTTTTAATCATCACTTCTGTCCTAGCACCTCTAAAATAAGTGTAAACTGGTAAAATTAAATTTCAAAAACTGTCTTTTTTTTTTTAATATTCATATTGTTTGTTACTATTTGAGTAAATAGGATGCAAAGTTTTATAGTACATTGCTCAGAGCATTGAGTTGCCATATTGACAGCTCTGTGCATCCTTTTAAAAATGTGTAGCGTAAATTTCTAATGCTCTTAGTTTTGCATCCAAATCTCAGTTTGCAGGGGTGAAAAAATCAAAACTACCGGTTTTCAGAGGTTAGAGAACGTTACTCTGTCAACACATGAGTCTTAAGCAAAGCCGAATTCTAGCTGGGATCCCTGTCTGGTATCCTGTCTGACATGAAAGGCTGCTGCTGGGGCTGAGGAGGGAGCTCAGAGAGAGGTATTCCCGCTGGACCCCTTGGCAGATGGAACAAGAACACCTTGAAGGATGGGAGTGTCACCAAGACCGAGCTCCGCTTTCTCTGCAGATGAAACGCAAGTGTCGCTGTCTCAAATCTCCGGCAATCTTCGGATGTGAGCGCACAGAGCACCTGGCTCTTCAAGGGAAGCAGCCGTTTCAGATGTGACAGAACGACTTGTCAAATAAAATCACTGTAATAGAGACATAATCCCACAGTCACCACTTGGAAAGGTATGTCTGCAGGGCATCTTGGAGCCATAACCTGATATCCTTTGCAATATCCTGATGGAAAGCATCATTGAAGACATCGTCTTTATTACCAACTTAAATAAAAGAGAAACAGTGCCACTTGAATTTGGCTAAAGATTTATGGGTTCTAAGAGTAGATCAATGGCATTTGTTCTGCACAGGCTTTTCTTTGGTGAACAGTCCCTGAGAGGAACAGGACCGGCCCTATAGGGCTGTCACATGACAAAGACAAGTGAGGCAGGGGAGTTGGCAGCCAGGCTGTGTATGCAGGGATGTCCCTTTCGTCTCTTGTCACTTGGATGAGTTTTGCTGCTCAGCTACCTTCCTTGACCTGTCATTCAGCCCTCTGACAGCTGTTAGGCATGCCCTCCTCCCCTTCCTCCCACAGTCTTTCAGCCTCCTGGTCTCTCCTAGTCTTTCTTCTCCATCCCAGCATACATGTTGGGGGTTTCATTTTCCTGTGTCAGCCGCCCCCATCAGTGTGACAGTTCCTTGTCTGCCTGTCTCATTAGACACAGCAAGCTTACTCGGGGAAAGCAGCAAGAGAGACGATTGGCATTCCCAGCTCAGGAGCTGTGAGATCAGCTCTGCTAACACCAGTCAACCAGATCATCATCTGGCTTGATGTAACATTCGCACATACACTGATCTGCACACCCTGAGCCAGGTCCACAAATTTCACACATAAATATGTGCATTTTTCTCCACGTTTTCCAAAGTCCAGTGTACTTTTTGGATATTACAAAGACCGATGTTCTTATCCTGCAGATTACTAAAAATGAAGCAATGGCCACATGAAAAAGTCCTTCTAATTTATCTGGTATTAAACACTTTTATAGTCACTGGATACGTTTTTTATTCTTCAAGTTTAATTATTGCATGTGCTTGTATAATTATTTTGTCCTGATTGTGCTCTGCACTGTTTTAGCAGACATGTTTGGCTGGATCCCACTCATTTCCTCCCAGGAAAGACTCTTGACAGAGAAAAACAAAAGGTGTTTACTTTTTAGACCTGTGTTTCAAACGGCCTTGAAGGATAAAAAAAAGAAAAAACCCTAAAAAGTGAAACATCAGACATCTTTGATTCCTTCTTCTTCTTTACTGTTTGTCCTTGAGTATTAATTGTGCTGGAGAGACGTCCATTAAGCAGGCTTGTGTTTGATGTTTTCTGATGCGAGACCTTAATGTAAGACGGTGAATAGTTAAGTTCTAATTGCGTTAGGAATTTGTATCATTATAATTTGGGGAGGCTTTGTATTTTCTCCTTTTAATGAATGTAACACAGCCGTCTAAGACAAGAAGAAGTACAGATTTTGTGAGTTTATAATGAACTGTGAAAGCTTTTGAATATGTATGAGGATGTGAGACCCAAGGCAAGATGTACACAAGCTCCCCTGATTGGTGTGAAAAGGATCATATCATTTCCTCCCCAAAAATCCTGCCTTACTGGGTACGGCGCAAAATCCAGCTCAGTTTACTGTCACAAAGCTAAGTAAGTAAAGTTTTTATTTTTTTCTGAATTGCTTCTTTCAAAGTGCCTTTTTCTAAATATTTATCATTTTAAAAAATCCATGTTAAATATTTGGTGCTAACCGGACTTCTGAGTTGTCATTAATAACAGCTTTTATGGTGTATTTTAACTCAAAATACAACAGTTTTTTTCCTACATCATATATTTATTTTATTTATATATATGTCATGTTTCTCAAGGCAAGATGAACCCAGATGCTGAACCCAGAAGGAAGACAGATAAGTGGCTGGTGAGAACAGATTTATTATTTCTCCAAGGATATAGATGGCTTAGGCTTGACGAAGTCCGGACTAGATCGTGGCTTGTGGCGTGACTGGAGGGATCAGCGCGGTTAGCGTGAGCCGTGAAGTCTTCAAGGTTCTTGAGGTGGTTTGGCAGAAGGTCCACGCTGACGTCTCTCGTGAAAAGGTCCTTTTCCTGAGACAGGAGAATAGGATTAGAGCCAGAACGAGAACAAGGTAGGATAAACCAGAGCATAACTTAGACCAGCCGTAGTCACCATAAGGGGCAACGAACTGGCGTTGAATTGTGGAGCTGGGTCTCCTTTTGAGCAGCAGTGGAAGATGAGCTGAGTGACGACAGCTGGTGGCAATCAGGAGGAGCCGAGCTGGAGGGGGAGGAGTCTGACAGAGGCACCATGACAATATATTCATTATTACATCTTTTAAAGCAGCGACTAACATGACTTCAATTGTTTAAGACCTTTAAACCTATTTTTCCAAACTAACTATGGACTCGATTATGTTTTTATCAATAAATCTAATATTATTTACAAATATGGATTTGAAAAAGAAACTAGAAATGTTCCTCACTCGTTTCTTGGCATGTACGTCCACCATATAGTCACAACTGCCCTTACGAGTAGAGACAGTCAGTCTGTGGGTAGAAAATGGGCAAACCTGGGCACCTTAGTGACCCATGTGAAATTTTAAGATCGTAGACCAATCACTGAACCCGTAGACTGAAAACGTTCATACATTTTTTTGCTACAGACATGGTGTGCCCGACAAGTCATAATAAACAAGCTACGCTCAAACCGGGTATTTGACACGAGCTCTTGGACACACGTTTAGCCCATGGTGTTCACACTGGACAAGCAGGGAGGGGCTTTTTCTTCTTCTACTGTTTAGTGGCGCATTTCCGCTACCTACAGTTAGAAGCAGCTTGGTACGAGATGTAGAATTGGCACAAATCTTAAGATTTGATGAATCGATTTGAAGAAAATGAAAATGGTTTGCTTAATTGCTAGCATCCTTGCAATGGCAGATATAGATGTCAGGAGCGTGGCCTTGGTTTATTTTTATTTTAAAAAACAAGCTTGTCACCGGGGGTTCAACAGATAAACCAGTTACACTTTGAGTCACCACCAAATGTGAGTCCCTAATTGGTTCACCCTGGTTTAGCACATTCAATGCACATTCGACAGCTACCCGTTTTTTACGTAGACCTCAAAAACGGCCATAAAAACATGCGTAGCTACGAGTGAACGTCAGAATTTTGAACGTGGAACCCAGAAATGAGCATTTAGATGCATTTATACTGACTTTTTATTAAAAGGGGTCGCTTGAACATGCGTTGCCGAGGCAGGTGTGAACGTAACTTTAAGCAACATGTAAGGATAAGTGAGGGTGACTTAGGTGAGACACAAGCACGTTGTAGGGATTTTTCTTTTTTTTAAACCCACCCCTAAATCCTGTGCACTGTGCAGGAGCCTGTTAGTGCGGCATAAATGATAAGTGGGGGCTTCTTAAGTGCAGTCTGACTGTTAGAAATGTGGAAATTAGACAATCAGAGTGTTGCTTGTTGGACATACTTCAGGCATCCTATGGGTGCTTACATACCACATGCACTCCCTGTGCAGCATTTGCACAGACTCAGTAAGTGGCCAGAATGCGCACCTTTCTAACCACTATAATGTGGTGTTTGGGCACTATATGACACCATCACCCATACATAATAACTTTATCCCTATAGATACTTCACCTATACTCTTGAAGATACACTTATCATATAGACGACAATCGCACGTTCCATTTTCATGATGTCCATTCAGGTGGTCGCAATAGCCTCAAGGGAACTAGAAGAAACACCTTTGTGTTTCAATTAAAAAATGAAGCTCGAAATATCCAAACTTCAGAGATGTTCTGGAATAAATGATCCTAATAAATATCAATATGCCAATAAGTAGGACTGAGTGTGTCATTTAATGAAGAGGGAAACGCAGAAAAAAGTTACTTTGCTGCAGGAATTTTGACCAAAGAACACGTAATGGCGAGAAATGCTTTTTTTTTTAAACTTCTGTTAAGTAATATGGTTGTATAGACACACCCGCCTGGTTAAACACCATAGGATAGATTTTAGCCTAGAAGAGGATGATGTTGTTATGACCACTTGTTCTGAAAAGGAGATGAGAAGACACAATGCTTTTGACTTGTACTTTCACACACTTGTGCTGTTAAACATTGGCTTATTTCATTTTAGGCCACAGAATTGTTAATAAACCGCATTTTAACACTTAGAATACAATGTGTAAATATGTATTTTATATGCCTGTGTGCACAAGTTCAAAATAAATGAATGGAGAGAGAAAAAACTTTGACTTGGACAGTTCAACAGTGGCAGAATCAAGTTTGTTCTTAAATGACTTGATAGTTTTGTCTGGCATCTCTTCTCATACTGGATCACCAAACAGATCCTTTGTCTTTTTTGTTGATAAAATAAAGAAATTGTTATTATTATTTCTTTCAAATAAATAAAAAATGTACACAAAGTAAAATAGGCACAAAAAGAAAGGACATTTTTTGGTGTCCAATGCTCCTTCGTTGAAACCACACCATAAGCAGCAACCTTTTGTGCAATAATAATCAACAATGCCAAGGATGTGGGTTGCACAACTGAACATTTTATTTAGTGTAATATTTGAAATAGTATTACTCTATAAATTTCTCATTTAAAAAAAGAAACTTAACTAAAAGTAAAAAAGGACATTTTAAAATGTAACCATATGTAACAAAATTAAAGTAAAATGTATATACAGAAAACAAACAACTAGGTAGTAAATATGTTTTTAAATTTATCTTTAAACACATTTAAAAAACATGTTAAGGTGTTCTCGAGGTGGAACCATGTAGAAACTGGTTCTTTGTTCTTTATGGGCATGATGAAGGGGAAGGTGGTACAGATCTGAGCTGCTTGCCAAACTTGCAGACTGATTCTTCAGCACTATGATGCCACTTATTCTACATCCCATGTTGCAGGTCCTCAAATCAGCTGGAGGAAAATCCACTAAATAACGCTGCAAACAACAATACATTCTAGAAAGGCTGTTCCCAAACTAAGTAACCCGTGTCGCCCATTCAGTAACCCCCATAAGAGAGGAGGCTATCTGCCCCCAAAAGCTCCACATGTCTGCATCCTCCTCCATCTCCATATCATCTACAGTACCATGAGCATCTTAATCTCATGTGGAAGAACCCACTAACATATTTCTGGTGCATATTTTTTAGCACCTTTAATAAATGCATTTTGATTTCTATGTGTCATTATTTTACTATAAATACAACATCACATGATCACATTTATTAAATTTGTTCTACACAAAGTTGTCCATTTATTGAAAAATTCTGGTCAGTGTGAGAGGTGACCCCAACCTTTATGATGAAACACGCTGGTCTCAAAGCCCTCCTCGTCCTCAGACACTCTCGCAGACATCCGAACACGGCACCACTGCAACAGTATGTTGATCATCCATGTAAAAAGACAAACGTGTCCTTTGTGGTTCCAATAACGGCCATATTTTAATTTCCAACGGCTGAATTTGAATAAAGACACAGTAAAATTGTTTTTGAATCAGAATCAGAATCTTTTTATTGTCATTGTACATGGTGATACAGTGAAATTGCAGCAGCCTTGGAGTGATGAAGATAAAATAAAATAAAAATACTGTAACTTGATATGTAATTTTGATATGTTCTTGTAGCATTCTGCTGATGATGACGGAGAACGTATATAAAAAAAATTAAACAAATAGTTTCATGAATGTTGTTTACCCCCAAATGAGCTGGAATCTGGTTCAAAACAGCTCCGATAATAAACACCCTTTTTGTTGCACTGCTAATGTTAGCTTGGGGTTGTGAGGGGCTGTAAAGCTAGCAGGAGAGCGTGTAAACGAAGGGATGATGGGAAAGGAGCATAGGCTAAATCCAAGCCAACAGTCCTGCCTACAACTCAGATGGGATTTTTTTTATTTTGGCTGAAAACGGTACAATCATAATTAAAAGACTACCGGGAACGCTTTGGAAATTAATCAAAAGATTATCAGAAAGGGACTTTAAACAGTGGTAGTGTTTGTTTAATTTTTATTTTAGTGATTTCTTTCATTCAATGGGATGGATCAATGCATTGATCCTGTAAACATATTCATTCATTAGTTGCTTTGACCAGAAATGGCAGTGTTTACTTCCTGTCAGGCGCGTGGTCAGTGTTTGGTTAAGGACACATTCTTCTGGGTTTGTGAGTGGCAGACCCCCCCCCAAACAGTGCTTTTTGTTGGTGTGAGTGAGGCCACGCCATGGTGGAGTGTCTGATTTCACCCTCCGTTCATCTGCAACACCCTAACCATGATGTTGACCTGACATGACAGCAGCTGCTGAGCACTCTAAGTGATGACCCTTCAACCTGGAACATTTCAATTTCAACCTGTGATGGCTCCCGTGAGAATGATTTGAATGTTAAGTGCGTCCTCCAGTCCAGGCACCTTATGAAAATATAATCGGAGCTCCAGCGTCGCCCCAGCAGACAGAAGGCTTGGTTGTACTCTATGTGGCAGACGCTGGTGAAGGCCTTATTTCCTCCACCAGCAGGTGTCCTCTCTGGATCTAATAGGCTATACATGTGTAATTAACACATGGCACTGCTGTCCACGCTGGCCTCACCACCGTTCCTGTCGCTATTACCTTCCATTCGCTTTTACCCAATTTATGTTGTTTTTTTTTAGCTTTTCTTTTTCTTCCTCATTACTAAACATAAAGGGTCTTTGGCTAACTCGTGCTGTGGTGAAAGTGGGTGTGTGAGACAAAGACAACAGAAAAGAAAGCCGACCGGTTGGTAACGCAGGGATGGATTGCTGGATTTCGCCGCACGGAATGGACAAGGATGGAGTTAACAGCTTGCTGTGAGGGCCAGTTAATGCCTTAAAAACCCCCTCTCATGAAACCTGTAATTACCAGGGCTCTGTTAATCAAGAATGAAACAGAGGAAAAGCAATGGGCTAATTGGATACGACGTGCTCTGTAATTAGAATAATAGTCACACGTTGGGATTTTATGAATGAATGACTTTGCCAGTTTTTTTAAAGGGCTTCATTACACTGGACAGAGCTACCAGCACCATTTGCATGCTTGTATATAAGGGAGACAATATGTTACGGGTCATATTTTTGTCCAAACAGCAGATTTTCCTCCAGGCCTCCTGACTTGAACTATGTTAATTATGTCGGTGGATGGGAATGGGGGAGAGCAGACGAGAAGATTGAAGGACTGGGGGAGGGAAGTCCAATTATTTTTTTCCTTGTCTCATTTTCGCCCCAAACCTTTTTTCACCCGTCAGGCGACAGAGGTGGACTCGAGAGGAGGACGAAGAAATTCATCATCTGGCATATCGTGAACAAAAAGCTGACCTATTTCTGATAAAAGATTGCAATGAATTCTCTGAAGTTTGAGTCTTGCATGCTAATTTTATTTTGCATTTTATTATTCATGTTGGAATATAGTTACTGACGGATGAAAGAAATAATTCCAAGCAGTTTTGTGTGCTCGGCTCGCAGTCGTAAAGGGAAAATTAAGGCTGGAACAATAAAAAAGGGTTCAGGAAAATGTTTAACAATTTTAGGAAGTTTGCAATTAATAGAAGGAAGACTCATTATATCAACCTTTTTTAATTTTTATGTTGGTGCTTTCTGACTAGTGTATTTTCAACACCTTATATTTGAAATAACTCTGACTTTGTTTACAAATGGTAATGCACTCGCTGGATGCATCACGACTAGCTTGGCAAGCCCTGGCTGCAGCATGCTTTACAGCGCCCCCCACCCGGACCTCGCCGCACCTGGGTCGTGGACTGAAGTCCTCACTGCGCCGTCTCTCCCATCTGTTGGAGGAATGGGGCCTGACTTGACTGTGTGACTCTGACCGCGTCGCGCAGCCGTCGTGGGCTGGCCCACATTCAACAGGGACAAGGGGTCTGGGACAATGTTAAAACATGGACCAAGGAGTCTAACAGTTTGTGTAAATTTTAGTGTATCATTTGTATATAATAACAACCAAGTATCAGGTATGCATTGCATTTCCGAATAACGTATTTATTTACAGAAAGGTTTGCAATGTTGTTTATCTGTTGCACCTTGTACAAAAACATTAATGCAGCCTGGTTCTTATTTTTGTTACTTTTACTGTATCTGCTGAGCTGTGTGACATTGTTTTCTTCTCTTTCCAATATGCACCTCATTCTTTATGTACATTGGACAAAAGTAACAGGTTGGCATGGTGTCTCATAGAGTTCCATAGAACTCTTTATTTACAGATGTAAACATGCTAACCCAGCTCCTAACATGGCCAATGCTTAGCGTTTTTTGAGCCAAGGCACACTTTAACCTTGATAAAAATATCGCAGCACACCAGCATCCAAAAAAAAGGAGAAACTCATAGTCTGTATTGATCTACTGCCCCTTCGCAATCTCACAAGCATTTTTGTGATTATTATTGTGGCAGAAAAAGCTGGAAGTTGCAGCTGTTTTTTCTAAAAGATGTAATAAAAGTTAAGTTAGAAGATTTAAAAACTGTCTGATGCGTGTTCGTTGTGGTTTCAAAATGTTTAACAAGAAAGACTCATTGTGCGCTGAGACGCTGTCACTTTAACCCAATGCATCATGGGAGATGTAGTGTGAAAAGTGCCGCAAAAGGGCAGAAAGACTGTCCTCCCTGAGCTTCATTGTTTTGTTCACTTGTTCCACGGTCTAAAGACGAGCTTTAGCTGCTTTTTTTGTTGAAACTGAGAGACTTTATGAGCTAAATCGGAACAAGGAAGTGAAGACTTTAACCGCTTCTGATTGATCAGACTGATGACGTGTGATTAAGCCTCCAAGAATGATTGGTGAAGACAGTTAAAGGGGTGGAACATTTCCGCAAACAGCAGAAGCTACGGCTAAATCGCGGTACCGTCATTCTTATCAAAATGTCTTTAATAGAATTACATAAACACAAAGAAAAAGTATTTTATGAACTTTCATATTCTTAACTATTCAGTGTTTTATCAGGGCCTGTTTGGATAGACAAATGTTTTTAGATCAGTTAATGAGGGCAATTTCCCACGGCACACTGGTTGAAAAACTCTGTTCTAGAATTACAGTAAATCCAAAAAATACAGTCTGACTGACTGAAGGACTGACTCTTGTCTGGCCCATAGTTCAGTGTACCTTACATATGACAAAAGTGAAAAAAATAGACTGTTCATTGACGGTGCAGCTTTTTAGACAGATAATATGGTACATAAATAATTAGAATAAAATAATGTTTTTTAACACATTTTTGTTTCCTAGAAAGATATAAATGACCACCAAATCTCAAAACTGATGAAGAAGTGAAATGTAATAAAATGTAATAAAATAGTTTAAAAAAAAAAAAAGTCCAGTCGACTGACTTCGGTATTTAACTTGACATTTAGCTTTGAACGTGTCAGTCATGGTTTCATTTTTTTGCACATTAATGACATTAAATGATTTTCTATAAATCTAATTGGATTAAATGAATATTTTTACATGTATTTCTTCTGACATTAGTTTTTGATTAATGCAGTGAATTAATAACAATCTACAAAATAAATGCTAGCATATTAAAAATTCTAATGTATGCCACTGCATCAATGATACCTTCAAATGTGAGTTCACTATGCGCATATATTTGTGAACTCTCAGCCAAAACTTAGTTTGTTTTTTATTTAGAATATATTGTGAGTGAAATTAATGGGGCCTAAAAGTATTTTAGTTTCCATTCTAATGGAATTTAATAGATGCATTATCTTCTTTGGGTTGTTCACTCACAGCTCCATGTCTTCTTTCCTTTCAGCTCTTATAATCTTTGGGTTTGTGACTTGGCAGATTTGCTTTGGCTTTAATGTTCATCCAAAATCTTTTCAAGTGAAAGCAGAAGACAGTCAAATTCAGTGTTAAACTTCTAACGCTGTTGTGAACATAACAGGTGTCACCAATACCCAGTGTTTGTATGAGTCTCTGTGATTTGAGAGGCTAAATGATCCTTTGTGAGCTTGTTTTCTGATGCAGACAGAACCCTGGTTAATAAGGTTTATTTCCAGTCCAGTTGAGGGCACTATGCACTCAATAAAGCACTCAATAAGGCAAGCATAGAAGAAGAACTGACATGAAATGATATCCAGTCAATCTAGCCAGTCAATCTAGTGTGTTTAGACGGACAGGCTGGCGTTAGACAGGAATTACCATGGACTATTATGTTTGCAGATGACATTGTGATTTATAGCGAGAGCAGGTTTAAATCAATAAGGCAACAGGAGAAAAAAACTGCATGTGAGCTGTTCCAGACAAAAAAACGGACAGACTGCAGTAAAGAAGAATTTTATTACTCTGTAAAAATTTAACCTTTTAGAAATCTTGCAAGGTGTTTTATTATTTCACTGGCCTAAATACAACATTATGTTCCATATGTTTATTTATTGTGATTTCTATCTCAATGGCTTTGAATTGTTTTTTTTCTGTTTTTTTGTGGTTGTTCAATTCAAGGTGTGAAGCACCTTGAATTACTTTGCGTACGAATTGTGCTCTACAAATAAACTTGCCTTGCGTTGTCTTGCCTTGTTGTTTTTGTGGTGATAAATAGGCCAATGAATAAAAAAAAAATCATCTTGATCTTTTATGTAATTGTTCAACCACTGCTGGTAAATTCTGTGAAACTTAAAACATTTTGATCTGCAACGAGGGGTAACACAGACATGTGTTGTAACTGATATGTCAACCTATTATTCCATATACAGTATATGTCATAGGTGTAGAAGAGGTATATAACATGTCTATTATATATATAACTGTTATTCAGAATGACTACAAACAGATCTGTTGCTTTCCCATAAAGACCTGGGATATTATCTCTAAATCCAAATCAGGGCTGTCCAAACAATTTCCGAAGAGAGCAAAATTATGCAGGAAAATATATGAGGGGTGTTTATCCGTCTGACTTTTAGCTTCCTGCTCTCATCTAGCCTTGTTTTAAGATGGTTTAAAGTGTTTCCTGTGTTTAAATGTCAAGAATCTTCGATTAAATGAGAACTGCTTGGACCACTGCACTACAGGTTTGTTTTATTTCTGTATTCTCAGCTGTACACAGTTTCCATCAGGATACAGCCACTTTCATCACCGCCTTGTCTCTCACCACATTGGTTTGAACTTTTTGCTCATTGCTGTTTAGTGTGTTGGCTTTATTTTGAATGGCAATGGAGGAGCCTTTGTGTTGTCTGAGTGTACCTTCACTTGTACAACAGGAACTTGGCAGTACATGCACTCAGCTGTGGGTTTACCAGTACACTTATCAGTGCCACCTGCTCTTGGAGTAGCCTCTTAATTATCAGATCAAAGGCAGTGAAAAGGTGCTAAGTGGTTAGGAGCTGCAGCAGCCGCTGCTGGCCTTTGATCGTCTGGGTCCCAGCCCTCTCGACAGCAGCCTGCCCTAAATTAAATATGGACAGACATCTCTGTGAGTAAAGCCCCTCTTCCCCTCATAAGCTGTTGCTTTTCTTTTCATCCGCTGTGTTCTGTGTGATCTGAGTGATTGTTTCACCTGGAAATGATAATTTTCTGGGTAGATGGCCAGCAGACGGGTGGAGGCTGATTTGGACTTACCTGAAAAGGTGTCCCACGCACTTGACCTGTCAAATACAAGTGTCACCAATAATAGGGCTGTTTATGTGTGTGTTTGTGTTTCATCTAGTTTGTCTGATGTTTGAGTAAACACAAGACTTCCGGCATGCGAAGTTAAAGAGGCTAAACTCCTGAATGGGAGCCATAGATCTAGTCCGGTCTGGCGCTGGACTTCCATGCCACCTCTGCTTTGCATTAAACCCAAGACTGTTTATGAGTGCAGTGGACAGCCTTAACTGAAACAGTTGTGGTCTTGTGTCACCAGATGTTTTATAGGGCAGGCGGCATGGCGGAGGCAGAGGGAGCTGGCGCAAAATGGGCTCTGGATGCCCTTTTATGGGCCAGTCCACTAATGAAAGTGGGGTTCTGGAACCACTGTGGAAAATCAGAGCCACCCCCTACACACACGCACATCCACACACACACACATTCACAACACCCCCTCCTCTCTGTCTACACATGGAATGTCATAAAGCTTTCAAAGCTGCCTCCACTTTTATGCACTTCCGTTTCCCCCCTGACTTTGCTGTCTCGTACTCTTATTAATCCGCTTTTATTTGCCGTCGTGTTTTCAGGTGGGTGCTGAAGTATCATCTTCCCTTCACTCCTGTGGGTGCCACGGGACAAGGCCAATAAGTCACCACCGAGCTTATGAAGTGTGAGATGTCCATTGAGGAAATGCACTCAGAGAATGTCAAATGGACATAAGTGGATGTGATTGCTGTGACAGATGGCAGTCTATGGAGATCTGCAAAGGAACTAACAACATATGGAAGTGATAAAACTGTTTCTGCAGTCAGATTTGCAGCTTACACCTAAGATGGGCTGTGCACCGTTGCCATAAAGACAGTGTCGACATGTAGCGCTTCATCATGTTCATTAATCTCTTTGTTGGCCCGTCTTCCTTCTTCTGTTCAATATCTATGGATTATCTTCCCTTTAAGGTGATTTACAAGGGTCATCTCCTGAACTTGAAGGAGTAACATTGTGGACTTTGAACAAAGTCATGTAGGTAAAGTCATTGCTACAGAAGTAAGGTTTTGAAAAGTATGCAGCTCAAAGGGAGAAATTGCATATCAAGGTGAGATTTATTTTTTCACCATGACAGCTGCATTACATTTCCTATGTATTATTGTGCATTACTGAAAGACATTCTGGGTTTAGTCCTATTTTGCCATTTATTCAATTTAAATAATGTTAAAAAGCCTCAAATCTACAAGGCATGAAATATTCTTAGTGCTGGTCCAAACTTCTGCTATCAGATTTACTTTTAGTTTTATCTGGAATCAAAAGTTTTCCCCTGTGTTTATAATTGTTTCTGCTTCATATGTTATTTTCTTTTAGTTTATATTAATTGGTGTGTTTAGAGTACCAATTTGATCATCTTTATATCTTTTGTAAAAGTTTTCCCAGTGGTTTTTTGAGAATGATTACCATTTTTAGACAAAATCAAAAAAATGTGTCTCGCTTTTAGGACACAGTTTCTGTAGAGCGGCATTAGCGTTCATTAGAAAATCACCTCAAGGTTGTGGGCGAGAATGTTGGTGCAGAGCAACCCCACCTCCCCTTCCCATCATCCATAACTGAAATCTTTTTACACGCTCTTCCGCTAGCTTACAGCCTCTCATATCCACCTACCTAAACTTAGTGGTACGACAAAAATGGCGAGCAATTTTGGAACTATCCAGCCGTACAGTTTTTAGCCAGATTTCAGCTCAGACGAGGAAAACAGAGATATAAGTGGATCTATTTGTCTGCAAGTGGATGCATCAGAATGCAAATACAATTTTTTAAACACTTTTTTGTCTGCTCATGATTCACTTTTTAAATGAAAAAAAATTCAGAAATACCATTTTAAGATTAATTTTCTTAGTATTCGTCCTCTGTCATCAGAAAAATGCCATTGTTAAAAACACAAAAAATGTGAGTTGGAGTTGGCATTTAGGGCTGTTTCAACTGTTTATTTATTTGTATATAACAAGCAAATGACAAAAGCAAAATTATTAAAATTATTAACAAAGCTTAGACAATAACAAAAATACTAATGATTTCTCTCATTTTTCTAAGAAGGAAGTTTAGACATGTTAGAGAGGGAGTGGGCAGAAGCCAGGCCTATGTGTAACAAGAAGTCATAATGAAGCCCCCTTCCTCAAGCACAGTCTCTGAAGAGTACACAAAGTTCCTATGGACTACTCTTTGGAAATGGAATCTTCTCAATATAGCTGGTATCAGTCATGATTTCAGAAAACTCCATGTGATGCAGTCAGGACGTTCTTTACAAAACCCGTTTTTGTTTGCAAGTCAGTTTCCGATCATGGAGACAGAAACATGGATTGCTGGCTATAGACTATTGTTCCTTCTCTCTAAGTAAACCAATTAAGAGACAGAAATGCGATCATGCCTCAAGAAGTTGACCAATCAGAAGAGAAACATCGAGAAAAACTGTTCGTTTCAGACAAAAGGGGAAAACTGTGTAAAAAATGTCTTTGACTGGTTAGAACACTGATATGAAATGAAATGCAGCAGTTTTTATTTAGAATCATTTAAAATTTTACACTTGCGGCCACTTGGAACAGTGTTCAAGCCATGCTGGTCCAGGTTCAGCAGCAGTGTGAATAGATCCAACATTTCTTGACCATCCAATTTAGTTATCTCATTCTGTTTATCTCAACCTAAAATGGACAAGAATCACTCAGAAACTAAATCTTTAAAGCTGAAGGAGCAAAAATGGCCTGTCACTTTGTTGAAAAGTGAAAAGATCAGATATCCTTTTCAGGGATAAATTTAAAATATTGCTGTCCACTTCAAACACGCAAAACTGCTGTTTTGGTTCTTGTCCAGTCACTGACCACTCCTTCCACTCAACATCCCTTGGCCGAGCGCTGGCCTGAATAAGCGTGTTCAGCAGTGGAGTTGAGGGACTCTGTGGGCGGGGAATAATGGACAGTATCAGCAGCGCTGGATTGTTCAAGCGAAAGCAACTGAAACGCTAGTGGTTATTATCAGAGCCAAAGCCCTAACGTTGCTGCTCCAGTTAGTTTTGACCCAGAAGGAACTGTGTGGACCGGCGTCAGGCCTCTCTGGGTGCGTCGCAGATTCAGATGGCCGTACATTTTCACATGCATACGCTATGCCAAGCATTACACATACTTTCATGTAACTGACATGACATCCCTACCTTTTATAACGCTAATTTAGGTTCTTTGTTTCCATCTCACTACACATGTTTCTTCCTGTAGAGAAGAAAAAGTTACCAAAACTAATTTGTGCTAAATTCCATGGGACCTCACGTCTATCCATCTACTCATCCATTCATCCATATTCAAAACCCACTTAATCCTTTTTGGGGTCATGGGGTTGCTGGAGCCTATCCTAGCTACAGTTAGGCAAAGCTGGGATACGATCTGGATAGATCAACAGTGCTTTACAGGGCGTGACTTCATGTTATATCTAGTGCTATCATGCAATTTACTTTTTTGAGTGGTCACTTAATTATGACCTGTAATTAATTAATAATATTTTTAATTAAACCTAATAATTGCTTCAAAAAGCTTCATTTTGAGGTATTTTCATTTGAACTTGTGACACTGTGGCATAACAAAAGATGCAAATACAAATGAAGTAGTGGCTTCATTATGTTTTTTGGTATAACAGACTTCCAACCTTAAATTTTACACTACAAGGGTTTTTTTTTTCTACTTCAAACACTTAAGAAAAAAAAACAAGGTGACGCCAAAGGAATTGAACTATTTAGACTTTGTTTCATGTGACTGGACAGGCTTTGTTTAATTTCTATCATGTTTAGGTTATATACCAATTTCCTCCACTGTGGCAGAGAAAGGTTGGCGCAGGGTCAGTAGCCGTTACCATGACAATGTGTCGCAACGTGTATCAAATAGTAGCCTTTTTATTCCAAAATGATTTTAACCAAAAAAATAATAAGGTTAAAGTGCTTATAATTGACTGAATATATATTTCATTTGTAAGTGACCATAGCATAAGCGGGATAATGCCCGTCGATGTTTTAGATAAAGTTAAAAAAAAATTTACATTGGTCAGTGGTCGGCGGGTCGCGCGATTGCAGTCCAGTGACAGGCGAGTGGCTGGAAGGCAGAAGCGAGATAATTGACTGATGGGAGGGTCTCTATGGTCCCCAAATTTGTCGGATGATCAGCCAATTTCAGACTGCCACCGTCGGCTCCAGCCACCCCTTTGCCCTCCTTCTGACATCCCATTGCTACTGTCTGATTGTTAGAAATTGAACGATAGCAGTCCGGACACTCAATGAGGGTTGTTGACGTGGGCTGCGGGCCTGGCAATGACCTGATGACAATCTGGCAATCCCGACCACCATGGGTCCTGGACATGAATCTAAAGTCTTGTTTTGGGCACTGGAGCTTTGCCCTTGCTAGATTTCTTGGGAGGAATGATGTCTAAAAATTTTAATATATGACGCTTTTTACATACCCCCAGCTACCGGGCGGCTGGCGGCCGGTAGCTGGGGGTATGTAAAATCTGGCTGCAATCACCCTGTGGCCGCCCAATTTTGTAATGACGTCATCCCCGCCTGACTCAATGATGCCTGATGTTTACAGTCTACATCTATGACCATGCCAACAATTAAAAAAAAAAAAGTAAGGAACCGCCTCTTGAAGATTCCTTCCTATTGTGCGGTGGCACTTGTATTTGTGACAGTAGCATAATCTGCAGGTGCTTTTCTTTAGAGCTAAACAGATTTTATTTATTTATTAAGGAAATGTAATACTTGAAATGTGAAATCAAAATGTGGAGAGTAATTGAAGTGATTGGGTACAACTGTGCTCAATGGGTAACCCAGGTTAACATTTGGCACCATTTAAAGTGTGAATCAGTGCAGAATTTGTTTTGTTCATTTTAAACCTAAATATCCAATTTCCAGTAAATTTTTTCCATATAAAGTGTTGCAAAGCACTAAAATCAATGTATTTATTACCTAGTGAGCATGGCATGTTGGCACAAACAGTAAAATAAAGTGATGAACAACAAAATTGAAACTGCCATATAGAAATGTGTGCAACATTTTCTGTCATGTTTCTGCCATAAAGCTGCATGCTGGCTTCAGGAAGCCTCTTCACCCATTTGTTAAGGTAATGATCTAATTTGTGGCCATTAGAGAGATCAGCCTGAAGTGTTTAATGCGTGGCCAGCTGGTCCAGCTGCCCTGCTCCACAAATTAAAGGAGCCTGGCTCAACAGTAATGAATAATGAGCTGTGTTTAAAAACTGCCATACCTGAGCCTGCTTGGCCAGGCCTTAATGCGGCTAGCTTTAGACCAACAACTTGACTGCTTTTTCAATTCCCTGAATACTTAGGCACACAAAACACACGAGGGAACATTCTTGCATAGAGTTGTCCTTACAGGCCTGGTATAGTACTGGTAAGTAAAATAATAAATGGAAATTAAATGTATTAGCCTATGGAGGTTTGGATGTGTAATCATCCTTACAATTAAAGTGGAAAAACAAACAGCAGGCTGATTCAATTTCAATATAATGTCTATAATTGAAACGACTCAAAATGAGGCTCAGTAGTGGGTGTGGCCTCTACGTGCCCTTATGACTTCCCTGCAACGCCTGTCTAGGTGTCCTGGGATCTCTTCCCACACCTGCACCAAAGCATTTGCCAGTCTGTGGTGCAACCTGGCATTGGTGGATGGACCAAGACATGAATGATTCAGGTCTGGGGAAATGGGCGAGCCAGTCCATCACATCAATACCTTTGTCAGGAAGAAATTGCGGACACATTCCAACCACATGAGGTCTAGCATTAAGTGGAACGCAGCGCCAATCGCACCAGCATATGGGGCCCTTTAGACTGACTGTATTTTTTGTTATGTTAAAGAGTATATGAGTTGTTTTGCTTCAAAAAATTAATTGTTTCTGCATGGCACAGAGTTAATTTTCTCCCATAACTCCGAGTACATCAGAGAGGATGGCCTTCAGCAACATAACCCCCTTACACGACATGCTAAGATATGTGAAAAACGTGATTATAACATAATTTTGAAAGATTTTAAATACATAAAATCAATAGGGAAACTCAAATTGTGGCCTTACTCTATTTTCCTAAATAATGATCTGCATCCGGGTTTGTTTCCTCCAACATTTGGTTCATTTAGCAGCTGTGAAACTCTCGAGTCTTTGAGCGAATCAAACAAGTGAACACTGCAAAGCTGGAGAAAGACGCTCTTGGTTCACTTGGACCAGGAATCTGGCACAAACAGAAGAAGTACCATGTCAGTGAAATACTAGGCAAGGCAGTTTTATTTGTAATGTACTTTTTACGCAACAGCTTTTTAACCCTTTCACACCAGAGATGTCGCCAGCAACACTTAATAAGGCACGCTCCTTGACTGTTTAGGCAATCAACGTGAGTCAACTGATTCTGACAGGGGGGAAAAAAACGGCTTTTCAAAAACAGCTTTGCACCCATATGCATCACTTCAAGTTACGGTGCAAAGCGTCGAGAGAATCTGCTGATTTACGTTAATCGCGTGAACAGTTCACTTCTGTTATTTATTTAACAGCACATGGCTGCTACTCCCTGCGTGAACTACACTAATTTTGTTAAAAGTTGAAGAGTTACGGTGAACAACACCACTTTAAGATATCTAATCAGTAAACATGGTGCAGTGATGGGGGGCTGGCGCCATAGTAGTCAGTAGGGACGCTACAATTCTCAGTTGAAAACAAAACTGTATGTGATACTATTGAACCCAATGGTTGGGAAAGTGAATGGTTGCATCCCTACTGAATACCACTATGTTTATGTTGAACGTGTCAATCAATTGTGCTAGTTTTAAGCATTTCAGGAGCTAATTGAGTTTCACTTTGCTTCGGACTTGCCTACAAAGACATTGCAGCTTTGCTTGCCCACCGTCACAATTATATCCTCTCTGAAGGTCATCTTAAATGAGTTTTAAAGTCAAGCGGTTCCTTTCGGTGTAGGGATTACACCGGTTTAGATCTAGTTACCACTTTTATTCAGGAAGAATTAAAATCATCCAGTAAACTCAATGAATATCGGTGGATACATCCAAAGTGCGTTCAAAATAGGCTTCACATTAGGAAAGAACTTGTCCGTCTGATTCTACAAGAACTTTACCCACAGGGTGTTGAACTCCGAAGAGCCAGGCATCTGCATCGCCGCAGTTACTTTGCAAAGGGTCCAAATTATATTTGATGTTTGGATTCTTACGACAAACTGAAGCCATTTGGTATTTGTATGAATGGCTGCATTGACAGATATTCACCTAAATAATATGGATGAACGCATTTATGACTAGCAGTGACCCAAAAATCCTCGGAGGCTATTACATAAAAGCAGTTGAGAGACTGGGTGGCGGTCCAAGGATTGTCAGAGGTGACCGAAGCACACAGAACCTCAGAGTTAGAGAGTTTCAACGTTTTCTGCGTCGGAATATTCATGATGGCTCTGATATTGAAAGCTATATTGAGGGAGCAAGTACATCCAATCAAAGAATCAAGAACTGATGGGGTTTCCCAAGGAAGGAATTAATGGTTACTAACTGGTAAGCAGCAGTTACTAACTGGTAAAGATTATTATGGCCCGCAGCAGCAGTCACTGACTGCAAGGACCATATTGTTTTCGCAGTTGGAACGACGACTTCGCCGCCTTTCAGCGAGAATTTGACCCCCGCCGCATGCTCGAAAAGTCACCAAAATGTGCACACACCTGGGATAAATTGCAAATGAATTTTCCACAAAGTCAACGTCACCCCCCCGAAGACGATGACATCACGGCCAGCGATCCCGTCCAAAAAATGAATGGGCTGAAAATCGCGTATGGGGCCGAACAAAATGTACTTCAAAATACAGTCGCGAAACCAAGACCCACGTGTCGGGGATATCCCAAAGATGTTTTGAAATCATTATGGGACGGCCGCACGACCTACGGCTTGGCGGCCATTTTGTGGCGAACTCTGAGAATTGGCGATTTTCGTGTTTTCCCACAATATGGGGAAAAGACACTTTTGTTTGAGCGATTTTCACGCAATTGCACACACTTGCTGCCAGCTCCAGTCTACAAACACCCCAGAAGTGTCGTTGACCTTTGACCTTGGGAAAAGGCCGCCATCTGGAATTTTCTCAAAAAAGCACCTTTAGCACCAGATACAAACGAAAACTCGTCGTTGGAATTTTCATCAATCGTCTCGTAACTTTTCGGGCACCAACGGCCAGCTACTCTGGACAAAATGTTGGAATTAGAAGTTGTAGATTTTGAACGGCGTGCGCGTGGCGAGCTAGCAACCGTTGCCATCTTGGCTAGCTCGCACATTTTTCATCGGAACGTCGTGAAGAGGAAATATGCGATTCCTTGGCCCGCGCTGAACAAAACGATGCTACGCACGACAAGATCGATAAAGGAAAGTTCCGAATATTTTCATTTTTGCCGAAAATATTCAGAACTTTTTTTTTGAGAATCGACTAACGAAACCAATAACCAACGTTGGGCATCAATGGCAAGCTACTGTGGAAAAAATGTTGGAATTAGAAGTTGTAGATTTTGAACGGCGTGCGCATGGCGAACTAGCAAAGTGGCGCACTGTTATAACTCCTATGTTTTTCAAAGGACTACTGTGAAATTTGAATGCATGCATTAATGCCTGAAACAGAATACATTGAAAAACACTGGATATGGACATATAAGGAATGTGGGCGTGGTTAGCATAAAACCACTGTTGCTAAGGACAACAAAAAGTTTACTTTTACCGATTTGTCCGAAACTGACGTCAATCTGTTCGTCCTCCCGAGGGGACCAAAACATAAAATGGTTGCCATGGAGATAAAATCAACAGATAAGCTGCCATTTTGGAAAAAGTGGGTTTTTTATCAACTTATGACATATAGCTCTCACCAATGGAGGAATGTGTTTTTCTGAGTCAGTTGATGATGCTGATCGCTATGCTAGCACTTTTAGCCACATTAGCAAAGCTAGCATAGTTAGCATAATTAGCATTTTAGGTAATGTGTTTTTCTGAGTCAGTTGATGATGCTGATCGCTATGCTAGCACTTTTAGCTGTGTTACCATAACTAGCATAGTTAGCATAATTAGCATTTTTAAAAATGTGTTTTCCTGAGTCAGTTGATGATGCTGATCGCTATGCTTGCACTTTTAGCCACATTAGGATAGTTAGCATAGTTAGCATAATTAGCAAATGCCGTTTTGATTAGCCTTTATCACAAGTGGGCAGTGAGGGCAGTGAGGGAGGCGGTGGTGCGTAGATTTGGGCATGGAGGCGGTGGTGCGTAGAGTTGGGCGTGGAAGGCGGGTTGCGTCTGCGGGCCATACAACGCCGCTTGCGGCTTTAATTTAGTTTATTTTTTTTTACTTCTATTGTTTTTTTCCTTTAACATCCCTTTAGGGGCTCTGTAGTTTTTAGCAAAAAAAAAAATAAAAATAAAAGTATGAGACTTATTAAAATCCTTTGCCCATTCAAACCATCCCAGTGCGCCCCCCCCCCCATCCCCCAAGGGAATGTCTGTCCCTTTTGATTAATCACATTCATTTTCACAAGTGATCTTTAATCAAGACAATAAGCAAAACCTCGTAAACTTTACATATGAATATTATCTGCTGAGCTGAGCTCAAATAAAGTAGTTTTGATGAAAATCATTTTGAATTTGTGTTTTTCTTAAATATTTGTAGTTTTTTTTTTTTTTTTTTTTTTTTTTCAGATTTCAAGTGATCGTTTCGATTTTAGGTTTATGTGTCGCACCGCCACCATTCAGCCAAACTGAATCAGTTTCCCCTATAAGATCCCTTTGGTCTTCAACTCCAGACTTTTATTAGTCCCATCTGGCCTCCCCTTTGAAACTTTTATGGAGGCACCACTGCATATTGGGCTCCAACATGACTAAGGATAATACAATCACTTGCTAATTTGAATACCTACAATAAATAATAATAAAATAACCCTTACACTGGTGAAAAAGGGTCAAAGCCAACACACTAGACTGGGTTTTATTTCCCTTTTGGTGAAGAAATCATGTTATCATATCAAATATTTTAAAGATTAAAATATAAAGTTAGATATTTTAATCAAAGAACTGTATCTCATATTTAAAGGGTTTCAGATCCAACACCACTGGATTTAAACCTGTGGTGAAAATCTGTTAATGTATAACTGAAAAAACAGCGTGAATGTTGGGACATTTGGACCAAAAAGATGTTTGATCACTTAAAACTGAACAGAAAAAAAGATATTTGCTTCCATCCTGGATTGTAAATGATCAAATGATGCCAAATTTGTCATCTCCAAATGTGGGTTATTGTTTGATTTTTTTTAGGTGTTTGCTGTTTTTTAACTGCTAATTGTTTTTAAAAAAAATATTTTATATGTGTCCAAAATAACATTTTCTTCAGAAGGGCTGACCTATCAGAATTGTTCATTATTTCAAAGGGATTGCATTTTATATTGCAGCTAATGGTCCATACAATGCTAAAGGAGATGAAGACAATGCAAAATCGGTCAAACTTCAATAAATGGACATTCAATTTATGATTTTCCAAAAGTTTCAGCAAATGTTCTAAAAGAAAAGAGACAATTCTCAAAGGATTGGGTAAAATAACATTTTTTGGGGTGTAAAATTGCAGAAGAAGCCAATTTGAAAGCAACATATAAATTGGTAAAGGGTAACGCCGTTCCAAACATTGGCTGTTTTGAAGCTGCCAATAAATGCAAAAGCTGCATTTATTGGACCAAACTTTTGTCCTTGGTCCTGCAATATGCAGTTCAGATGAGTGTGCACAACAGAAATTCTTCATTTATTTATTTAAAGACACCAATCCTCAAAGTTTGGATCAAGCAAACTGGAAAAACATTTAAGGATAATATTATGTTTAGGGATGGAAGATTGTAAACAAACTGGATTTTAAAGGGTTAATTTATGGATTACATTTTTAAATGGGGCTGAAAGGACATTTCAGTAACATATTTCTAAACATATTTTTTTATTTATAGTATAATTATACATTGGCTTATGATTGTTTTTTCTTCTTTTTATATATGTGGTCATATTATTGAATGACTATATTTATTCATGAGGTATTTTCCCTACGGCTTTGGTTTGTGCGTTTGGGTTTTTGTTATTCAGTTGCCTTCTGACGATCAACACCTAAACTAAATGAAGTAAATTTAATGCACATCCATTACGTTTTAAAAATTTTTTTATTTAAACTTAATCTCAGGTCTTGGAGCTCAAGTTTAAACCACATCTCAGGTCACTAGGGTTTGAATTAAACAGGCGTTGAAAGTAACTCAAATCTGAGTAACAAGTCAAAGTTTATAGATTATTTTCCCATTTCTATAACTGTATATATATAAATCATTCACAATAATAATAGTGAAGGCTGTTTACAGTCAGACTCTTCTGCATGTTGGCCCCCTGTCTTTTCATCTGTGCACTGAAGAGTTGTCATCGGGCAAAGTGATTTAAATGTACAGACGACTTCTTAAAATGAAGAGAAAGAGTGATAACACACTACGGAGCATTTGATGCAGCCTGAGCCCCCGAGGCTGAGAGGCCGTGTAGTCCAGACCAGCCCGATCACGGCTCAGCGCCGTCATGAGCCCACCAACAACACAGCAAAAGATTGCTCCCAATTCCCCTTAGGTCTGTTATGCATCATCCTCTGCACACACACACCCTCACAAAGCAGCTTGTGAGAGGAGAGGGGAGGTGCAGGGAGGAGTAAAGTGACTGACAGCATAATTTGATACTGCAAACACGTTAATATGCACAACAAATGGTGTTTAAACAATGTTAGTGAGACATGTAAACAGCAACACGCCAAATGGGATGTAACTCAAGTTAGCAGAAGCTGTGGAACAAAGGAAACATCCACAGTGTGATCAGTCAACAAAGACTTAGCAGTCAGCTAGAGTCTGTGAGAATTCAGCCGATGTCTATATTCACATGTACATCTTAATAAAACTCAGATTTTTAAGGTTCCTTTTTGATTATTACATTTATCTGTGCAGCTTTTGGTTAGATCGTTTCATGACAGGCTCTCTACTTTTCTGCGTCTGTCTCATATTGGTCGGTAAAAAAACACTTCTTTTTGACCGTGTAACTTAATTTGGCTCCTAATGTTTTGGTTTTGTACTGACTCTGTTCAAATCTGAAAGCCAGGACTAATGGGAAGGATGCCGAAGTTGACAAACGCAGACTCCCCAGCAACTTCCTGCACTTCATTGGCCTCGGATCTTGCAAGAAATAGAGACATTAAGTGGTGAAATGTTTAAAACTTAAAGGAAAATGTGGTTGTTTTTTTCTGGACTATGAGCCGGTTGGGTCTGATTGTACCCCAACAAAAGTATAGCTGACTCTGAAAAATGGAGCTTAAAATAAGAATAAAGCTATGCACATTCGGTAAGAATCTTTTGCTGCCAATAAGGATAAAGCTTTATTTATAGCTAAAGCATCATCAGAGCTGCAAACAGTCGCTGTCACCACCAGTGAGGCTTGACAAGAGAATGACCAGTTTGACGCAGCAAATTGCTTTTCAGAAAAAGACCTAAAGTGGTAAAGCACAATCATGTGAATACATTTGATGGATCAAAAACAGATAAACACATCCTACAAATCCTTTAAACGGCATTGCCTCTACATGTCATAGCGTTGATGTTTAGTTGACATAATTCAGGGGTCTGCAACCGGAGGCCACATTTTGCTCTTTTATCCCTCCATTGAGGCTCTTTAGCTTTAAAGGAAAACACACACAATCTGATTAAATACTGGGTTCGTAATTTTGGTTAATTAGGTTTAATCATTTAGATTTTTAACATATATAAACTGAGCAAAATGATCTACTGTCCATCATCTATCCATACATCCATCCATTATAATAGACAATGTAAGGTTTTGGGTTTGTCTTTTTCTACATTTATTTATTTTAAGTATATCTTCTGTAGCAGGTGGACTTTATGGGTCCTTTGTGGGGACTTTATAGGTATTTTATTCTGAAAGGAACTCTGATGCCCTGCTGTCAAAAGTCAAAAATAGTTTTTACTTGTAGAAAAATTTAATGCTGTCATATTTCAATTATTGACAATATTTAAAAGCTACAATTTAATAAATGAATGGCCTAATGCCTGAAAAAACAGAAATCAAGTGTATTTTTATAAATGGTAAAGTGGGTCTGTGGGTTTTGTTCAGTAAGTTAGCATTAAAGGTTGCAGACCCCTGACATAACTAATACTACAACGGCAGTTATCTCTAATCTAACATCCATGAGGCCATGTGTTGCCTGAGTTTTTAAAAGACTGTTTCAAACCTTTGGCCAAGAATTATCTTTTCATATCAGTTGATATCAATTCTCACTAAAAACCTTCTGTCTTCATGAAACAAGATATTTTACATGTTATGCTGTATTTTTTTTTTCTGTACCTAAAACGTTGTTTCTCTTTCGGCTTTCCCCATCAGAGGTCGCCACAGCGAACTAGTCGCACGGTAAACTTGGCAACGTTTTATGCCGGATGCCCTTCCTGACGCAACCCTCTAAAAAAAAAAAAAACAGGCTTGAGACCGGCACAGAAGTAGAGAAGGGAACAGGGAGCAGCCCAGATTCGAACCCTGGATTCACGGATGGAAGGAGCTGCAAACCAGCACGAGCTAAACCAGCTCCTTTTTCTGTACCTAAAATAACAAGTTAAATTCAAAATCAGAGGTGGAGAGCTGCCTGACTAAAATCACAAAGAAAACACAAACACAACCTTCCTGTTCTGTGAAAAAAACTTTACAATCGGCTAATATTAAAACATAAGCTAAAAGCTGCGTGTTCATACTGTTAAAGTCCAACTCAGATAATCTTTTAATATGTTGTAAAAGTGTTCCCAGTGGTCTTTTAATCATGATTTTATTTGATTTTTTTTTTGCCAAAATCAAATAAACTGCATCCTTTTCTAGGACACATTTTCTGCAGAGCGGAGGAATTGTTTAAAAATTTGAAGTCTCTCTTTACTAGCTTACATCCCCTCACACCCTCAACCCAACATTAGCGATGCAACAAAAATGGCGAGCAATATCGGAGCTATCCAGGCGTACAGTTTTGAGCTCAGACAAAGAAAGTAAATATTTACATGGATCCATTTATCCACAAGTGCATGCATCGGAATGGAGCGGAGCAGGGGGCTTCTACATCACACATATGATCTTTTTCAATCTTTTTACATCGATTTGAATCAAGAAATACTCTGAAATGCAATTATGAGTTTAATTCTTTTTATATATTTGTCCTCCATTAGAGTGAGTCTTTAGAAATACATCAGAAGTTTGATTTGTTTTGTGTACTTCAGGTTTGGTGCACAGATCCTGCGTTGCTTGACATTGGAGGATCAGATGGTTGAGCGCTGCAGGGTCCAGGCGCTCTTCAACCCACCGTGCAAGGTCCAGTCCTGTACACAGACACCTCCTGTGCTGCCCAACTTATCCACAATAATTGGCTGTCAAAAATACGCTGAATTAACAGATGAATGAGCGTGGACGTAAACGCTTTACTTTTGATTTTTTGTGTGTGGGGTGGGAGGAGAGGGAGGGGGCGGAGCCGGCTCCCCCTGCATCCCTTCTCGTGTGCGCAGGCCTGTTACTGATATGCATCCAGGACATTTGAGTGGATTGCATTTCATTAGTTTGATTTGAGCGGACAGCACTAAGCTGCTGAGGGCTCTGTGCTGACAGCTAATTACACGAATCAGCCTTGTCCATTGATAGAGAACAATGGGCTTGGATGAGTCCGCCTTGCCAAAGGGACCAGCCCTACTTACAGCCCCACCGTTTGGCCCTCATATGGTCCACAGTATGGAAAGCCATTAATTAAGTTAAAGGGGTCGGAAAGCCTAATTGAGTGCTATCTTCCTCTGGTTTATTCCTATTTTGAAGTCAGAGTGGAGGAATTGATAAAAAAAAGTGGCTTCCTTCTGAAACCTCATCCAGCCTGGGCTCTCGACACCCTTCCCTGCCGCAGCCCTGCGACGCACTCTGCAGCCTGGCCAGCCTCGTGAACCTGTCTGCCCCCATAACTCTGCCCATCTTTAAATCGTCAATATTGGAGTGAAAACGCGGCACTTAGTCAAGTGGACGCTCTTCCCTTTAAAAGAGAATTAAGTAGATTAGCGCAGACGTCAGTAAATTTGGCGGTGCATTACCCTCGCAAATTCCAAATGGCCGTTTGTCATTAGACAACAGGATTAGCGGAGCGCCAGCTCCGGGCTTGCGCTGCTCTTTTGTCAGAATCGTGCACAGAAAGTTTGCTTCCATTTGCATTACTAATAAACAAAACTTTGTCAACTTTGAACTCTGGGTTCCATGTGTGCTTTCAAGTTTCAGAATTGAGCAAAGAGGCAATTTTGGACTGAATCTCCGTCTAGATTGTGCTTCTCTGTCTTGTTTATGAAGCACTGACATGGCCAGCGGCTAGTGACCAGGTGCGCTGACGCAGACTATTATTTCAGCAGTGAGCAGCACCATCTCTCAGCTTTTTGTGCCATTTTCAGGTCAGACCTTTAGGTCATTTTTCCCCTACAGATTCTACCAGTCTATTTTCTGGTTGCCTGATGGAAGGTAATGACTGAGAGGATGATGGTGGTGCTGGCAGTGCCTGCATGTGACCGTGTCATCTCAGCTCAGTGACAGGGCCTGCTGTGGCTGGCGTTTGCCAGGAGGAGGTGGAGCTCAATGCCTGGTCTGAGGGGTCAACGTGAGGCGGCCCTTGCTCTGACTGACAGGACACCAAGGTTTGTTAGGGAGATTTGTCCCCGCCGTGGAGCTCCTGTCGGCCCAGTTGTGGCACTTGTGTCAATTTGCACCCAACGCACATCGCCAGCGTATCTGACAGGTGAGCAGCAGTATGGCGCCCTATCCGCCTAATTGTACCCCGCAGTCCTGTCTGTGTGTGGGTGCAAAGAGGATGGCTGAGGCCTGGGCCTGTTAGCGCCCTGCACGCCCTGGCGGCCAGGCCCACAGCAGCCTCCTCAGCGTGTGAATAATCCAAGGTGAGGGCCTGACGGTCTGTCAGTCGGTCATCTACTGGCTATATATCATGATGGGCACTCTGCATAAAATACAGATAATGTCTCAAAAAAATTGCCCCGGTGCTCACGGGGGCACAAACACCCATAGCCTTTCCACATGAACAAGGAAAGAAACCACATGCGCTTGACAACCACGATAATGCCGTTGGATACAGAAGGGCATTTATTCCGTGCTAAATCCGAAGTTAACAATGCCCCCCCTTTTGTTCAGATACTTTTTTTATTGTGTTTAAAAATCGGAAATGTTAAACAAAGAAAAGCTGAAAAATGCTTCCCAGTTGAACAGTTTTTCTTAAACTTACATTTAAAAGATATTGTTTACTTTCAAGTGTTTCCGCAGTGATGTGTGTGTGTGTGTGTGTGTGTGTGTGTGTGTGTGTGTGTGTGTGTGTGTGTGTGTGTGTGTGTGTGTGTGTGTGTGTGTGTGTGTGTGTGTGTGTGTGTGTGTGTGTTTATGGGGGAAGAAAGCGTGTAGCTAAGGAGGTGTGCCATTTCCTGGCCTCGGTGCCAGCTGCGTGGGGCTGGTGCTGTTTCCTGGGGGCAGATGCCTGCAGTGCTGCCTCCATGATCCCAGCTCTGTTCCTGCACCAGCCCCTGCAGTCTGCTTCCCACTCAGGGGGTGGGGGGGGGGGGTGGACTTTGTGTGTCTATGTGTGCGTGCGGTGGGATGCTGGGAGGGGTGGGGGCATACAACTTGAAGTGCAAACACACACACACATGCACACCTTTCAGGCTCTGGAGCATTAATTAGGCAGCCTACAAGTCTGCCATACCGTGGTCTACCCTCCATCCCACGCTGGAAAGCAGGCAGGGGGAGCAGCTCAAGTCCAGGATTACTACAAATGGGGAGGTGCGACTGAAGACGACAACAGAGATGAGAAGATCGTCACTTCTCCGCTTCTGAAAGTAGCTCTTCTTCCTTTACAGCCATCTCGTCCAGCGCTTTCATCACCTGAGCCTCAGCAGTCTCACTGTGACTGATGCAACAGTGGCATCTGGAGGTGCTGTAAGGTACTGCACCCTCCGTGTCCAACCAGCCATCTCAGTAATTTTGGTAGATGTGTTACGAGTGGGATTGTTGATTTTTTTTGGATAAAAGTCTCTGTTTTATTGCATGAAAAATGTTTGCAGAGAAAACGCACGATGCAGGAGTAAATGCGTCTATTTGACACAGTTTCTTACACTTGGCTAAAATTCTCATGACGTGTTCTCTCTGTTCACCTTGTCATAAAATTGTCCAAAGTTTCGCTTTCAATGTTTTAACATTTATAAGCTACGAAGAAGAGATAAAACTGTACATGTATGTTTCAACTGACAATTATATGAGCATTCTAACTATAAACATGACAACAAAAAAACTCAGATTTCCAATTTCAGGTTGATACTTTTTTTTGTTTGACACAGAATATAACTGAATCAGTGGAGAAAATTCTTAAATTCTTTTTAAATATCCACGCTTTTTAAATTTATAAATTAAAAGTTCACTTTCCCTTTTCTGTCATTTTTTCTTAAATAAGTCACAAAAATAAGGTAAAAATTCTTGAGTAAATGTCATTTGAGCCTCAAAAATGGGAGAATAGCAGAGATGTGTAACCATTTTTTATTGTTTCCATAAAACATAGGACTCCAAAATTTGTAATTTCTAATGGCATAAATGATAACTGGAAATAATACAGAACATTTAGCCTCACATGTATATTGTATGAATCACTGTCTCGTTTATGGATCGATATGTCTTCACAAATCAGATTTATCAATGTTTTCCCAAGGAAGAGGCTTGCATTTCCAGCAGCCTAATTGATAAGATGAGCTGCGAATAGAGTTGGCCCGCTGACAGCATGGACTTTACAAGGTTAACATTCTTCCTCTCAGTGGGCGATGGGGCCCGATGTGGAGGGCTGTGGCAGCTGTCTGAGCGCGTGCTTTGCCCGTATGGGGCAAAAATGCTCCTGGTACAGTGATTTTCGATAGGTCTTCACCTCTTCCGCTGCTCATGGCCTGCGGCTCCTTTTTCTCCCCCTCCTCCGCGCTGCAATCAATTGACTGACGCAGCTGACCAGCTCCCACAGCACACTGCTGAGGGAGGGAGGATATTGGAGTCGTATGTGGATGCGTGAGCAGCAGATACCTCCAGTGTGGCTGTGCATACAGCGATGTACAGAAAATGTAGACGTAATCCTTGGAAAGCTCCTGCAGCCTCATGGAAAAAGTCATACCTATATCCCACCATGCTGGTGATAATCTGTCCACAGTGAAAGGTTTGAGTTCAATTCCATTTTTACATAATTTGCTTTTTTTTTTTTTTAAATATGAATACCATATTTTACGACAATGAACCTTAAAATCCGGAGCACCCTATATGGTTTAACTCTGGTGGTCTTTACTGATGTTGAGAGGAAGGTTAGGGTTAGGGTTAGGTTGGTACGTGCAACCAACATTTAGCCTTGGAGACACTCAAAGCAATGTGCATCTTGGCAGCACATATGGCCAATATGAATTCCCGTCAGTGCTTGGTGACATGTGAAACAGGCCAATGACATCAGCCGTGAAGAAAGACGGCCAAAACTAGTGACACTGATAAAAAATGTCATCTATTATTGAAAAATTGTAAGAGTGTTTTGTATGAGGCAACAGATTGACTCATTGTCTTGATTGCTTTCTAAAGAATTAACACAAATGTCCTTAAACTCATGATACTTGAGGTTTATTAACTTTACTTATTTACTGTATGTCAGCTCTTGCAGGAATTCTCGGTCCTCATGTGTCCGTCATCAGTATGACATAACAGAATGTCCACATTTTTCATTTGATCACTGGAAACACCTACTTAAGTCAGTGCACATCCCATAATACTGCATCACATCCAGAAGAGTTGTGAAAGCTGAGATACCAGTCTATTTTGATTTAAATGTCTCTTCCACTGTAGCGCTTTTTATGTCTATTTTGTGTGGCACAGAGGTGATGTCGAATGACAATGTCTTCTCATGAATACAGCGCTTCTGCTTCAAATTCCATCTGGCGAACTTTCTTTTTAAATAGTTTAGGATAAAGGGTTATTGCGGATTCTAGATGATCGTGGAGAACACCGCACCTGAAGGCAGCAAGGCTCCAACAGACCACAGCGACCCTGATGTAGGTGTAGGTGGGCAAAACAAATGGAAAGAACAGATTTAAGTCTGTAAGAATCCTTTTCATCATTTTAGGTGTATTGAAAAGTGTCAAAACATTTTCTTCACAAAGACTACAATACTCTTATGAGCTTTAGTAGAGTGATTAACGCCTCTTTTTTGAAAATCTGCTGTAGAATGATGTATTTTAGAAGGTTTGATCCCAAAGATTTTGCTTTAAAATGTCGAATGTCAATACAAAGCTCAGCTGGCAGAAACAGGCAGACACTGTGGGTTTGTTCAGCTGTTTTTCTGTTAGGAGGGTTCACCTCTGAGACGGGGAGCTGTGAATAACAGGTGCGCAACAGAGAATACTTTCCCTGAGGAAGCATAAGGTGCTTGCTGCTAGGCCACCTGCACAGTGTGTGAGTGTGTGTGTGAGCTAATGGAGGATGAGGTGCATCTGCTGCCATGTTTAGGACCTTTGCTGGTGTCATCACCAACCTTGTTGGGGGCACTGATGATCATACATGGGAGGACGGCTTCAGGTTTGGTCTGGAGACTCAGATTCTAGACAGGAATTTAATGGGCATGGTCCGTTTTTGTTTTTTTAATTAAGGCTTGGATCAGAGTCCTTCTATGAATGGAAGTGAATGTTTTCAGAAGAATGGCTGCGTAAGCTTCTATGTGGGTGGTTGTGGGGGGTTCTTTTAATAGAGAGGTGGACGCACCGGAGGGAGCTGGTTGGCTGTTGATTCTTCGTGCAGAAGATTACATAGCTTAATCAAGCTCCCTGCTCAGGTGCTGCTGAAACAAACACACACACACACACACACACACACACACACACACACACACACACACACCTCCCTTTACACCTAATTAGCCCTGGTACACAGAGCTCCACAGCAGGGGACCTCTGACACATCCAGCATCCAGGTAAGCATAGCAAGCCCATGCATGTAGCACAATAACACACCAAAATACGTGTGATCACAAACAGAGTGCACGCTAAATCACAAACAGATCGTGTGTAGGAACACTAAGCCTGTTGAGTCACATTTGTATCCAGTCATCTCTGGAATGGTAGACATGTAAGCCTGAAAAAGGTTTGTCAAATAAGATTTCATTATTAAATTTAAAAACTTTTTGGAACTGTATTTATTAGCAAAAATGCTCTTTTTTATGTTCAGGGAAATTTTTACTTCTTATTTATATTATCAACATATTTCTTCATCAGAAATGATTGTGAAGGGATGGCCCGTTTGACACGGCGCTTCGGCCTGCGTTTCACCTTGGTGAAACAGAGTGTTTCGGCACAATGTTTCAGGGCGCGTGTCAACTAGCGCAAATCACGTGGTGGATGACGTATGACACGCCAAATGCTTCGTTTGGTCGAACCACGCTTCAGATGTCACTTGTGTTTTGAACAGTTGAGCGCGCTATTCTCTATAAATGCGAAATGAATCCTGAACGTTTCCCGACCAGTTCTGTTGTTTCCCCAGTATTGGAATCAGCGTCAGTTCATTGCACTTTACCATGGCTCCTATTAAAAACGTTCTGTGGCTCAGGATCATTTCAACTCGTTTTTTCCTAATAAAACACTACATCATGAACGTTGTGTATCAAAAAGAAAAAAACACTGGAATTAATCTATGATGGCATGCCATTTCCTTGGGATTAGAGATAGCTCAGTGGAATAGTCAATGGCAAATACATCCAGAGCTTCTAGGTTCAAGTCTGGCACTGTACGTATTCTTTTAGCGTGTATTCTTTTCTTCATGTGATATGCATTTTGCTGTGTCAAGCACTTCTCACAGAAAGCGTCACATGTATTATTTTACTTGTTTTTTTATCATCATTGACAACATTTTTCTGTTTTACGTTTTTTCATCATTATTTCCACATTGAAGTGTTACAAGGAGCTTTGTTGAAACATGTCGATATACATCCAGTCCGCCACCAGATGCCGCTGTTCTGTGTGGTTTCGAGTCCCTGAATGGGTGGTTCATTTTTCCGGCACAAGAGGCTTCATGGGGCTTCTATTCCCATCCCTAATTGTGACAAAGCCCAAACCCTAGTGACAAGTTTGTTGGTGGGAAAAAATGACTTCAGACAATAAAAATCTAAAACACTGAAACAAAAGAAGGAAAAACAGTAGAACTGACAATGAGCAGCTTTTATATAGACCACTGTAATTACCTGGACCTGGAACAGCTGTGACTATTTGAAGCAAGAACCTGAAACAGAAACACAGATAACCTGACAACACAACAAAACCCAAACAAAAGAGTAGCATTGCTCCTTTTAAAGGAATAGGTGCAAGCATTTTTCTATAACTTGTACAATGCACATGTGTGCATGACTGATGGAAAGTATGAAAAATGTTGATAAATACGAATTTAAAAAACATGGTTTGTTTGTTAAATATATAACAGTTAAATCAATAGTTTGTTGCAAACTGCATGTCAAAGAAGGATGATTGTTAAACCATGGAATCCAATATTTAGATAAAATATTCTGGAAAAAAACAAAGAGGTATAGGTAAATTAATTAAAAAAGCTTTAATAAAGGCAAAAATGTGTGATGAGAATAAATAATGCCAATAAAAACATCAGCTAGACAAATGGGAGAAAGACCACAAATACAATTTAGGAGACAAATTCTGTTTAAAAAAAGCTGCTCATAATTAGTGTTAAGAAAACCAGAAAGGTACAGATGTTTTTCAACATTATTGTTTCATTTTACATATGTATATGTATGTGTGAGTGTGTATGTGTAGATAAATAGGTATGTCTTTTAGAGCTTGTCATCTCAAAAGTAGCTTGCATGCCAATAAAGTGTGCCCCCCCCCCCCCCCCCCCCAGGGGCCTGTTTCAAGAAGGAAGTTAAGTGTAAACTCTGAGTGCATTAACCCTGAAATCAGGGAAACCCTGGGTTTTCCGTTTCAGAATGGGAGGTTTGTTAAACCAGAGAAAGCAGAGTAAGTCAAACCCGTTTCTGAAAGAGAGGTAACTTTTACTCGGAGTCAGTATCCATGGTTACTTATGCTGTGAACCTAACCTGGTCGGGAGCAGGTTTTATTCTCCAAACTCAAAGTTTATGCCGGTCCCCTCCCCTTTTTAAAGACGGAGCGGTATTTTTCGCTTTAACCTTCATTGCCCAAATGTCCGTCACACAGAGACGGTCTAAGTGACAAGAATGGCTTGTTCTTTTTTGGGGGACCCAATAGACGAGGAGGCTGCATTAATTTGTAGAGAATTACATTTACGAGGATTTTGAGAAGACTCGATTTAATTTTCCCACTTTTAGCTGCTGCCATGTTCTTTTAATTCCTGCAGGATTGCATCTACATGAAAATGAAATCAGGGACATTGAATTAGATTAATGTAACAATTATTTTATGGAAACACAATTTTCTCGCACTGCTTACTTTCTTAATCCCGTATAAACCTATACCACTTGATCAATACAAGGGTAGTGTTGCAGCGTGTGTGTGCTGAGCGGGGTGCGATCCACGAGAGACAAGGGGAGGGGCGATTGCAGGTGCAGATGGTGGGGGGGGGGGGTGAGCACGGAGCAGAGGTGTGTGCGTGGTATATGTTGTGTGTTCGGAGGACGGAGCACTTAGTTAAATGAAGAGAAGGTGTCATTCGCAGAAGAACTGTTTTGGAGTCATTCTTAATCCGCTCTGGAGGTTGAGGGTTTCCAACGGGAAGTGAACCCCGAAGGAGAATTTCCTTCGGCCCTGAAGGAAATCTCCCCTGCGCTTCTGACCACGGTCGGAAAGACGAGAGAAAAGAAAGGAGAAGTCTTCGCGCAGCGAAAGGTTCAACAGTAGACAAAAGTTCACTTTGAAAACCACAATTGCATGTATTAATATTAAACTGACCAACGTTTGCTAGAGGGGAAGGTTAACAAAAAGTCCTCTAAACATTACCGACATTAAAGGCATTTTCCCAGATTGGTTCTGTACACTATGCAGCATTTCATGCATTTACACCAGGAATAACACTTCAAAAGTACTCCTAAATATCCCCATTTTTTATTTCACACCGTACGCTATTTAAAAAATTATTACAGTCAATATTTTATGACAATGATTTAAATGCAAACTTAGGCATTAATTTGAGCAGCTATGTTTTCCCGCGCTAACTGTCTCTGTTTTGCAGATGCAGCGGTGTTGCTTTTCTTCCTGAATATGTGCTCATATTCACTGTAACTCTGCGGCAGCACGTCAAGTTCAGCTGGCGAAAAATACGCAGACCTCTTTTTTTCACGGTTGCCATGGTGACTCGTGATATCTGCGCTCCATTGATAATGGCTTCTTATAGTCGTGGTGCTCACGCTCACCTCCGAATCAGTCCACTCAGAGTTGATTGATCTAACTCGGATCAGCTTCTCTGAAACAGAAAACTCAGAGTTGTTAATCTCCCGATTGACCAACTCGGAGTTCAAGTTCAACCTCAGAGTTGGTTGAACCTCCTTTCTGAAACAGGCCCCTGGTCTAGAACACCATAAGCGCATGGAAGAACCTTAGTGTTTGTAACAACATTAGCATTTAAAAGATTAATAGCATCTGACATTAGCTTATGAAATAACATTAGTCTACAGTATAGAATAGCATTAGCGTATGAAATAACATTGCTCTGTTTTCTCTTTTTTATTTTTGAGAGCTAAACTGACTAAGCATGTGGTTCCTAAAGGCGTTCCATATTCTTTCACTTTACCTAAAATAAGCTTTATTATTACATCTAGCATAGATCACAGACGTCCAAAAATGCATAGTAAAGAAGAAAAGAAAAAAGAAACATATATGAGTCACACTTTTGGGAGAAATGTTTTTACTGAATACAGGAAAGAGAACGGACATTTCATCTTAAAGACAACTTATAATAAAGGAATAGATAACAATCACAGACTGAATACTTGAACACGACTACTGTAACCCAATGATGCCTATTAAGCTTCATGAAACATAGGAGTTATCTAGTATATATGGAACATCATTAAGATAACCGAAGCATAAAAAACATGCTAACAAGTCAACTGAACTCTCTATTTCACTTCAAACAACAAAATCCACTAAATTCTGCATCGTTTGTGTTGCTTTGGAACAATTCCGCAGAGGGCAGCCCTTCTGGTTCTTCTTTTGCTTTGCTTTCAGTGGCAAACTGCACTACACTCACCTACAGCACCCTCTGGTGGTTGTTAGTGAGAAAATTTCAAACACTAACCTTTTTTTTAATCACATATAAGTCGCATCTCCGGCTTAACTGTTAAAAAAATGTGACTTATACTACGAAAAATATGGTAGTAGTCAGTACTACACCCTTTTCTGCCTTTATCAAAATCTAACAGACTATGCAGTACATTTTTCACTTAGGGCTGTGTTTCCCTTCTGTTATTGTTAAAATAAATGTCAATTTAGTCAATTTGTACACCTATTTTAACTGAAAGTCTACCACACAACGTAGCTCAGCCATCCATACCCCATGCAGATCCAGCCCATTTATCTGTCCCCCTGTTTTCCATGAATAGAAAACGAGGAATCCTCGACAATGCCAAAGATCACAATACAAAGCTTTTTAATGTTTTTTGGGTCTCTTCTTAGTTTTTTAACAGTTGACAGAAAGACAGACAAGTATTTTAGGACTATCACTGACTCTACCTGTCCCTGTTTTTGTGCTCTTGCTCTTTTCTGCTTCCCCCTCTTTCTCACACAAACACACACAGAAACAAACACTTCCTCGTCTTCGTCTATCTGGAGATTAATTAAGCGGCTACCAAGCCAGCCACTGACACAGCAGCCTTCATCACTCTTCACCATCAGCTGGCTCTTTGCCACAGCTGGGCCAAAGACGGAAGACGTCTGGCTGTGCATATGCAGATCCTCACAAGTGTGTGTTTCATCAGTGTTTAATATGGGCTTTCCTTGTGGAGTTTAACGCAGCTGCAATCCGTATCATCCTTCAAAATGTTCATTGTTGCACGTGCATGAGCCTATTGGATAACTTATTTTATGTCAACCGTGTGTGTGTGTGTGTGTATGTGTGTGTCTGTTGGCGGATAAAATGACAGAGATGTGAGTTTTCACTGTTTGCTATTATTGCTCCCATTAAGGGAACCACTGGAATCGTACAAACAACTGCTCCAGCCGGTCCCACCATTCCAGTCCCGCCAAGATGATTTCTTCTACTTGTCAATTTAGCGTAGAGTCCAGTACTCTTAAACTTCACCTGCTGTCATATCTAAAGTCGTCTTCCTTTTAGCTTTTTTTTCTATTTTCTTTTCCGTCTTTGTTGTGTCCAATTTTCCCCCGTGCTGTTTTAACGCCGTCTTTGTCTGTGCGTTAGGGTTGGGGGGGGGGTCAGGGAATCTGGCAGCTCAGCTCAGCTTTTTGGGCCTTAATTGAGACATACTGTCAGAGTGACAAACACATCTGCATGATTGTGCTTTTCAAAGTTTGGGCTCTTTCTTCTGTGTTTTATTGCCCTGTTGATCCGCCTTCTATCACTGCTATGAGAGAAATACACACACGCAAACACACATGCAGACAGTTCACACACATTCTAATGACCACATGCAAAGCTGCAGACAACGGGTTTAACTTCCAGTCCAGACAGAGAGGTTTATTGAAGAAGAAAAAGAAGACTGACTAGAAATACTGATGGACACAAACCTTTAACTGTAACATTAATGAGCTCATGGATTACTTACTTGTTTAGCAGGTATTAAATGACAAAAAATTCCAATCTGAAAAGGGGTCATTAAATGTTCCAATTTGTCTTTATTTTAAAACTAAGATTGTAGTTCAAAGCTGAGTTCTCACCAACCTGATTTGCATCAGTGTTCAATGTTAAGTCAATGTACAGATGCATTCAGAGGTCCTGCAGTGCATTTTGGACATCGAAATCCAATGTTTCCAAAAGTCAAATGTTTGAACGCTGATGAAGATTTTGAATTACATCAACCAATCAGGGACTCAGCTTTTGTCAGTGAACTATTGATGATCAGAGAATCCTAAACCATCATGGAGGACATGGAGAATCTGATCGATCTCCTCCCGAACTTTTAGATTTTTTGTATTTAAATCAATAATTTAATGTATTTATATGTTTGTTTGTTTTTTCCTTCCTCAGACTAATGCGGGACAGCAAGTTATCAAACTGGGTCACAGAGACACAGAAGTACCGCTGAAAGATGCAGCTCCTGCAGAAGATGATGAACCTTGCTGTACTGGGAGAGTCTCTGAAGGTCGTCATGAACTCAGAAATGGAGACTGTAATAAGCTTTGACACAGTCAATGCCTCCATGTAGAGATCAGGCAGAAAACATTGACAATAGCTCCTCACAATCCCCGAAAACAGAAATGACAGTAACTCGATTAGCCATCATTTAAGTCCCCGGGAAGACTCATTTTAAAGAGTCTAAAAGCACATTAGACCCCCACCACCACCACCACAACCTTTTCATTTTTTGTACCACACTTTGGATTATATTAAAATGAAACACTCCTTTTTTCCTTGCTATTAAAAACCCAAACTGTATTTATGCATTTATGTGTGACTTTGCCCTGTTACAGAAAACTAGCCTTCCAGTCCTGATGTCGATGCTAACTCAGAAATATCAAATGTTCCTCAAAGACCACTGGAGACTGATGTGAGGACAGAGAACACCCCCATCTGGAAGAGCCATGTTATAGATCAAATAAAAAGAATATTTACTTCAGTTACAAAAAATGTATTAATCCTCATTCCACCTTAAACACATTCCATGACAAGAAAACTTTGGAATCTGCAAGAAAATCCTTCCTTTTTTATGACATAAAGGTTACTAGACAAAAACCTCATCTTTAGATTTTGCTTCTTTGTAACACCTCGGTTTCAGCAATTCAATTCATCCAATAATAGATAAAACATTTTATTTTAAAACATTTAACTCTCTACCCATGAATTTAGTCATGTTCTATCCGTGATACAAGAACACAACTTTCTATCCCAGAAGGTCTTTACTAAAATGTCTGTCGATGCCCAAAGACAGAAACTGTTATGGAGAATAAAGATAATAATAATAAAGAAGTGGGTGCAGTTCTGGATGAAGGAGTCTTTAAGTCCAATCCTCACTCTCCAAAAATAAAGGATTTAATGTTTTGCTGTTTTTCTTTTCAACCACAAGATGTCACTGAAAGCCATGTTGAAACGAATGAACCTTTCCTCTGCAGCTCAGGAAGGGATTTGACGTGTTTTTTTTTTCTGCTCTTTTAAGCGTCACTCATTTATTTCATAGTAAGGTACTTTTCACAGATGCATAGATTGAGTTCAACTACATTTGCACAAGATTCGACTCGTTTAAAATAACAAGTAAAAAGTATGAGGCTGTTAAACTACTCTAAGGATTAAAATGTTTATTTCAAGTTACTCAAATGCAGCTAGTTACCACCCATTTCCCCAAATACTTTTCTTTCCCCTCTTTTCTTTCCTGTGGTTGCATGCATCTTATTTTGTTTTTAAGAAGAAATATCCTGTTCAGGAAGTGTGATTCAAACACAGCTTCACAAGTCAGCATAATGTTTGTACATACAAGAATAGACTTGTTATTTGTGTGTTTTAGTTCTACAAAACTTATTAATAAGGTGAGAGCCTTCCTCTGGAATGGACTTTTATTTAACTAAGTTTGTTCAGTTTTTGTGTCTCTTTTTATTATTATTCTGTTAAGATTTTGCTTACAGTGAGAAATGCATCTGCAGTTAGAATTTGCATATTGCAGCAAACAATGTTCTATTGTTAAAGTGTTTTTTCTTCTATCCGTTTATCAGTGGTACTGAATGGATTATTCCTCCCATTTCTAAAGATGCTCTTTGGGCAACATCGTTTTGCCGGACTTGGAACCGACCCGATCCTCTCAAGTCCACATAAGGCAACAGTAGGGAAGGTATTGTAATGAAAACTAAAGCTGAGCGCTTGCAGGTTTTTTGTTCTTCTGATTTTAAAGGAATATGGATTATGGAAGTAGGTGATACCAAACCTGCTGGGGTTTTTAATATGCATGGTCCTTTTTTGTATGCACAAAGGCCTATGCCATATCCACCACAGCAGGGGTGGAGCAAGGGGCACTCTCAAAAAGCAGCTGAATGGCTGAGGGTTTGGGGGCCTGCGCTGATGTATTCAGCCCTCACAGAAATCTAAGAAATACAAGCTTTTTTCTCATTTTGAAGAATACAAAAGTAATGCATAGGGAAAAATTTGATTTAAATTATATTAGTTACAGGTTCTTGGATAATTGTGAAGGAAAAACTAACCAAAAAATGATGATAATCATGACTTCGTCAGATTTTTAAATATCTGCAGAAACTTTAAAAAAGATCAAATCAATTGAATTAAAAAAGAAAAATGCATTAGTTTGAAGAAAAATGCTTAAATAGTTCAATGTACCACATAGGTTTTTAGAAACATAACAATGTTGAACATTTTAAAATAATAGTTAATAAATAACAATAAAATAAATGGTTATTAATAAATACGGTCCGAAAAGAGCAATACTATGTTAAATAATTCAAAATTTATGAAGATTTAAGTGAATAAACAGACACCAAATAAAATCTGTTATTAGCACAAATATATTCATGTATGATAATTTATGAAAAGAAATAAAGGTTTTGAAGTTTATTAAATGACCTCTAGAGGGCGACAGGTAGTAAAAAGCAAATCATGTCATATTTTTTGACTTTAGCAATTATTTTTCCATGACAACTGCATGTGTGTGTAATGGTTGTGGTGGTGGGAGGGGGGGGGTGATTGTGGGTGGTGGATGACTCGAATTCTGGTCAATGTCCTTATTTCACCTCAGACATTCTTGTTTTGAGTGACGTCAGCGCTGATCCGTTTGTTCCACACTCCCACTGAGTCGTCATGGAGATTTAAAGGGATGTGTTGATGGAACAGCATTCCTCTGGCTTTTATTTCTTTTATTACAGCGTACATCGATCATATGAGATCCAGCTGGGAGCTTCTCAGTGGAACAGCTCAGTGAACTGACATCTTGATGACAATTTTTCTTCCAAGATCCTCAACAAAATTTGAAGATGAACAACCAATAAAGGTGAGACTTTTTTTTTTTTTTAATTCCCGTCAACCTGACTTTGGTGCTTTTACATATAGAAATGTATGGACTAAATGGCAGATAATCATAGGCCATGTCTTCCTATGTGTCTTTTAGATGCTCCCTTTAGAGTGCACCATGGCAAATTCTTTGCCTCCATTCAACCCTCTCCTCTGGATCCTCCTCGCTCAGACCAAAGACCTTGGTAGATCCTGGTAGATCAGACCTCAGCATCTTTTTACCAACATCATCAGTGTTCCTGCTCTCACTCTGCTTCCATTCATTTATCACCAAACCCGCTGTTCCTCTGATGGATTCATTCCTGATCCCATCTATCCAAGTCAATCAAAGAGATGCTCAACATCTTTAGCTCTCCCGCCTCCAGAAGTTCAAGTATTCAGTCCAGACCTTCCGACTCTTAAATCTGCATACTTTCGATTCCACCTAAATTTAGATCACCATATGCAGATGATATCATAGATCTGCATAGCTTCACTCTCATCCACCTTCCTTATTAAGAACCTGGGTGGCTGACAGCTGAATGTCTGAAGACACATCTGTGTGACCCACAACTGACACCCACGTGGGTTTCATTCAGAGTCCAGCACTGAAAACTGTAGTGTGTTCCCCTTCATGGATGACAGTGAACTTGATGAGCTACAGATTTTAAGGCAATACCTGGAAATGGTTTATTTAAAGCTATCAAATTGAAAAAATAATAAGGAAGGTAAACATAAGGAAAATACATATATCTATAGGTTTATTAAAACCAGCAAGTCATAATCCCATTGGAAAAAAGTAAAAGAAGATACACTTCACTGTAAATGATGCCATTATAACCTTAACCTTCATGAATATCTTTATTACCAATTATGTAAAAAACATGTTTCTGATTTTTTCCTTATCAGATTATGCTAAATGGATTCCTTAGTCACTGCCCTTGCTGATGGATACGGGCAAAAATGGGTAAACCTGTATGAGGCACACAGGTGGTCAGGTCAGCGTGAAATATCAAGGTTATAGATCGCTCAGTGAAAATGTCCATGCACTTTATTTCTACAGACAATTCGAAGCAAAAACCTAACCCTTGTGCTATCTTAGATGACCCCACCCTTACATTGACGTCTTCTCCCTACCATGACAAAGGTGGATAAAGGTGGAAAGATTTCATGTGATCCATGGACACCAGTGAAGATCACAAATCATTGAAGAAAAAAGGTTCAGAGCGCTGTCTAGTGGGTCTAGATGACCCAACTCCCAATGTTAAAGCGCCTAGGATAGCACAAGGGTAACAGGTCACTGACCAAGACAAACAGCACACATACAGACAGGTGTGTTCAGTTGAGTGTGTGTTTAAAATGCACAGATTCCTCGGCAGGTGACATGACAGAAAAATGATTTCCCAGATCCAGGAAGAAACTCCTCTCGCCCAGAAGACCAGACACCAATTTTCCTCTTTTCATTTGAAAAAACAATCAGTTTACCACCATTAATCTCAACAGAAAAGTTTAATTGTAACAGACTCATAATTTGTATAGTAAATCACTGATATTCCAATCCTAACACTGGTTCATGATCCAGCCATTGTCAGTTGACACTGACTGGTCCCAGAGGAACCGCCTTTTAATCTCAGCATTCATTTATTCTCCTTTTTAGCCAAAGCACAGGAAAAAGAAAAAAAGATGTCACCCTGTGCGAATATTAAACCTCTCCCAAGACCCTTTCCAACATCTTCTTTCTTGAGTGCTGCCCCCGCCCCTCCTGTCCACTGTGTTGCTCTCTCCATTCTCTCCCGCATCTTGTCTTGTCTTTTTCCCCTCAGAAGCTCTGGCAGCCGGATCATCTCTGTCTTTTAGTGTCAATTAAAAGTGAAATATCTGCATTTGTCAACATATCATTTGTGGTGAGCCTGCGATGCACTGCTGATTTGTCGGGTAATTCCTGACACTGGGGAGGGAAAGCAGAGGTGCAGCAGTCTCCCTCATTAGACCTCAAGCTGGCGGCGTGACGGCTGACATCGCCGGGAGGATTTGCTCCCCACCAACATGATACTAACCCGGGAACAGGACTCGTCTGTCAGTCCTGTCTCTTGCCAGCCACCCATTCAGTGTGGTTGAAAGAGGAGCAGATAAGTGGAGGTGCAGGAGCCAGGGTGAAAGGAGGTGTCTTGTACTCTTCTCTGAAGACAAAAATTACCATAATGAAATGTAACTTTCAAGCCCAGAGTACACACACAGCTTCCTGTGATCTATTAGAAGTAAAGACAGACTGCAAGTCTAATTATAAATAGTTCCAATAAAATATCTGTTATAATACTTACCATGAAGTTTTTGAAGAACTCATTCCATTTAGACTTTGAAAAACAAATATAAAGAATAAATCTGTTGATCATTTTTGTAATGTCTAAAAAAAACTAGATTGGAGGCCAAAACCTTTCCCGTCTCCAAGATTTAACTTAATTCACCAACTGTTTTGGATAAAGCTCATCTTTAATCCCTTAGTCAAAACAGCCTTTAGGCCAAATCACGGGCTGTCTGTGAATAAAAAAAGAAAAAAGATTTTATTTGTAACCTAGAAAATAATGTGGGCGGGCCACAAGCTCCCCGCTCCGCTCCATTCTGATGCAGACGACTAGATCCTTTCTTTTCCTCGTCTGAGCTGGCATCCCGCTCCAGACTGATAGGTCTGATATCGCTCTTTTTGTTGCACGGGTAATGTTGGGTTCTGGGTGAGTTGTTGGGTTGGGTGAGGGGCTGTAAGCAGGCGGTAAAGCATGTAAACAGAGAGCTCTCAATTATGGGTGACAGGAAGGGGGAGCAGGGTTTCTCTGCAAACTACGTAAGTGCTGAGCAGGGAGGACAATTCTCTTTTTTTGAAAATATTCTGATTTTTACCTTATTTGAGTTGTTGACTAATTTATTTATATTAATTTTTAATTTAGATTTTACCTGACTGTTAGGTGTTATGCCTATGGTTCACAGCTTTATTGATTGATTTTCTTTCATTTATCACTTTCAAATATTTTTTTTCTTTACTTGGACACAGTTTAATTCCCACAGATAAAAAAACATGTACACAAACAAATGAATGAACAGTTTATGATCAATTTGGCTCTAAGTTTATTTGTGCTTACAGCACAAATGGTGCACACTGTTTTTAAATGACAACAGTAAATCAGAACAGAGACTTATCACAGTCAGATTATTGAGAGTGAGTTATGAAGTTAGATTTGTTGCAAAGGTATTGTCCGTGCATAAAAAAGGATTTGTACTTGTAATCAGAGATTTATGTGTCTCTAAAAATCTGTTGTATCCGTAGCAGAGAAATCATACGTCTGTAAAAAGATTGTGTACTTTGCCCGTCATAAAAAACATTTTTTACCTAATAAGAGATGTGTGTCAGTAAAAGTGTATTGTCCGTGTGTGAAATCTTTACAAACCAGCTATGTTTCTACAGAAAAAATTCAGACACATACATTTCTTATTACAGGTTGTAACAAAGATCTCCTTCGTTACGTTAGTAAAGTTATAGGTATGGTACGTGGGCACACAACATTTTAAAAAGTAACATTTAAAACAGAAATAAATGTCACATTTTATAGGTTTGAATAAGGGTTTATTGGGGGTTGCATGATTTTATTGTTCCTGTGTGGTGTGTAGATGAATTGGCAGCTACCTGGAAGAAAGAAATGTTAGTTTCATTATAATTAGGTTAAGATGTGACTGCAAGATGTACTCACCTGTGTTTGTCTTTTCCAGTGTGCTCCAGCAAAACCCTTCCCCTAGGAACAGAGCTATATTTAAGGTTCCGGGAGAATCTATTTAGAGGCCTGAGGGGGGAGTCATTGTATTTGGGAGATATTTGTTGTTTTAATGTTTCTACTTGATGTTTTAAATGAGAGTAATAAAAATGAATTGGATTTTAGAATTTGTTTAATGAATTTAGAATAAAGAATTTAGCAGTTTTATATGAATTGTAGATTTCAGTTAAGGTAAACCTCCCTCCAGGAAGGAGGAGATGGTATGCTTAATTAGTATTTAAACCACCTGTAATTTTAGTGGCGAAGCCCCCTTGCGTTTGTGAATGTGTTGGTTAAATAAATCTCTTTACTAATTTAACCCGACCTCTGAGAACTTCCTACACTCCCACTGCTCAAAGGCCAGCCGGTGACACAGGTACAAAACTTTTTAACACACGGACAATGCTTTTGCAACAAATCTAACTTCAGAGTAAATCACTCAAATTCAGACAGATCTTTTGCTGTGGAGCAGAACTTCTCCTGTTAAAGTAAAGAAAAGTAAAGGTGTTGCAGTCTCAACCCTTAAAAACGTCAATAACTCACACACGACCAAAAACGTCCTTCCGGATTTTTAAATATTAAACTGTTAATTTTTTTGACCGGTATAAATGATATATATATATATATATATATATACACACACACACTCTGGTTTGATGCTGTGTTCAACATGCGTCAGAGCAGCGAACTCTGCTGTTCAAAAAGGGGCATTACAGCGTGGAGCACTGATTATGTGAAGCCACACTGATGTTTTCTATGTGAAGCATTCAGGTTTCTGTTTTTCTGCAGGACCGACTGCTGTAAATACACATGAGAAAGAAAGAAAACAGCTCATTACCCACCATTTATTTTCCTTCTTTATTTTTATTTGCACATGAATGATAAGAACAAAAACGCAAAAGTGTCTGAACTTTCCAGAATACGTAAAGTCACCAAAAATATTGGCTTCGACAGACAGCAAAGACAAACTAGACTTTTTGGAGTTTCTGTTATGTTTTTCCAGAATTAAGGCCCAGATAAAAGAAGGAAATAAGTTGTTTCAACACAAGGATAACAATTAAAAAAAAACTTGTTTGTGCTCAGTAATGCAAAGTTCCTATATATATTAACAGTGTCTTTATGAGAAACATCAGATGTAGGATTACATCTATAGTGTCTTCTGCAGAAAGCACTAGTTGGTCTGGAGGTTTGCAGAGAAACTGTCGGCTTTAAACTTTTTAAATCAAATCTTCACAAGCTACTCACAACATTTCATGAAGTTCATGTTTTCACCACTGACTGTCTGTGAGAACTGGACTGAGTGATTGTGATGTCACCAGAGAAAATGACTTACTTCTGGCTCTAACGAAATAAATACAATCTAATACCCTGGATTTGAAAAGCAATTCAGCAATGCTATTTTTTTTTAATGGTGAATATGACATCACTAATTTCACAAAGTATATTAATCAAGACTATTCATGGATTTACTGGGTTCTGATGATGAAAAAAGTTGATGATTTGTTTAAAAAAATAAAATGCATTTTTTTCGAAAGAGTTGTTCAATTGCAATGCATTGTGGTCTATGTTACCCATTGTAGTGAGCATTGATGCACACTAATATTTCTGGGAGACTTCTGGGAAAATAGGGCACTCGATTTTTGAATTGTAGTTTCAGACAACACTACAGAATGGTGAACACCTTTATAGTGCAATGTCTAGTGAGTAGTGGCGGGATTTGGACACAATCGAAATCAGCAGACGCGGCCAAGTTGGAGCCAAAAGACGTCAACAAGCAGTGATTGGTCCGAGTCGGTTTGAGTCAACGTTTCTTTAGCAACTACTGCCGCCAATCAGGAGTGAGCTTGTTGAAAGTCAACATGCGGCATTCGCATAATCTGTCAAACGTTTTGACACGAGACCACCTGCTTTTGCTGAGGCGGCTGATTGGTCAATTTATTACTTAAATAACTTGCACTATGGAAAAAAATACCATGAAAAAAAATAGGATTATCACGAACGTGTTCAAAAACGTATCAGAGCAACAAGGTTTATTCTGACTAATAGAATGTTTGGGTAACAGCTGTTCTTGGAGCCAACGGCTACTTCCTGTTTGGAAAGCCAAGGAGGAGGGGTCACTCCATCTAGATTTTATATACAGTCAATGGTTTTCATTCACTCATTAAGGTAATAGTGCAAACACAACCAAAGAAACAAAAACAAAGAAAATGAACAAGAGTTGATCTGTCTGCTGTAATATTTGCACGTGTGAGCAAAGCAGAGTCACCCTGGGTTTATCAAAACCACTGTCACAGATTCAGCAACAGGATCCAAATCCTGCCTTTCTTCCATTTAAAATCCCTCCATTTGATAATATTTTTGTATTTGTATTTATTTATTTAATATTGACTTTAACTATCACCTGCTTTGGGGACTTGTGGTACATTCCTACTAGAAAGAAGCCGTGCAGCGCGTCCAATGTCATCCAGGTCAGAGAAGCACCTTTGTTTTTAACCGTGAAAGCACCGGGGTCAGTGGGTTGGTCACCTTGGCAGTTTGAGTAAGAAGAGAGTGAAAGGCAAGTGAGGAGCCAGACCTTTGTGGAGTTCAAACAAATACAGTGGCATCAGACTTCAAATGCAAACTCTTAGAATAGACTCTTCTGTCAACAGCAGCAGCCTTATCCACTTCTCAGAAATTGCATCTCAGCAGCTATGTGACATTTCTTAAACACGACGCACACAATGGACTGAAAATGGGCTCCGCTAAAGTCACCAAAAGTTTAACCACAAAGATTTAAAACAAGAGAAAAGCCTAATTCCTGGAAGGAAACAACATTTTCTATGAAAAAAAATACAATAAACCTCGATAAATTAGAATGATCTATTTTCTCTATACATAAGACACTCATAAGATTGAGTCATCTCGTATTTCTCCATCAGCCCTGCTTTCCAGTGCAGTGAGACGTGGAGCCGACGATCGTATTTACATGATTGCATTAAACCTGGTACAGCCGCTGAAAGCACGTCTCTTTGTAAAACCTATTTGTCCTGCCTTCAAGTTGTACGGTAAGAACGCCTTTTTTTTTTTTTTTTAGCTTCAGCTTCCACAATGCGCCACAAACATAACACCACAAAAATTCAAACTTTTGTCTCTGCTGCTGGGAGTCTTCACACTCAGACGCTGACAGCAATTCCTTTGGCCATAATTGCCCCTTTTGGAAATAACCCAAGAATATTTACATCACATTTACATACACAGAACGCAACATTGAAGACTTAAAACAGTCAAGGATGGGAGGCTCGGCTGTGTGCACATTGACGGTCCCATACAGCAGTTATTTGAGGAGTTGGAGGTCTCCACCCACACAGTCCTTTTTTGGTCAGCTTCCTTCCCTGAATGTGGGGTCCATCAAAGTTTTTTAGACGAGTCTTTAGTCATACATTTGTCATCACATTGGTTTCATCCTCATATTTTGAGGCTTTATTTTACCAAATCGAACTTTCCCAAAAATAAATCCAGTGCAGAAGACTGTTCAGGATCTCTTGTTTCCTCCCAAATGTGAGGCAGTTCCCTGAAAACGTGTTGGTGCTGAAAATATTCGTAGATTAAACTTTCCTTCTGGTCATACTTTGTCACCTTCTTCAGGAAAAAAAATGGTTCCTTGTGTTCAATGTATGTGAGGCAGATTATCCTTAAGACTTCAGAAGAATATGTGCAGGATCAGGGCCGCTCCAGGTTCTCTGAGATGTTTGTTTTCTTCACCCGTACCCCTGACGGAGTCCTCCCAGTCAATGAGCTGACCTAAAACTCTCTGGTAGGACATGAGTGCACAGCAGCACCACACTGCACAGCTCTGTCTGCCTTTGATGGTGGTCCAGGGCTGTAGGCGTCAGATCAGCCTCTCCTCTGGAGGCACCTTGAGCACGCTGCCCATTTCCAGCCGGGCGCCGGCCACCTCCTGGGAGCTGGGGCTGTAGGTACCCTCGGACTGACGCTTCTTTCGCGCCGTCATGATGAGGAAGAACACGATGAGGATGGCCAGTAGCACACACAGGGTTGTCAACGGGATGGTCACTGCCAGCCACGGTACTCGCTCCCTATGTTCCTCCTTCTGCAAGAGGGATTTGGGGTATTTACTGGTTTATTTTGAGACAGCAAAAAAGAATAACAGTCTGACTATACATGAATATGAAATTAAACCTGCACGCAGCATTATTGGGCTCGCAGGTGCCACCCTCTCACCCTTGCCGCCCCCATGTTCCCCTTTATGCCTGCTCTTCCTTGACTGGGCAGCTGCCACAGGCCCCTAACTCCCCCAATTCTGCCTCTGGTCAAAGTTGCATGTGACAATTTAAAAAGGCTGCTTTTTTGTTGGTTTCATCTCCTTAGCAACCATTTTATTTTTTTGGTTGCCTGGGGGTGACAAACAGGTTTATGTAATTTTTAGAAGAATCTGCAAAAGTAAACTTTTGGATTTCCTCATAAATTGAGATTTTTTTGTTAACCACGGCCATATTACTAAAATGTCATATCCGTTTGTTTTAACAATACTTTGGTAAAAAATGAGTGCGCAAAAAGGGAACGCCGCCTCTCAGAGCCCACAGTTTTTCCCCAACCAGCATGATGCTTGAGGAGTTTGCAGGTGATAGATTGAAATCCTTAGGAGGAGTTTAAATTTGTAGAAGCTACCAATTGTGTCTTTTTTTTTTCATTGAAAATGACAGCCTTTTCCGAGGTCAAAGGTCAACAAAACTTGGGTTGCGGTTTTAGGCATGGTAGCAGCTGCGTGAAATTTTGCAAAGAATGCTCAAAATACAGTTTTCTTTTTCCATTACGAGCAGAAATAAGAGAATCACCAGATTTCACACTTTGCCACAAAATAGCCACCAAGCCGTAGTTCCTGCAGCCATCCCATAATAATTTAAAAACTTCCTCAAGATATCCCTGACACGTGTGTTTTGGTTTCGCTGGTGGATTTTGATTTTTTTTTTTCCCATAAGAGATTTTAGCACCATTCATTTAAGTGACTTAATTGATTTAAGAAGAATTACAATACATTATTGTCCTTGCAGTCTGGGACTGCTGTGGGACAGAATAGTTAGAACAACATTAATTGGTGACATTTACGTTTTTGTATAGACTGACTGAAACATTTCTTTTTTTTAATGTACTTTTGTACTGAAAATATAGATGAACAACAGAAAATTAGAATGTGACGTTCAGAAAAGCCTCTTAAAATCTCTGATTAGACTAGACTTGAACCATCAAACATTTGTGGAGACAAGCAGAAAAAAAAAACAAGCCGTAAAGGTTTTTCTCCTAATGTGATTGATCCTGAGAGGATCTGCAGAAATAAAGGGATAAACACTCTGAACCCTGTGGTGCAAAGCTCCCTCAGATTTACATTAGAAGGCTGGAGCAGGTAATATCGGCAAAGTGGATCCTTGTTGTTGGACTGCATGAAGAGCTTGACTGTGGGCTTTGAAACTTGGAATCGGAAGATCGTTTTTGTGCAGAAGTGCAGACGAGACCCAACAAGGAGCTTTTGTGTTTCACTTACACTATTCTCACAAAATTTTCCATGAAAGCCTGGGACACAAACACACTTGAAGTGGTTGAGTTGATCCTGGCAGGTCGCACCATTCAGGCAGGGATTGGAACTGCACTCGTCTATTTCTGCCTCACACCTGAAACATATCAAGGGTTTGTGTTACAACACAGAATTAGAAAATTTTAGCTCACACAGGACTCTCGTCTGTAGCCTTTGCAGTGGTTCCCACAGACAAATGTCCACTCTTAAGCTACGTTCACACCACCCTTGGAAACAAGCGTTCAAGACAAACTTCAAATGAAAAGTTTGCAGTTGCATTCACACCGGGTGCCTCGACTCGCTTTTAAGCGGCCACTTCCAATAAAATGTCTATGTTAACCTGCATTAACCCAACTTTATGGCTTCCGTGTCCATGCCATAGTGACTCGTGTTTACGAGTCACTATGCAAGTCCTAAAGTCCAGTCATGGGCTCTACGTACAATTGGGCATGCATTGATCGCACATAGAAGTAACAACCATTGTAAACATGATCATGGAGGGGAAATCAGTCATTGCGCTTTTGCTGCCCAGCTTGAATTATGTGACACCAAGTCTTTCGTTTGTTGGAACAGAGCTGTGAAAGAAAAAACCTCGAGCAAGATTTGCAGAATTTGAACCACTTTGACTTTTCACATCAAGCCTCTACCAACTGTAGATCACGGACAAGCGCTGGTCAACAGTAAAAAAAACAAGAGAAGAAAAATTCCCCTCCCTCCCACTTCCTGATTGTCTGGTGTGAACACCACCAGCTGGATGGGCGTTCATGAAACCACATACAGGTTGTTGTTGAACGTTGCAGCATATCTAAACATGCAAATTTGTGGTTTCTGCATTTAACACTGTGTTCACGGATTGCAACGCGTTTTTGGGGCATAACGTGTGGCCATTGAACTTAAGTTGAAAGTTCAATGAGGTCAAACTCTGACTGATCTGGGGCATTTGGTAGTGACTTATGGATGGCGCCCCTTTTCATTCATGGAAGTGCCACCTGTTTGAAAATTGATCTTGAGGGAAAAATTAATAATTGCAGTCTGTCTCCGGACAGATTAATATTATATATACTGGAATAGTCCTGTGAGAAAAAAAACCTGGAGCGAGACTTGCAAGATTAGCTCTGCATTGAAATTTCACACCAAGCCTCTTCCAACCGTAGGTACATGTGCTGGTATGGTAGCAACAGTCCAGAGTGAACATCATATGCAAAACTCACATTCAAGAAAGCCCTTTTAGCATGTCAGATGCCACAAGGGAACGTAGCAACAGTATAGATGTACATTAAAGACATTCCAACTGCCCCTCTCACCTGGCGCCAGAAAATCCAGGTTTGCAGGAGCAGTTGCCTCCAGAGTCTCCTCCAACACAAACCCCTTCATTGAAACATTTAGTGTTTGCATCACATGCAACTGGAGGGAAACGCCACCTGTTGGACAAACAGATTCAACATTTGTAACCCCAAATATTATATTAATGAGTCATGATTTAAAAAAAACTTGGAGGAATTGAACTGGGTTTCTGTGATAGACACCTTCCACACTGTAGGAAAAAACGGTTGCAGTCACCATCATTGATTGTTGCCGAAACCTAATCAAGTGAAGGACTTAACCAGCATTTGACATGCATACTGCTGCATGCAAATATGCTGCAGACATGCATGCTGAAAGAAAGTATTGCTTTGTCTGATTTCCTTCACTTCTCCGTATCCCTAGAAGACTATACAGTGTGGGTCTATCCAGTGTTTTGGATTTTAATGCAGAACAGGGACATCCTCACTACTTTTTCTTTTAAAGTAACCTCTAAATAAAGAAACATAAACTCGATCACGTCTTAGCTCCTCAGTGTAGGAAAGGAATGATACAAAATATTGGGATATAGGCGAACACATCAAAAAAAAAAATCTTTGGATTTTACAAGGTTCCAAGAATCTTCGCTGTATTTATAGTTGCTTCTGAAATCAGGGAATGTTTTAATTTAACAGGCCAGAAATCTGCTGAAAGTATGTTTATTTTGGAAGAAAAAGGTGGCAAACAGGTGTTCCTCACATTTGTACAGTTCTTATTTTACCAGACAAAAGTGCAAACTGTATCACACTTTAATGGAGTAATCCAGCCAGTGGAGTGAGGCAGTAAAGAAAGGCCAAAATAGCAGTTTGTGAAAACCTTGTCAAGACAAAACATTTGACCAAAGTTATTGCCAACAAAGGGTATATAACAAAGTATTGAGCTGAACTTTTGTTATTGACCAATTTCTTATTGTTCACCAAGATTAGCAAATACATTCTTTAAAAATCAGACAATGTGAATTTCTGAATCTTATTTTCTCATTTCGTCTCTCATAGTTACATAATTACAGGTATACTCCAATTGTGGGAGAACCTGCACAATTGGTGAATAATAAAACTTGCAGAAATATCATTATTCAATAATGCTAAGATCAAAGTCTGAAGGCTAAGTCACACGCCAAAGGTTTAGGGGAGGACTCCGCTGTAACATTTTGTTGAGAGTGATGTGTGTATATTGTTTATTTGATTTGCTTGTTGTATTAGCAAATGTTGCAAATTCAGTTACAGTTGCTGCATTTCTTGCATTTGCCTTTACCTCTCACACCAGTAGATCTGTTTCCTGTACTACAAAATCCTATTAACCTTTAACCTGGCGGGTGCACTGCTGTGGGTTTAATGGGTCAAATGCTCCAAGTTACACACCTCTTAAAGAGGTTATGAAGCTTCTCACTGATTGGATAGTTGCATGGTTTGCCTGAAGCACATCCTTGCTCTACTAAGAAGTTCACAAACAAACCACGTGCTGCCTGGATGTCTTTTTTTTAATCATTGAGACAGAAAGTGCCTGTGGCTACAAATGAACTGTAAATGAGACATTTTGATTGTGCTCAAAAGCTGTTGGAGTTGTGCAAACACATTTGACCTTTGACCTTTGACCTAGCAAGATGTAAAAATAGTTTTTTTTCATATTTTAGTTGGAAAATTACCTGCCTCTTCATTAAATCTTGTCTTATATTGTTAGCGTTTAATGTATTTTTGCGGTCTTATCATAATTTCCTTTATTTTTACTGTTTTCCAACTACACAATTTAAAGCTTGTGTATTTAGTGCTTGAATTTCCTATTGCACGGTTATGTAGCGGTCAGCTCTCTGACTCACAGTAAGAGGCGGGTTCAAGTCCTGCCTGGATTCTTTTTTGTCTGGAGTTTGTATGTTCTCCTCTTCCAAGCCTGACTTTTTTCTGGGCACTCCAGTTTCTTCGTCTAAAACCAGAGGTGTCGGAATTGAGGCCTCAAGGGGCACCATCCAGCTGCTATTTCAGGAACCTGGCCCTACTTGCTGCTGATTACCTGGATTAGATGTGTTTTGCCAATAAAGTGCTAGAATGGAGGGTTGGTTAGAAACATGTAGGACACCGGCCCTCAAGGCCTGGAGTTTGACACATGTGGTCTAAAACTGCTGTGGGTCAGCTCATCATTCTACGCTGTTATAGGTGTGAGTGTGTGGCGCTTTGTGACACTGAGACAGACTGGCAACCTGTCCAGGGTATGGCCCTTCCTTTGGCCGACAGTCGTTAGTATAGGCTCCAGCAGCCCCATGACCCGGAAAGGGATTCAGCGAGTTTAAAAAAATGGATGGATTTGCGTCAGTGTGTCTTTTATGTGTGTTTAACTCAAATCCAGACTTTTTACTCCATTGACATTCAGGACAACAAGAAGACATGTGCTTCTTAAGCCTTAGAAACATGCACCAAAAAGAAATTTGATAACAAATGAACCACCAAAAACAGCTGTGAAAATGAGCAAGTACTTGGAAGTTATACTCACTGACAGCGTTTCCCTTTGAAGCCAGGAGGACAGGAACAGCTATGAGTTCCCACAGTTTCCTCACATCTTCCTCCATTGACGCAGCTGAACTCCAGGCAGTTGTCCACCTCTTCCTCACAGTTTTTTCCTTTATATCCTGGCTCGCAGTCACAGTGATAGTCTGCCAGGAGATCTTTACACTTACCATAGAGACAGGGAGATGAAGAGCATTCATCCGTCTGAGCCTCACACACTTCCCCCTCCCATCCTGGCCGGCAGCTGCAGTTAAAGTCATTGAAATGATCCTGGCAGACGCCCTGATTTAGACAGGGTTGGGAATCACAAACTGGAGCACCTTGGCATCCAAGGATTGGCTCATGTCCTCCCAGTCTGGTGAACTGACTCTGCTGTGGAGAGTCTGTTGTGTTCACTAGTGGCAGGTAGACACCACCCACTCTCACCTCCCCTAAGCATCCAGTAAAACTTTCTGCTAGCAAAATGTTGCTTTCATTGAGGAAGTTGAGGTTTCCTCCCACTCCAAAGCTAACACCAGCTCTTTGGCCATCCACTGTGAGGCTCCAGCGAGACAGAGACTGTGCAGGCTCTACCATGCTGAGCTGGATGTGGTGCCAAGCCCCGTCTGCGATCGTCCTGTCACTTGTGAAGGCCAGCAGCGGGGCACCAGCCCCACTGTCCAGTTTGACTAGAAGACTGGAGTTGAGGAGGCCCAGGCAGAAGACCTCCGAGCCACCATCCGACCGCAGCAGGGTCCCAGTCTCATCCCGTGTGCGTAAGTCAATGGTGATGTTGTTGACAGGGCTCTGCAGGGAGCTGTAGGCAGAATACCGCAGGGAGTTGTCTTGGAAAGTGGCTTCACCCAGACCTGTAGAGGTGAAGAGTGTAAGTAAGTACCTCAAAGGCCTTTAGTTAAAGCCTAAAGGCTAAAGGCCCAGGTGAGTCTTGCAGTTCTCTTGAGGCTCATGCGGCTACCTTAAGGGATGTTAGGAAAATGGACCATTGTTGTGTCTGTGGTAAGTGTATCATGAAGTACAGTATTTGTAGGGATACTGAAAATGTTCATGCACTTATGACATATGGGTGATGATTTTGTACAGTGTACTTTAAGCAGCACTCTAGTCATTAGTAAGGTGAGGGTACTGGCTCCTTACTGACCGTGTGCAAATACTGCATGCATGGGGTGTGCAGGTGACAAGTATGTACCCGTAGGATGTCCACACAAACTGCAATTAATTTCTTAATTTATCCAAGTAAGGCTTCATACAAGGAATGCACACTTAACACTTAAACAGCACATGGAAGGGTTGAAAAAACAAAAGATCCATACGACGTGCCTGTGTCTCACCTACTTCACCTTTACGTGTTCTATAAGTGTTAGCTACGACCTGTCGCAAAAGCATGCCATTAGAAAAAAATGCGCATAAACATTTTCACTCTACAGGCTCTTTGACATCTCGTGCCCTGTGCCCACTTTTTATTTCCAGCCGGCCTGTATCCACACGTAAGAGCAGATGTGACTAAAGTTTTAGCTGTCATAGACATAGACTGTTGGAGTTGCTCTGGCTGTCATGTCATTTGTGTAAAGACTTTGTTTTTATTTTGAATCGAAACCAAGCTCAAAAGACAAATTGATCAAATGCCTGTCAAATTCCTTAACGACAACAACTCATCACTTCCGAACAGCAACCTAAAAAATTATGTACTTCTGTATTTAATAAAGTTATAACCTCTACAAATCTATATCATTACCTTATCATAAACATATTTTGTAGTTAGCATTTGCTTTGACATTATAAGCAACACACTGATCATGAGTTTATCGAAGCAAAGTCTGTAAGAACGTTGGAGAGTATAACTCACATTCAAATCCATCTTGGAGATCCTTGCAGTGCACTCCATGAAGACAAGGCTTCTCAATGCACCACAAACGCGTCTCACACCGCTGGCCGGAGAAGTTGTGAGGGCACTTACACCTGAAGTCGTTCCACGTGACCACACACTCACCATCATTAAAACAGGGTTTAACCTGTGGACAGACGAACCAAGGGGGTGGATTACACACGGCAAACCTGTCAGCAGTAGAAGCTGCAGGATTGAGCAGGAGGGTGTAGAAGAAAGGGATTTATCACCAGATCAGTGTTCAAAAGGGTAAGTAAGTGCAGCACAGTCAAGCTAAAGCCCTATTATAAACAGCCAATAAGAAAAGAACCTGTGACTTCTTTATGCTTCCACTTGTTTAGAGTCATAAAGGAAAATAAATTCTGTCTTTATGTGCACGTTTAGATCGAAGACACTGAACAAACAGTACATGTGTGTGATTAAAGCTGTATGTATTAAGGCCGTCTCACATAGCCTCCACATACATTTCGTTCATACTGCACGGATGAAAATTAGTCATACGTGAATGCACTTAGAACATTAACCGTGCATGATTATTGCGCTGTTTAGATGCAATTCATTACTGATTTGTGCATTAATTAATTAATTTTAATGTGATATGTACGCCATAAACGCAATATAAAAGTTATGCATCGGTGGTACAAGCGTGAGCCACAAATCTGCATAGGCATCTTGCAAAAATCCTGCACAATTGCGTAAGATGTATGTAATAATTGTGTGTTAACTATGTAAAATATGTGTAAGGGCTTAGGGGCAATTAAGAGACACCAATTAATCTATGAAGCATGTTTTTGGACTGTGGTAGGAAGCCATAGCGCCCGGAGATAACCCACGAGGAGAACATGCCCACTCCACACGAAAAGGTTCAAGCTGGGATTCGAACTAGATGAGAGTGCTAACCACTGCGACCATGGTACAACCCTGAATTATTATGTATCATGACAAATAAAATTCTTCTTTCTTTATGCCCATTTGTCTTCTGGGATGTAACTAAACTGAGGATTATTTAGCAGATGAGTCCCACCTGTTCTATATTCATTTACCTTGCAGGTGTTGTCACTTTGGCATCCTTGCAGCACATTCTCTGAGCTGCCTTGATAAGCCTCCAGCCCCTCTGGACCAGTGCCTGCAGACAGATGTTTGTGGTCCAGCCGAATGTCCTGCAGGCAGCCCTTGAAGTGTCCACCCCAGGCCTTCATGCTCCTGTCTGCAGGGAGCCCCCCAACAAAGGCCACATCTCCCGCCTCCACACTCACATTCCCTAAGGCGCGATGATGTCCGGCCTTAGGGAAGTCCACATGGCCATTGTGAACCTTTATGGTCACCAAGTGATTGTTCCCGTCGGTGATTGATCTGGCTTCCAATAACAGAGTGGTGTAGACTGTAGGGCTGTAGAGAGCCACAGTGCCCTCCTTCAGATAGATGCTCAGATAGGGCTTGTCCTCCCGCTGGAACTGCAGCAGCAGGCCGCTGTGTTTGAGGGAGCGCATCAAAAAGGAAAGTGTGAAGTTTTGTCCGTGGCTCTCTGAGATGTTAAAGACGGAGTAGCTGCTGGTGTTCTCATGGCCAAATGTCCAAGACGGGTATTCTGAGTTGAGGGGGAAAAAAAGACAAAAAGGTCGGACATGATTTCAACACACTGGGAGTTACACAGCAGACATTAGGCAGAAACCAACTCTTTAAAGAAAGGAAAAAAAAGGGGAGTACGAATATGTTTGTTTATGAAGCAACTGTGTTTAATTAGACGGGGTGTGTTAGTCTTATAAGCAGGAGTTTAGAAAGCCTGTAGCCACTTTATTAAAGAGCAGTCAATCAAACTGTTTTGGTCTAAACAGGTTTAGTGCTTTTAGCAGATTATAAACTGTGTCTGCAGCTTTACTCTACGCTTTAGGTAAATAAAAAAACACTTAAAACGTGACAGTGTATGTAGTATGTCCTATACAGAAAAAAAACAGAAAGGGCTGAAACAACAGCAAAAATCTTTCCTTAAAAATATCTATTTAACCCTGTAGAAACCATGGAGTCAAAGTTAGTCATTGTTTTTTTTGTTAAATAAACTTGATTAATCCTCAAAACCAGCATTTTTTGACAAGGAAGGACATACATAAAAGAAGTTGGGATTTAAATTTCATTTTTGAGAATTTTCCTCATTCAAATTGTTGTGAGTCAGGAGCAGACAAAAATGTTGTTTGATAAAGATCGTATTTGTGATGTAGAAAACACGCTGAGTGGAACACAAGCTTGCTGCTCTGCTCCATCCTGATGCATCCACTTGCAGACAAATAGATCCACGAACGTCTTTGTTTTCCTCGTCTTAACTGAAATCTGGCTCAATACTATACGGCTGGATATCTCCAAAATTGCTCGCCATTTTTTTGCACTGCTAATGTGCCAGCATGCTAGAGGGAGAGCATGCTGGCAGATGGGTAACTGGACGTGGGGGCAGGCTTGCTCTGCACCAACAGTCTTGCCCACAACTTAGATGCAATTTTATTTTTTATTTTGGCTGAAAAAGGCATAATCATAATTAAAAACCACTGTGAACAATTTTGAAATAGATCAAGAGATGATCAGAGTGGGACTTTATAGTATATATTGAATCCTAAAGAAGCCATGGGGTCAAAATTGGATGCTGTTTTTTTTAAATGTCTTATTTTTGTAATTTCTTTAAGCTTTATTGATTGTTTCTTTTTATACTTTTATTTTATTTCATTGTGTTTTGACTGTTTGTATGTTTTCCTTTACAACCCAATATAATTGACCAAGAAAAAAGAAATTCTAAAATAGTAACTTCAAAACCCAGAAAAAAGAAACTTTTACTGTTACAATTTGTTGTTCAGTGTCTTATTGTTATTTTTTTTTTATCTGTGTTTTTTGTAGCTACACAGTGTTACTTTCTGGGGATGCACTGTTGTTTTTTTCTTGGCTCGGATCTTCCGAGTGCAGAAATGGCCCTGATATGCAGAGTTGTTGTGGTTTTATGACTCATATGAAGCAGATTTCATGCTTCTCTACAGATTGATAACAAAAATGTGTTTAAATCTTCTTAGCATAAAAAAACAACCCCAAATGAGCGGCTTTGTTTGACTTCTGCACGTCTCCACCCTCTGCTTTAGCTGTAAGGGTATTTATCGAGCAGCGCATTCCCCACATTCTTCCTTTCAAAACAGAGCAGAAATATGAGTGGTGGGGATGTCAGATGTTACCTCCTTCACAGCGCTCTCCGTAGAAAGGCCGATGACACCGGCAGCTGGCACGCACCCACATGTCCACGCACTGTCCCCGCTGCATGCACGGGTCGTCCTGACACCACTCCTTTTTGTAGCATCCAAGTTTCATGTCCTTGTTGTCCTCTCTGATGAGATCTTGGGGCAGCAGCAGTTTGTGGTCAACTTCAAGGTCCTCCATGCAGCCAATGAATCCCTTCCCACTCAGGGAGTTGGTCAGGTATTCCTGTGGCACTCCTCCAACATAGAGCTCCTGGAAGAAGCCGGGGTGGAGAAAGATCAGGTGGTTCTGACCCAGAGTCTTTACCTGGCATCCTTTCTCACAGTTTGGCCCTGTAACAGTCATGACCAGCCTTTCGTCCATGGCCACTGTCACCTCATACCATCTCCCGTCATTGACCGGGCCAGGATGGGAGACCTGCAGGACCCTTGCTGACTTCACCCTCGCCTGAAGGGAGCCTTGAACAAGCTCCAGAGTGAAAAAACGCTCCATGCTGCCTCTGTAGAGCAGCAGCATGTCTGGTAAAGTGGTCCTGAAGCGGAGCTGCATGTGGAGTCTCTGTCTTTTGTCATCCGCCCCTCGTTTTGTCCTGTTCTTGGAACCAGGCAGCCGCAGGTAGATGTAGCCCTCGGAGGAGAAGGAGAAGGTGGTGGAGGTGTTACAGAGTTCTCCGCTCCAGCCAGGCAGACACATGCACATGTAGCTGTGCGCGCCGTCGTCCTTCAGGACGGGAACACAGCTCTTCTCGTGCTGACACTGATGCTGCAGGCAGCCGACCAGTCTGACATCGCAGTCCTGCCCTCCCCAGGGCTCCTGACTGCCCTCTGCTTTGGGACAGTGACATTTGTAGGAGTTGACAGAGTCTTCGCAGGTGGCACCATTCTTGCAGGGATTGCTGGCACACTCGTCGATGTCTTCTTCACAGTGTACACCTTCAGAAAAACACAACAACAATGATGGTCAGTGTTGGAACTAGTCATATTTCAACTTAAAATGACCAAAAGCTGCAGTAGAAAGACAAACAAAGTCCATTTGGATTGAAGGAATCCTTTCAGGAAACTACAAACTTTCAAATTAAAGGCGTGTCATGATGACTGGGCAGCGGGATGCAGTCAGATATTCATGCTCACTTTCTGCCTCCTTCAGAGGTCGGCAGGTTGCCTCTGAGAGCCGCATTAAGCCCTCAGTCACTTTACATTAACTTAGTCCTTTAAAGTACTCCAAGCGAAGCAAAGCTGTTTGTCCTGTTTGTGCCAAGGCTGCAGCCAGACATTCAGAGCTCGCCGTTTCGTCTGTGGCTGTGTGGAGGTTTCTGTACCTGTCAAATACCACGGCCCACCGCAGCACAGCAGCAGCAGCATCAGGAAACCCATCCTCCACCGAGACAAAAGTTCTTCCCGCTGGTGATGGCAGGACACAACCAAGCCCTCTCCTTCACTTTCCCTCCCTTCTAAGCTTCCTCCACTCCTCCACTCCTCCACAGACACGCAGAAGTGATTACCAGGCAGCCCTGCCCACCTTCTCCTTTCTGCCCTCCTTCGTCCCACCTTGGAATCGTTCTTCCCGCCCTCGCACCACTTGCTCCTGTTCTGACTGCAGCTCAGCCGTGAGCCTCCATGTGGCTCCCTCCCGTTGACAGGAGGAATGTTGTGCAGCGGCGCACCAACCCCCCCCCAGATGCCCACCAGCTTTAGGCAGGGGGCAGCAGGACGTGCTGGGTGCCTGAGCAGAGCTAAACTGAAGCGTGGGATCATGTGTTTTGGGGGTCATGGTGGTAAATGTGGCATTTCTGTTAGCAAGTAGCACTCTAGAAGATCTTTAGCTCTAAAAATGTTACAGTTCTGAAAGACATTTTTAAGAAATTAGCCTAAATCTTTAAAGTCTCACTCTGATAGATCTTTTGATCTATTTTTAAAGTGTTCCATGTGGTCTTTTAAATATGATTATGCTGGGTTGTTTTTATTTTAGCTCAATTAAAAAACAACCTTTTTTTAAATAAATAGTGTATGCGGAGCGGTAACAGTTCATTAGAAAGTTTGTGGGTGGGACTGCTGGTGCGCAGAAACCCTGACCCCATTCCCATCACCCATCTGTTTGCCCTCTCTCTTTTAGCCAACAGTTCGTCACGCCCTTTTTTTTTTTCTTTTTTTTTAACTTGTCCTGTCCAACAGCTGGGCAGACAGATGAGAGCTGGAGGCGTCTTGTGTTGGACAGATTTTACTTTAACAAGAGGGGTTATTAATCTTCAGACAAACCAGAGGTATGTCTGAATAAACCCCTTTTGTAATCGAGGCCAAACTTTATTCATATAAATCATATTTGAGAATCTTTGGTGTTGGACCGGACGGAAAAGGAAAGGAGGGAAGAAGAAACAGGGACGTTAGAGAGAGGGGGGGATAGGAGGGTGATAATAGGAGGGGGGGGGATAAGACCATGAAGCAGCATAAAGCAACAAGCTACTTGATGTTTATCAATACGGTCAGGTTCAGAAGTAATACAAATCTCAAAGGGGCGGGGCCTGTCCACACACACACTCAAATGTTATAAACACCCCTGTTAGTTGCAAAAAATGTCCAAATGTCAACATGCACACAATACAGATAATGTTCACACACGCATACTTATGCCTTCAAACCAACTAGTGTGAAATATTTCATTCATCCAATCATGCAAACTATTAGTGCAAAGGTGAGCTAACACCTGTGTTCAGGTGAGTGTTTATATTTTTCTAAAATGGATGGTGGAATGTGAAAAGAAGGAAAGAGAGTGCCCAGCCATCCCCACACCAAGACCCCCGCCACTGCAGCAGCCGCAGCCAGAATGCCCCAACGCCACACGGCAGCAGGCAGATAACAACTGTCACATCCCAAACCTAACATTAGCAGTGCAACAAAAATGGTGAGCAATAATTCTACAGTTCTGATCCAGAATCCAGCGCAATAAAGATGTACATGAGGATGTATCAGCATGAAGAATGAAGCGGAACAGGGAGCCTGAATCCCGCCCAGCGTATTTTCTATGTCACATTCTCTTTCAAAACTGCATTTTTTTCGTCTGCTCCTGATCCACAATAATTTATCAAAGTATTATTATCAAAGTGAGTCTTTAAAAATCAGCAAAACAAAGATGGTTCTCCTTGGCTTTAAAAAATGTATTTATGGAGTGTTTTTACTAAAACGTTTGTAGGAAGTCTGTTGAAAATAGTAGCCTCTTTCTTTCTAAAACCCTCAATATAATGTAAGGTTTGTAACGATAGCAGACTGGATTTACCGGAAAATTTGCATTTTTGCATTTACAGAAAAAAAAAGTTAACTAGGTTGTACTTATTTGTGCCGCTTTATTGCTCAATCGTGATGCAACTTTATCAATAAACTCTGTCAACACAGAGTCCAGTCATACTGGTACACACCACACACAATTCAATTCAACCTTATTTGTATAGCTCAATATCACAACACAGTTGTCTCAACGGGCTCCACACCAATAATTGTAAAAAAACAGAATCAGTCCGAAGCTATAGCTCATAATACAAAGCGTTTGGGAAAATATGTGTCAACAACCAGTGAATAGGGTTTGAGAGCAAAGTTATGATTAACATGTTTACATCCGCAATGTGGTTGCTCCACATTTCATTTACTACGGGTTTTTTTGTTTGCTATAATTAAGAACAAAGTGCTGATTTAACTGCTGCTTGCTCAAGGCCTTTAGGACATGAACATTTTTAAGGAATATCTAACCCTGAGCATGTGAATGTGAACTCATTATTAAAAATGAGCATTATTCATCTGATGACTGAAGCTAAATAATAACTAGGTCTGCATTTTATCAGGAAAACACGAGATAAACTGAATGATGACTAAAGACGTCTGCATAAACAGTGATAATGAAGCCGAGTGCATACTGTTACTGTTCCTCTGCTCTCACTGAGCTGCAAACACAGATTTCAGACCGGAGATAAGTTCTGAAGACATGTTTGAAATGTTCAGTTCTCCTTTCAGGCTGTTGCTGATGCTGTGTTTATGAAGTTGGAATGAGGACAAACCTTCCCTTTTTTAACTGAAGGATTATGTGAGGACAATTTTCAGGACATGGGGGTGAAGGTACAAAGGGATTGAATAAAGAGGTAGGAGGATTTGTTTAGCCCACAAGTCCAAGATGCTCCGTCTTAATCTCTGAACGACAATGAAGACGACAAAACATTATGATCACTGGAGAAACATCACAAACACTGATTCATAGGATGAGAGATGAGTGTAAAATCCTCTGTTGTACTTGAGGTGTGTTTTGGGTGTTTTTAACATGTGGCATTTTTCTGATCATGAAGGACAAAGAAAAATTTAAGCTCAAATCTGCAATTCTGACTATTTCTTTATTCAAATCATTGTAAAATGCTGTTTGAAAAAGATCGTATTTGTGACGTAGAATATATGCTGGGAGGGCCATGCTCCATTCTGATACATCCCTTGGTTGGAGGGGAAGGGGGCGGGGTTGCTGTGCATCAGCACAGTTTAAGTGATGCAACTTAGCTTCTCTAAAGTGATTTTTGGACACATGAGGGACAATCAGCAGTATTAGAAATAAGCCCGACTGCTGGGCGCTGAGGTCCTGCGACCTTCACTGGTTGTTTTTCTGTCCACCCTGGGTTTTATTTGGAGCTCTCTTACAGCGCAAAAACTGCATCTTAAGAAAATAAAAAGAACATTGTTTCAAGAAAAATTGTCTCTTTTTCTGTTTTGCAAGAACAATGATCTAATCAAAAGTTTTTCAACAAAAAAATGATCTTAGTCCAAATAAATAGGTCTTAGTGAATAGAATTTTTTTTCTTAAATAGAAATTCTTGGTAGGGTAATTTTTTTAATGTTTATCTTTGTTTTTTAAAGAAAATCTACCAATTGGTAGATTTTGGTACCAATTTTTTTTTTGTCTGGTGATATATGTGCCTTAAACGCAATATCAAAGTTATACATCAGTTGTACATCTGTGAAAAGTATGTTATATATACGTAAAACAATCGTGGACAACTACAATTTTGCGTATGCATCAGTGAATTAGCCCCCATGCGAGACGATCCGTAGGTGCCCCCCCCAACAGGGTGACAACAGAATTCTGTTTGTCCTCGACAACAGCCTAACACAATTAAAATTGAGAACTGGATACAAAATATTCAGTCATTCATTCATTTTCTATTCCGTTTACTCCCTTTTGGGGTCTCGAGGCTGCTGGAGCCTATCCCGGCCACTTGTGGGCGTAGGCAGGGGACGCCCTGGACAGGTCGCCAGTCTGTTGCAGGGTAGAATGTCCACAATCACACACCCATTCACTCTCACACCTATGGACAATTTACAGTTGCCAATTAACCTATGAAACATGTTTTTGGATGTTGGCAGGAAGCCGGAGATCCCGGAGAGAACCAACCGTGCACAGGGAGAACATGCAAACTCCACACAGAAAGGTAAGATATTGTGTTTTTCATGTCCCCCAGCTGGGACTTGAACCGGGGGCCTTCTTGCTGTGAGGCAAGAGCGCTAACCACCACTGCCACCGTGCAGCCGGATGTAAAGATGTTTAACATAATTCTGCACCGCATAAAAAAAGTTATCAAACATAAAATATTACAAACTATACAAGCTTCATCTATACAGGAACACAACTAACCCATCATAACTGGTAGAATCTCCAGTTAACTGGGCAAAGAACTTTTCAGAAATGTTAAGGCTGCCAAAGAAGATTATTAAAGTAATGACTGGTCTGTTTTTGTCCCGTTGGTACCAGTAGAATGCTTCATAACCTTCACAGCTCATTCGACATTAGGAATTACTTATATAACAACACCTGCAGCAGGCACATGAGTTATGGCATGTACTGAGGGTTACCACTAAAGTTATATACAGCTATCAATGCAATTAAAGAAACAGTGAAAGTTTGAGAGGAAAATAAAAGTTTAAAAATAAACAATGATATCAATTGCCACATTTAAACTCTACCTGTAGCAGGTAGGATACTGCCCGTGCCTAAAAGCGCTACTGGTATGCATCTAGCAAAAACTGAGTAACATTTACGTAACAATTGTGTATCAATTACATAAGATACACATTAATCCATTCCCAACCGACCAAATTCACGTAATCGGGCGAAATCCTCGACGGACATCTGCCACATCACTGAACGCAAAAAACAGTGACGTATGCCAAGCATTTATCACAAAAGGCCAAAATTTCATACATGGAAAAAGTACAAAATGTACTTAATGGCTGTGTGACACGGCCTAAAGTTGTTACCAAGGACAAGAAACCCTCTTCAGCTACCCACCACCATCCCCATGGGGCAAAAGGCTGACAGCAGCATTTCTAGACATTCATGAACAAAGATCCCTCTACGATGCTGTTTGAAATGTTTGACAAAGGTGATGATCTCTCAGAAAACTGAAATGTTGCCTTTATAAATGAATGCAGGTGTTATTTTGTAGCAACTCTGCAGACCTGTGCTCGATTGAAGTCAAATTCAACTTTTGCAAAGCAGCTGCAGCCTTTTGGCTCAGAGACCACATACCAAAGGCATCGACTCTCTTAGGGTCATCGAGGACAGCTCCTGCATTCGATCTGTATCTAAAGAGGAACTGCTGCTGAGAAAATATCTCCTGTTTAGAGACAAGATAGGAAGAGGAGCAGAGGCTTTTCTCCTACCTGTGAAGCCGTCTGGACACAAACAGTGATAAGAGTTGACCAGATCTTGACAGCGCCCCCCATGCTGACACGGAGCAGACTCACATTCATCCACGTTGACAGAGCAGTTGTGGCCTGTGAACGGAGCAGGTTTTTCAGGCAAAACCAGAAGACAAACTGTGATTTTTTAAATCTTTATTTTGAAACTTACCTGTAAATCCTGGCATGCAGAGGCAGATGAAGCCAGCTGCAGTGCCATAACTGAACGTGGTCACGCTGAGTTCAGGGAGATTCTTGTAGTTCCGGACGTCTGAGCGCTGGAAGCATGTACCACCATTGTCGCAGGGACCTTTCTGGCACTCATCGATATCCATCTGACAATTCTCTCCCTCATAGCCTGTTTACAGGTGGGAGGACACAAAGAACCGGAGGTTTGAAAGGTTTTTCATAGAAATCTAAATCTAAAATCCTTCTTTGCTCTCCAGAACATTCTTTAGATCATTGTGGAACAAAATTGCCAGTTTTCTCTCTTATGATGCTTATCCACAGCTGGTATGTGGTGCGTGTGTGCTGAGCTGCACAATACCTGGCCAGCAGACACACTTGTACTGGTTGATGCCGTCTAAGCATGTGGCTCCATGCTGGCAGGGGTCAGACGCGCACTCTTGGATATTGTCCTCACAGTGGTCGCCCTCAAACCCTGTCCCATCGCAGTTACACTCATAGCTGCAACAGAGCAGAAAACGCAAAACAAAACATCACATCCGGCTCCAGATAGACCAGGAGCAGGGGCGGAGCTACGGGGGCCAAGGGTGGCAGCTACCCTGCAGCAAAAGGCTTTGCCCCACACTTGCCCCCTCCCGAAATTCTGGAGTCAATATTAGTATCGCTGTTAACAAAGATTAAGAAATCCTCAATACATGCTTCTTTAAGTATTACAATCATAGCAAAAGCTTTTTTTTAATCAATTCATTTGTAATAGTGTGTTATAATTATAGGTGTTTTGTTCTCTGCCTGCCTCCCGCTCCCTCCTATTAAAAGTTCTTGCTCCGCCCTTGACCAGGAGAAATATTTTTTAATAAAAAACTATAGTTAAAAAATGAATCTATGACAAATGCAATGTGCTGTTCATCCTATTTTATATGACAATTTAACAACAATCGTATTGTTTAATAGCAAATGACTACATCTCTGAGAGCTTTACAGACAGACAAGTCTGCTTAACAAGCTTCAGCACTTTTAAACCTTTCTTAGGGCTCCTCTCACTTGTGCTATTACTTAGCCTTTAGTCACATGCACCCGGTACAGGAGGCTACCCAGTACGGCTACTACAAGGTCATAGGTCGTCTGGGCCCCTGGGGGGCATAGACAGGTGTGGCTGCATCTTAAAAGGAGCTTAGGTGTGTCTTGTTGGTTCTTTAAGGATCATACAGACACCTCAGAGGACGCTATTACAATGGAATATGCCATTGTTGTATGTGAAGTAAGTGTATCGTGAGATACTTACAAGGAGACTGTAAGTAACACGCACTTATGATATACACCTGGAGATGTATGGAAACACAGCGTTTCCATACACCACACTCTAGTCATAAATGCGCACTGGCCCCTTACTGACCCCACGTACACGTACACACGGCGTGTGCAGGTGATACAAAAGTGCCTGTAGGATGTCCACACAAACTAAAATCATTCCAGGCTGTAAACACAGAGCGCTCACTTATCCCTTGAACAGCACTAACAGACTCCTTGTACAGTGCACATGGTTCTGAGGGGTTAAAAAAACTGGAAAATTTTTATGATCTGCCTGCATATCCCCCACTCCCCCCATACTTACTGTTGCATGTTGCTTAAGTGTTCGCTACAACCTGTCGCTCACAGCATTGAAACAAATGTGTATGAACATTTTTGCTCCAAGGACTCACTGAGCGCTCTACAACCCTAATAGTTTGTTCGGGCCACCTCTATGCCCAAAACGAGTTTGCCCATTGTTCACTCGCACACGGCCATTTCCACCCGGAAGGACAGAAGTGACTAAGGTTTTACATTTTTTATTGAGCAAAATAAGAAATTTAAAAACAAATTTAAAAAGATGGCTGTTCATTCACTTATTATTGTTTGCAGCTGTTCCATTCAGCATCACAACTACACCGGGTATTCAGAGCACCACCATCCCTCTAATGACTCATCACCCGTCTGTGTGACTCTAAGTGGATTAATTCTTATCCCTGGTTAACTTCACTGTCTGCCACACAACAATGAGCAGACACGACCTGCTGGATGATGCATTGGCTCCACAAGGCCAGCAGGCACATGACGTAAGGCATGCTGGTGCATCTCTGCTCACTAATTTCCTATGAGGCAATAATTGTTTTCCTGTTATCTGCAGTGCTGTGTTGCCAAGCAGCAGTGGGCTGGCGTCTTTGCAGGCCAAATGCATGTTGAATCGTGACAATGTGTGTTGTATGTTTTCATGTGTGTTTGTTACTGTGAAAATAATTACTTGTAAATATGTATCTGAATGTGCCCTCAATAGAGATGAAACAAGACCATATTACATAGTGGAAGTACTATGAAGTGTATTTTCTCCATGTGCATGCATTGATTTTCTCCAGGGACTCTGGCTTCCTCCCTCAGTCCAAAAATGTGCTTCATAGGTTCATTGGGTACTCTTGTACCTAAGTGTGAGTGTGTGTGGGAGTCATTGTGAAGCCCTGCAACAGACTGGCAAACTGTCTAGGGTGTACCCCGCCTTCGCCCAACAGTTGCCGGGACAGTGTCCAGCGACCCCATGACCCAGAAAGGGATACAACAGGTTAAGGAAATGGATGGATGGATGGATGGATGGATGGATGGATGGATGGATGGATGGATGGATGGATGGACATTAGCGTGATCTTAATTCTGATATGAATTATGCCTTAAGGGTCATCCAGAAAATTGTCGTGCGTGTGGTAAGTTTGTCGAGACGTATTTGTAAGAATAATGGAAGTTACACGCACTTATGACATACAAGTGATGCTGTCGTATGGTACCCTTATGCCACACTATAGTCATTGGTGAATTGCTCACTGACTCTTTACTGACCGGACGCAAATGCTGCACGCACGGGGTCTGCTGGGGATATGTAAGCACCTGTAGTACACCGGTAGGATGTCCACACAATCCATGCTCTTAAACATCTCTGTTTGGAGAGCTAAATTTAGGGGTAGGGAGAAGACGTAAGGGTAGGGGAAGAGTTCAGATCTGGCCTCTGTGTGTGCAGAAAATGTGTGTCCTGTTCATTTTCGTCCAAGGGTTCATGTGTGTCCGGAGTCACACAGACAAAAAAAATATTGCCACAAGGAATCACTCTTAGGGTTCAAATTTAGACTCTACAATGAAACTTTCATGGTGAGTCAGTGTCTTTGAGGAGCAACTCATGTGTACGTCCAGACATACCTGTTGATGCCATCAATGCACCTGCCGCCGTTCAAACAGGGCACGCTGGCGCATTCATCAATGTTGACTTCGCAGTCCTGGCCTTGGAATCCGGCCGTGCACTCGCAGGAATACATGGCGATGTGGTCGATGCAGATGCCGCCATTCTGACAGGGGTGAAGCTCACACTCATCGATCTCAACCTCACAGTTCATCCCTGCAGAGGGTCATAGCAACCATATCTGGATTAAACACTGCATGTGCAGCCTAAGTTTAGTTACTGATCACCAACTGCGCATTAACGTTGACTCTTAGAAAGTCCATACCTTCAAAACCTGGGGCGCATTCACAGGTGTAGTGATCCACCTCATCCAGACATGTGCCGTTGTTCTGACAGGGTTGAGAGGCGCACTCTTTGATGTCCAGTTCACAGTGGGAACCCTGGAATCCAGGTACACAGAAGCACTGGTAGCCGTTGACCCCATCTTTGCAGATGGCCCCATTCTGGCAGGGTTCAGACCAGCACTCATCCACATTCTCCTCACAGTCTTCTCCCTGGTATCCAGGAACACACTGACACTGGTGGCCGGCGTCGGGAACGTCCACACATGTGCCACCGTTCTGGCATGCTTGTGTTGAACAGGTGGATACACTATCCTGGCAGTTCTCACCCGCCCAGCCGATGGGACAGTGGCACGCATAGCTGTTTGCCCCATCCACACAGTAAGATCTGACCCCCATGCAGGGGTTGCTGTGGCATTCATCCACCTCCTGCTCACAGCTGGGACCTGTGTAGCCGTCTGGACAGTGGCAGATGAACTCGTCAGTCCCCGGTTGACTAGTGCAGTTTGTGCAGGAGGTGGTACTGCAGACGTCATACAGCTCCTCACAGTGTTTGCCTGTGTACTTCACAGGAAAGTTGGGGCACACGCACACATACTCCCCCTCATGGTAAAGACACGTAGCACCATTTTTACAGGGAGACGACAAGCATCTGTCGGCTGCTGCTGTGCACAAAAGGCCTGCAAAGACAGGAAATTAATTCAAGAAATCCAATTCTTGAATAAAAAAATATATTTTCTACAAAACTATGGGTGATGAAAAATCAAAGCTACATTTTAACAATCTCTAAATGGAATAATTGCTCATTACCCTTTAAAAGCATACATTTACTGTGTAATACTTTGTTTTCAACAATTCTTTTAAAATGTTGTTTAAACTTAAAACATGATTTTATAAATCAATGGAGGATTTAGTTCTTTCACTCAGGTGATGGAAACCTACAGACATGTCACAGGTCCAAAGAGGGGGTCCGGGCTGCAGACAAGATGGCGCCCAGACATCCTTAGCCAGAAGCAGAAATTCCACAAGTTTTCAGAAATGAGGCACCTTTTTATAAAACTGTTTTATGTGAGTAAATCACAACTGTTTCGGTCTCCAGTACAAATAAGGTTTTTGTGTGCAAGATGAGCTTAAAATGGGGCAAAAAAATGTAATTGGTTTATTTCTTTGTAAATTGTTTTCAAAAAGTGTTCAGATTTGTGAAACATTTACACCGGAGCTTTAGCTCCAGCATTTACATTCTTTTGAATTCCAAAACTTTTCAACCCTTCATGTGATCAAAGTAAGTCAGATGATTCTGTGGCAGAAAAAAACGGCTGTTCATCTGGTACGCAATTCTTTATACTAGTAATGTGTTGCGTAAGGGTTAATGGCCGACGAAGTATGCATTATCACTTTTTAACGCATGCCGTGGAAGCCGGAACCGTCCTCCGGGTTGCGAAGTGTGTTAAAAAGTCATAATGCATAATTCGAAGGCCATTAACCCGCTTAAACCATGGTCACATACAAAAGAAATAAATAGTAACCAGTTTTTAGTCCTTAATTCTTGTTTTTTTCCAATTTGGATTGCTTTTCTCACAAAAAGCAAACTATTTGTTAGGTGCACCACTGCTGCAGTCAAGATTCTGCGATATAAAGCGATATATATATGCTGATCTTTCCGATGGGTTGAATAAACCCATAAGTTCAGAGAGAAAGTTCAGCTCTTACCACTTGTTTTTGTCCAAATGATGAAGCAAAAGGTTGTTTTAAAGAAAACGGTGCAGTGATACAAAACATTTAAGCAAAGCTGTGGTATATCACTTTTTAACGCACACCCAGCAGCCAATCAGAATCGAGTGTTCACCCAAACCATGGTAAAATGACCTTCCCCTCTCTGACAGAACAGTGGCCGCCACTGACTAGCAGTAAGGTTAGTTGTGACTGAAGCTACACAACAGTCGCAGTAACTTGCATTCAAGCGACAGCTTTCAACAGCGTGTCTAAGTAAATGCCTGTAAACATACTTTTTGGGCTTCCACGTTCAAAACTCTCACATTCTGTGTCGGCAGTCTGTTGTCGGCAGAGGTGTGAATCGGCAAGAGTCTGGCGATACAATATGTATCCCGATATGCGTCCCACGGTACAATACATATCGCGAAATTGCACTGAAACACATTTTCTTTTCTTTTTTTTTTGGTCCGCCACAGACAAACAATGGAAAACTCAACATTTTTTTGATTTTTACAACAAGTATTTGTCAGTATAAGGGGAAAAAAATGCAACGAATTTGCCTTGACCAATAAGGCTCAAAACGTATAATTTAGGAAATGCTGTTTACTTTCAACATTGCTGCATGTAGCTTCTCCTGTACTTTTAAAGAGTTCCGGAGCCTGAACGGTGCTTCAAAAATAAGGGGGGGGGGGGAAAAACACTAAACAACAAAGTGTGATGATGAGGCAGCCTGACAAGAAGAGCGCTGTAATGTGATTAAGATGCTTTGTTTACATCAAATATAGCACGTTCTTGAACGCCCAACACATGCCCTGTGTGAATTTAGCTTTAAACTTTATGTTGGTTTCCACTTTAAAACTGTCCTAGAGCTCTGGAGTCAACATAATCTGAAGACTTTCCTCTGCCCCCAAGGTGTTTGATTGTTTCCCTTCAGGAAACAGAAAGGCTCCATGTAGAGCCTCAGTTTATGGAGTCTCCGTTTATGGAGGCTCAGTTCAAAGCTCAGGTGCTAACAGCAGTGTTCCTGCAACATAACACTCACAATTCCCATTCTCTTCATTTCAATGTCGTCAGTGCATTTCACAGCTACCAGCTATCACGTCCTCCCAACACTTAACCTTCCTCCTCACTTCTCCTCCCATCCTCTCATTACACCTGTCAGGATTCTCCGTTCCTCAAAGCAAGGCACTTCTGCTTGGGTGGCACCTTCAGTTCACAGGAGAAGCTGAAGTTTTTTTTATTTACATAAAAAATAATGTTGAACAGAAAGAGTGTAGGGTTTTATTATCATGTATGCTGCCCCAAACGTAGTCCACACATTTAAACAATGATTATATTCTTTTAAATATGACATTTTAGTTCGGCTACTCAAGCTTATAAGTATTAAAGTCCTATTCTGATCATCTTTTGATCTATGAAAAGTGTTCCCAGAGGTCTTTTAAATATGATTATGACCTATTTAGACAAAATAAAATAAAAACTGTTTGGTTTTCTAGGACTTAGTTTCTGCAGAGCCGTAGCTCATTAGAAAATAACCTCTGGGTTTTGGTCAAGACATTTGGCGCGGAGTAAGCCTACCCCCGCTTCTCATCATTTATCTGTTCACACTGTCTCCCACTATAGCTTACAGTCCCTCACGCCTGCAAATGAAAAAAACCGGTGCAACAAAAATGATGAGCAATATAGAAGTTCTCCAACCGTATAGCTTAGATCCAGATTCCAGCTCAGACAAAAGACGTACTTGGATCTATTTGTCTGCAGGTGGATGCATCAGAATAGAATTTGAAGCCTAATTTGTGTCCCCATTTTACTTCCTGGAAAGTCACAATTGTAATTATATTCTTATGCTGTTTTCAAAATTTTGCTTTTAGGAAGTAGAGAATTTTGTTTTCTGACACATTGCTTCTTATAATGAATAGATTTTGACAATCAAGTTGAAGACTGGATTTAAGGAGGGCAGTCACTTGAAGATGGCCCCCCAGGCCTGCACTGTGAAACCGTTGGGTTACTGTGACATATTATGTTTTAAACAAGGCCTTCAAAGGTGTATGAATTTAAATCTAGGAGGTTTATCTGACGTTTTTTGTCATAAATGTACTCTTCTGCCAAACAAACCCCCCCCCCCTTTCTCTCTTCTAAGCAGGGCATTTAAAGGCAGCAGGGTTTCCTCACTCTTCACCCCTTCATCCAAACCCAATCAACTCCTCACACATTCCAGGGAGTTGATAAGAGCGTCTCCCCCAGCCGCCCACCCCGTCCGTCACTGATCCGTGGCACTGACTGGTACCAGCAGTAACACTGAGCAGAGCAGCGAGCTGTTAGCAGGTCTGAAGAAGGAGGTCAAACTGCTGACGCTCTCCAGAGGTCTCAGCACGTCCCTGCAGACTTTGACGCACACCCATCAGACACTCATTTAGCTCCACGCCTTCAGATAAATTTACATTTTGATTCTTAAAAAAAGCTTTTGGAATTTTCGACACGTAAGAAAGAATGATGCAACAGATGGGTTTATATCAGCGCAACACAGATGACAGCAAAACAACAGCTATTGTAAAGCTCTCTGAACGTTTCTCTCAGACCAAAAACACAAAAAATGCACACAAAAAAAGAATCATATCTTTTCCCCGTGAGGAACTGCATTCTTAAGCTCCATTTTCTGCATATTTTGCTGGTGCTGCAGCAACCTGCCCCTGCAACCTGTCCCTGTGCCAATCTGGCACCTCAGTGTTGAAGTTAAAGTGGATTTCAAGTGTTTACTCCGAGGAAACACTGTGCTATCATACCGCCATGCATCCATCTGTTCCTCCTCTGGATCGGATTAATCCTGTTTAGGATCAAGAAGGAGGGGAGCCTCCACACTTCGGACTGGAATTAAATAGAAGATATTAAATGTACAATAAATTTATATACATTTTAGGCTACCCGAGCTACAATATAAATTTCAGGAGTTTGTTTCTGATGCACAATAACAATAACAGCTGCTACTGGTAATGATCAGGGTTTATTAATAACATGGTTACTAATATGTCATGTTTTTACTGAAAAAAATAAACAAACTTTATAAATAGTGTATTTTAGAAAAAATGAATTTTTAGTGAGTTTTCCGTTTATAAATAATTTATATTTGATTGGGTTATAATTCATTAATGCAGTGTTTGTGGTTGTTTCCTGTTGGTTAACGTAGGTTTGTAGGTCAACATGTTGACATTTATACCGCCTGCCTGGTCTCAAATGACTTTTTGTCAATTTTACTAAAAAACAAAATGTATTATTCTCATTTGAATTACTTTACACTCCTTTTTCTTCATTTCTGCATCACAAGGTCTCTTTTCAAACAGTATCAGCCCACACAGGCACAACCTGCACACTCCACAAAGGTAAGATGTGATCCAGGACCTGTTTGCTGTGCCATGACTGAGCAACTATACTTCTGACTCCAGGATTAGGTCCGTGTCACACAGCCTCTACGTATATTTAGCGCATATTGCACAGAGGAAAATGGGTCATTTGTGAATATACATGGAAAAAGTGAGAAAAGTTGTGGTCTTTATGTGAAATTTTTATATATGTATCAGGAATAAACCATGTAAAAACCACGGAAGAAGTAGGAATAAACCACGCAAAGATCACAACATAAAACGTGAATTGTTAAATTATTGTGCTGTTTATTTGCAATTCATTAGAGATTTGTGCGTCAATTACGTAATTCGAATGTGATATGTGCACCATATACGAAACATAAAATTTATACATTGGTCGTACATGCATGATACGTCCGTTAGACGTGGAAAGCCACAGATTTGTTTATGCATCTCACAGAAATCACGCAGAATTGTGTAAGTTTACACATAAACTGGGTAATACTCAACTGACCAACGTTTGAACAGCTCCAAACCAAGTTAATGTCAAGACCCTATCACCAAAACCCTCAACGGACATCTGCGCACATCAAAAAATGATGCAAATGACGCAAGAAACAATTATGAATTACGTTTATCACACATATATCACGAAATACATAAATTTGATATGTGGAAAACTCTCCAAGTGCACGTAGAGGCTGTGTGACACGGCCTTTAGATTAATGCTGTTTGTACAGTAGCTGTGACGTTGCAGACGAGGACATGAATTGGAAAGGAACTACAGACCAATGTCAATTATTTGGCTGTAACTAGATCAACAGAAGCAAAACAATTTAAAGATGTTGTCGACAGATCTGCAGTAATTCATCTTACATGCTAAATATGGAACCCTAATGATATTTAGGAACATGTTAAAGCTCTTCTTGTGTGAGTGTGAGTGAAGTATTTCAGAGTCACCGCAGTGGAAAAAACACCTTTTAGAGACAAATAAAAAAGTCCTGGAATACCAGCTTTGAATTAGAAAAACAAGATCTGCTAAAGAGAAAAAAAATGTTTTCTTTCAAAAAGATAACTTTAGTCATTTTATAATATATATTTATTCTAAACTTAGAGAAAAGTAATGACCAAAAGTTCCACTCCAATAATCTTTCGATCTGTTGTAAAAGTGCTCACACTGGTCTTTAATTATGATTTTTAGCCACAATTTAAAAACTGGTGTTGTTTTCTTTGACATACCGTATTTTCCGGACTATAAGTCGTTGCGTGATAAAGTAGAAAAAAACACACATAAGTCGCACTGGACTATAAGTCGCATTTTGACGGGAAATTTATTTGACAAAATCTGAGACCAAGAACTAATAACTTGCACAACCTCTTGACATAATCATAGCAGACTGTTTATCTCATAATTTCCCAGTAATTCTTTCTCAAACTTATTTATTTATTCCTTTTATGAAGCATCATTGGCCAACTAATACTCTGTTTTCATCCTGTATTCATAGAAACAGTTGTCATTTTTATTGCATTTCTGAATCTATGAAATCATTGGAAAATAGAATATTATGTTTTTAGCCTTCAAGATCTTACTGTAAAAAAAGGTTTGCTGATTCTCTGAGTCACTTAACATACTCTTCACACTTAACATACCTCATACATCAAATTGACCCAGGAACATCATCTCTGTTCCTCACAAATGAACATAACAGGAGGGTTAACAATGTATTTATTTCAATTTACTTCTAATATAAGTCGCTGCGGAGTATAAGTCGCACCCCTTTGCAAACTATGAAAAAAAGGGCGACTTATAGTCCGGAAAATACGGTAGGTTTTGCAGAGCGGAATTCACCTTTGAGTTGTGGGTGGGGACTGTTGGTGCAGAGGAAGCCCAGTCTCCCCTCCATTACCCATAACTGAGAGCCCTCTGTTTACTCTCTCTCCCACTAGCTTACAGCCACTCGAAACCACAACCTAGAATTACTGGTGCAACCAAAATGGTGAGTAATGTTAGAGCTATCCACACATACAGTTTGGATCCCGATTCCAGCTCAGAGGAGGAAAACAGAGACGTTCATGGATCCAATTGTCTGCAAGTGATGCATCAGAATGGAGCGGAGCAGGGAGCTTTTGCCCCGCCCAGCATATTTTCTACATTACAAATCACAATCTTTTTCAGACAGCATTTGTTCGTTTGTTCCTATCACAACAATTTAAATAAAAAATACTTAGGATTTAAAACTTAAGGCTTCTTTTTCTTTATCTAAGTCCTCCGTCATCAGAAAAATGCTACAAGAACATGATAAAAACATCAGAAACCCAAGTGTGTGCTTAAATTTGAAAAGGTTTTCTTGACTACTGTGGAAACAGTTTTTTGTAGTTTTTAAATAGTTAGATTTTACTCAGTAAATCCAATGGGCAAAATATCAGGAAAACTTTAGATATACTTTAGACAAAAAGAAACATTTTTTTTTACTTTCCTGAGTTTCTGTTTTTCTTGTGTGCAAATCCCAGAGGAGGGGAAGCCCCTGGCTAACAGACAAACTGAGCTCAGTGGAATTTGATTCAATCACCACAAGAGCTGGGCAGCTCCTCCAGAGTTCAGCTTTGTGCTCCAGAGGCTTTTGGGCAGGTGGGTGCTTTCCTCGACACAAAAAAAAGCTCAAATCCTCCCAGGCTTACTCACTGTTACGCACAGACAGACATTCATCTTTTTTTCCACCTATCCAAGCTATCGAACACATTCCTGTCTGGTCTGGTGGCAAAACATGGTCTGTTTTTCAATCTCATGTAGAAAAATTATATTTAATACTTACATTTTAGACAAACTGCTCTTTTTAAGTACTACAAAGGAGTCTTTTGATGTGTTTTCAAAGTGTTCCCAGTGGTCTTTAACAGGTTGAATGCCATAAAGCATTAAACTCGTTGTTTTCCTGTTTCTTTCTTTTTTCTTTCTTTATTATAGTATCTTACTCCATTTTTTTGGCACTTTACTCTTACAATTTTTCAGCCATTTTAACCATTCAAATATTATAAATTTCAGCTCTTTCAGCTTTTTTCCAGCTATGACTTTTGGTCCTTCCAATCCTTGAACTTTTCAAGATATTTCAGGATTCCCAGGACTTTTGCCTCCATTGAAACACATAGGGAATCCTTGAAAACCTGTTTGTTTCTGTGGTGCAGAAACTCGTTGGTTCGATACCCGGCGCTCACATTTTTCACAAAAATATCTTTTTTGTTATTGTGTTGTTTTCACTTTATTTATGGACAACTTTGATCATTTCTTTCTTTATTTATTTTTTTGCCAATTATTACTCTTTAATTTTAATTTTGATGCAGCAATGTAGAATTCAACCCTGCATTTTCTTCTGGAAATACAGCTCCATCTAGTTAAGATTATGATGTTTTAGGTAAAATCTAAAAACCTGTGTTGTATTCTATGACATAGTTTCTGCAGAGCAGTAGGAGTTCATTAAAAATTTGCCTCTCATTTGTGGGCAGGATGGATCATGCAGAGTAAGCCTGCCCCACTTCCCATCATTCCTTTACTTACACTTGTTGCCGCTAGCTTGCAGCCCTTCACCCACAACCTAACTTTACTGGTGCAACAGTAAATGGTGAGCAACATCTGAGCTATCCAGTCCTACAGTTCTGAGCCAGATTCCAACTCAGAGGAGGAAAAAGATGTACATGGATTTTGTTGTTTGCAAGTGGATGCATCTGAGTGGAGCAGAGCAGGGAGCTTGCCGCCTGTAACACCTACACTGTATGTCACCGCTACAAGCTTTTTCCCACGGCATTTGTATGTCTTCTCCTTATTCACAACAATTTGAATGAAGAAAAACTTTAGAAATGCAATTTTCTGCTTAATTTTTTTTATATGTCCTCTGTCATCAAAAAATGCCACAAGAACATGAAAAACACTGGAAATACAGTTTTAATCGGAGTGGGTCTGTGAGGTTTTACCTAAAGTGCAGATTTCTCATGACTTGGTGTCATGCATAGTGGCCACATTTAAGAGTAAATTAACCAAATTAAAGAGAAGCTTAAGTTTTCCTTCCGAATATGTCTCTTTTTTTGTGTCTCATGGAGGTCACATCCTGAAGTTAAGAGGCCTTTGGACAGGAGTGAAGCTAGAGGTCGTCCCCTTCTGGAAGCTGCTCTTTAATCACAACTCGCCCAACGATAAAGGTCCTGAATACCTTCCACTTTAAGAAAGACTCCACTCCGCAAACTGCTGAACAACCATCCACCCTTCCATTCAGACCCAAGACAAAAACTTCTGCACAGCAGTGCAGTTGGACGCTTGTTACCGTGGAGATCAGTAACAATTCCATCAGCAGCCAATCCCTGCAGCCGCGGTGCCATCATTTAAACAAGGCTGAGACGCCGTACACAAATGAAGGCCATGGGGAAAAAAATAGGTCAACTCAGATTCAAAGGGTTGCTGGGGGCTGACTGGCTGCTCCCCCGACCTCGACACCCCCCCAGACACACCCCTGATACCAGGACCCACATGCCGCAGCCTCTTTACACACAGCGAACGCCGTGGGAGGCGGGGACTGGATGAGGATGAGGTGACATGTGCACAGAGTGACTGCATCCTTTCATGCTATGATCACAACAGAAAAAAACATTCTCCAAGTTTTTCACTTGACTTCTTTTGAAAGATCTTTTTTCAGTTTTGTCCTTTGAGGGAACGTTTGAACTGGTCGAAGGGCGGCAAACAGCAAAAATGAAGATAACAAAAGTTTTTGAGACAATTATTTTTGTCCTTTCACACAAAAATGTACAAATTAACGCACGAAAGATTAGTTATTGATTATTTATACCTTTCTAATCAATACAGACAATACCTGGAACCCGAGAAAAGTATGTTTTTGCTTAACTTAAATAAATCTGTCTAAATACTTGATTTCTGAGAAGGACTATAAAGTTAATGCACTGGTGGGTACTGCTAGGGGTCACTTACCTAATTTGACCATCATCATAGTAATCAGCAAAGTTCTCTGATATCTGGCCCAAACTCTTCCAAACTCCATGGTTAACCTGCTGCTGATGTCACTGTGAGAGGATGCTCCATCCAGCTTCCTGTTACTTTTATTCCAATTTAAAGGCTGAGCGCAGACACCAGCACCTCCATGCCGGACCACTGAGACTCTGAGTTTGGAGGGTTTGGTCAGTGTGTGTGTGAGGCACTGGAGGGACCTTGCAGGGATGGAGTAATCACCCCAGCAGAGAGAGGGGGGGGAGGAAGACACGGGACGGACTCTCGGATCGGAGTCATTCATCCGCTCCAGGATGTTCAGCAAAAGGGGGACGAGTCTAATCTGTCAGATTGAAGGAATTTTAACATGTTTACACTCTAATCTGGAATCAAAACCTGGCGTTGTCGCTAAAGGAGCAATTTCTGTCTCCAGTGTGCTTCTTTTAACCCCTTGATGCCTGAAAATATTTCCAGCTATGATAAATAACTGCTTTCATATAGTTGCTAAAACAAATATATTTGGGAGTCAAAGTGGTTTGGGGCATATTTGCATCAACGGGTGTCAAAGGGTTACGAAACAGTAGAAATAAATCAAAATGAAAAGTTAACAAAAATCTGCAGATTTTTTTTTTCAGACTGTAAACTCCGTTTACTGAGACAACTTACAACACAAAGAAGGAATCAATCAAACAAATAAGCACAAATATAAAGGTTTGTTTAGGCTGATAAACTTAAGGAAAATTGACTGTAAAGGTATTCAATATTTCTGTTACCTGACTGTTGGTGTCTATTCCTGTGGACAGCATGTTGACTGGGTATAGCTTTTACACAGATACATTAGCAATATTTACAGTGTGATAATATACAATTAAACTGTTTTATTATTGTAACTACATAAACACAAAACATTCAGAAAGTTCAGGATTTAACAAATAAGTGATGACACTTTTAGATCTGGCAAACCACATGAGATACGGGGTTACACCAGTTTACGTGCAGACCTCAACCTATGACTGTATTTGGATCAACAGCTGCATCGCTTTGCTAGATAAAGAACCTTCACTCAGAGAGAAGTTGCTTTTAGTCGAGCTTGGACTCCAGTCCAGGATTATTATGAGATGTCTGGGATCAATGGATTGTCACACATCATCTCCCCCTCCCGAAAGTCCACTCCCTCCTCCAAGAGCGGGGGAGTGGGGGTGGAAGAAGCTTATCCAGAATCTGTCTAGTTAGTGGAGGCCTCTTTGGCTCACCCCACTTCAAGCCGCCCCATCCCCCCAACCGCCGCTCACATCCCTAAGCCCGTGGTCGACCTGCTGCGTCTACACCAACTACAAAAGTTTTAATTAAACACTCAGCTGGGGGAGGGCGTGGGGGGGGCTTCAGCAAAAAGCCAAACCATGACGTGGTCAGTTCATGCAGATCCAACATTTGGACTCCGAAACAACAGAAACGATAGATAGATAGATAGATAGATAGATAGATAGATAGATAGATAGATAGATAGATAGATAGATAGATAGATAGATAGATAGATAGATAGATAGATAGAAGATAGATAGATAGGATAGATAGATAGATAGATAGATAGATAGATAGATAGATATTACAGAAAAAGCTTGAGCATTTTTTATAACACAATATCAACAGAATGTTCGATTCACTGACAGGAGTCTAACATCCACATTTACCACCTTTCACTAATCCTGAACAATGTTTAATAATAAATGACTGCAAACTATAATTCTCTTTTAGTGAAAACATAAAAGTACTTTACTTTAAAAGACCAAACTTATTTGTTGCTGCTTTTAAAAAGGACATTGTGTAGCAGGGCTCTTCTCATTTACAAAATAAAAGATCCATAAATGAAGTCACTGCCTCAAAATGAAAGAATGGAAAAACTGAGGTATCATTTCTCCCTTGAATCAGCTTTTATCCACAGAGTTGCATACACTCCAAAAACTGAATCTTAAGGAAATAAAATTGGCCTTGTTTTGAAAAAATTAGTTTTATTTTCTGTCGTGCAAGAGAAATAATCTTGTCAAGGAAGTTTTTAAAAACAAAAAGTCTTAGTTTTAGCTAACATGACTAAGTCACTGAGGTTTTTCTTAAAATAAGAATTCTTGGTAAGACCATTTTTCTTACCCCCAATTTGCAGTTACAAAGCTAACTCAGAGGACTGACTTAAGGGAGAGGCCCTATATCATGCAAAATCGACTTTTTTGATTTTTTTAAAGTGGATTGTGATGTTCATTCTCACTAAATCGACTCCCAAAGGTGTATTTTGATCCTGCTCGTCTTTTCTAAGTCTAAAAACCTTCGCCTCCGAGCACCAGCCCCTCCCAATCCACAAAAGTGAGTGGCTCCTCACACTGTGACGTAAGTGAGGGACTGCCCCTTCCAGGAAGAGTCTACGCTGCAGCACCGCCCCAGGCTAACACACACACCCACTTTCTCCATGGAGCTACTGGTGATCAGCAAAAGCGTGTTCATTTTTATGGGCAAACGCAGACATGCTGCAGGAGGCTGGCTCCAGGTTGACATGAAAATGGGCTGGCACTCACAAGGATCGAAAACGACTTATATTTCATTTAATGAAATAATTCTTTACTGTGTCAAAGGTGATATATTAATATATATAGATATAGTTAACTCTGAAAGGCTTAAAAAAACATAAAATATGCCTTTTAAAAAGTTTAGCACCACGCCAGAACATTACATTTGCCTGTAGTCATTCCAGTTATACTTTATAAAAACTCTCTGAAAAACATGATTATTATTTTACATTAGATGATTAGCTTTTATCAATCATCCTGTGTTGAATGTGATTTCTAGTTTACTGTTTCCCATGTGTTTGTGTTTGGATAACGTCTCTGTTTTAGAGGATGACTCACTACATCAGTGACTAATGTTTATCTGGTTCCTATCTTGGTGTAACTCATATCTGGACCCAGTTTTCACGCATTCACTATACATAGAAGTATGTTACCCCGACAATGTAAAGCATGTCCTGTCTAATGATTTCTGGGCTGCCATCATTATGAGCAGTGGGAAACATCTATCTGGGGTGAGACACTGATAGCTGTTGTTTTGTGCTTTAACAGCAGATAAAAAGACAAATCCTGATATATTCAGGTCACAAACAAACCATCAAGTGTTTGAAAACAAACAGTCCTGACACCAGAATCCATCTCTGTCCGTAATACAGAGACTCCTGCTCAGGTCAAAGGTCATACTGCTTTTAACAGGAGAAAACCACCTCAGCACTGTATGCTAAAACCAAGACTCTCACAGCAATGGGAGACTTCCTTCACACACCACTGACAGCTCTACTTCAGTCTCACTATGATGGTAAAAGACAGACTGCTTTACAGCTCTCTGTTTAGGTGAAATCAAATACAAATAAATATGACCCTTGTCAGAAAATCAGGCTTGGTGACAAACTTCAACATTTCATAAATTGGCCAGAATATGACAAAAACCACAGGAGCAGCAACAAAAAAAGGGGTGACAAGGCAGAACAGAACAGATGACCTGACAGGGATGAACTGACAAGCAGACACCTATAGAGGCTGAGGTCAACAAACTAAAATGAAGACAGCTGTGGATGATTATGAACGTGAAACTGGTGTGACTGACAAGGGGCGAACCCAGAAGATGACCAGAAATCATCTTAATCGTTTTCCACAGACACAGAAAGCAGGTAAAGCTGTAGTTACAGGCTGTCAGCAGGTGAAAATGGGCAAATCTGTACGAGAAGCAGTGGATCACTCAGAGTGCCAGTAGAGTAAAAATGTTAATGCACATTTTTTAACAAAAGGCATGAAGTATAAAGACAGAGCTGCAGCTGCGTCAGTTGCTGCGTTGGACCCATCGGTGGTCAATCAGTAGGGTGCTGGTGGGATGGAGAGGGCGGAGTCGACCTGTATGTTGTTTTTTATGTGAATGTTTTGCCCTGCTGAGAAACGCTGGCTACTCCATTACACTGTACAGCATTTCGGTCTCCGACGCAGAAACCTTATGAGGAGCTGTTTGTGCCGCCTCGATCACAGAGCTCTTTACTACTATTTATATTGTTCCCATTCTGAACTGTAAGTCAAATTAAAAGATTAAACTTTGTAATTGACGGGTTTATTTGGTCCTATTTTGAGTTTTATTTTGAGTTTGACCTTAAATTGTATTTTTCTTTTTCTTTTCTTGGTGAAACTGAATTGTTTGTTGGGAAACAATGACCAAGAAAGAGTTTGTAAAGTTCAGAGAAAAATTAACTGGTTAAATAGACGTGATAATAGAGAACTAAACCTTATTTCTGATATAACCGTTACTTTTGTGAACTAACTTTGAACTTAAATGTTTAGGTTAACAGAAACATATAAAGAAATGAAATCCAAGATTGATGTCATTTGTTTAAAGTGGACGTCCATTACTTCGCTTTGTAACGATTAATAATAAGTCGGAAAATCTAAAACTATTGTGTTATTTGGATTTTATACACTCCATCTTCAAATTCATTCATCTTAATCCATTTGTTCCTTCAGGGTCACGGACTGTTGAGCTCATCTCAGCCACTAGGGCGAAGGCAGGGGACATCCTGGACACGTGGCCAGTCTGATGCAAGGCCACAATCACACACACATGCACACTCACATTCACACTTTAGATTAACCAATGAACCTATGAAGCATGTTTTTGGAAGGTGGGAGGAAGCCGGTCCCTGGAAAAACCCACTCATGCACGGTCAGAGAACATGCAAAACTCCACAGTAGCAAAGTCCCCCATTGATGTTCTGTTCAGGTCCCCAGCCAGAATTTGAACCAGAAACCTTCTTGTTGGGTGACTTCTGGCTGCGCCAATCAGCCACATGCCTTCAATTGTTTAAGTCAAATGGTTTTTGTTTTTTTGACTTTATAAAATTTATATAATCAAAAATCAACTTTTTGTGCTTTTAAGTTTTGTAAAATGTTATTTCCATATCAAAACAACCTAAAGCAGTATTTTGTTATTCACCTATTGTATTTTTCCACAAACCATGTGACTACAGAATCCATTTCAATTGTTTTCTGTTACAGTGATGTCAATAGGTTCTTACAGGTTGGTCTGTTTTCAAGAATTAACTTTTTCTCTTTAAACGTATTCACCAGGGCAAAGCAAAGCTTAGTTAATATGTTGCCATGAGCTACATTTGGTTCAGGCAGCTGAAGTGTTATATCAGGATCTGTAGTTAATATGTTACAAGAGCTACGCTTTCAGGCAGCCGAAGTAAGTTACATTATGATCTGTAGTTGATATTTTGTCAGCGCTACATTTTTTCAGGCAGCTGAAGTGCTGCATTAGGGGATCTGTAGTTGATGTTTTGTCAGCGCTACATTTTGTCAGGCAACTGAAGCACTGTATTATGTGATATGTAGTTAATATGCTACCAGAGCTGCATTTCTCTCGGCAGCTGAAGTACTGCATTATGATCTGTAGTTATATGTTACCAGAGCTACATTTTCAGGCAGCTGAAGTGCTGCATTATGGGGATTTAGAAGCTGATATGTTACCAGAGCCATCTCTCAGGCAACTGGAAGTGCTGCATTTTGGGGGGATTTGTAGTTATTTTTATTACCAGGCTTAGGGCAGCTGAAGCGCCAGACACATGGGGATTTGTAGTTGATTTTTTGTCAGCGCTACATTTTGTCAGGCAACTGAAGCGCTGCATTATGGGATCTGTAGCTATTTTGTTACCAGAGCTACATTTCTCTAGGCAGCTGAAGTGCTGCATTATGGGATTTGTAGTTCATTTTTTGTCAGCGCTACATTTGTCAGGGCAGCTACTGCTCATGGGATCTGTAGCTGATATGTTACTACATTTTTCTAGGCAGCTGAAGCGCTGCATTATGGGATCTGTAGTTGATATGTTACCAGCACTACATTTTGCCAGGCAGCTGAAGCGCTGCATGATCTGTAGTTATTGTTACCAGAGCTACATTTAGGCAGCTGAAGTGCTGCATTGTGGGATCTGTAGTTGATATTTTGTCAGCGCTACATTTTTTCAGGCAGCTGAAGTGCTGCATTATGGGATCTGTAGTTAATATTTTGTCATTTTGTCAAGCAGTTGAAGCACTGCTTTATGGGATCTGTAGTTGATATACAACAGAGCTACATTTCTCTAGGCAACTGAAGTACTGCTTCATGGGATCTGTAGTGACTGTTTTATCTGTGCAACATTTCGCCGGGCCACTAATAACAATAATATGAAATGATCTTGAAGGTCGGGTAAAATGACACGGTAGGCCAGATGCTTTCTGGCCTGGCACGTGGGGGTTAGATGAAGGACTAATTAGAATGATGAAGATGGTAGCTTCAGGCTTGGTGCATTCATAGACAGTGGAGGCGTGGAAACTAGAAAATTTAAACACAAAACTACAGTAGAATATAGTTAAATGTGTTACATTTAGGATGTAAAGATAGCCACAACCAACACCTGCAAAAAAATATATATGAAAAAGAGAGAGTTGTGCTTGATCATACTGACATTCTTGTGACAGGAGAAGAAGGCTGGAAACCCCACCACCTGCTCGACGTTTTTATCTTTTATTTGTTTTATCATTCTGTCACTATCATCTTCATTGAACATGGACTCTTTTTACACCTAACAAGAGGCTTACCTGTTGCTTTCTGTCTGACTATTTTCCACCTATTCTGTATCTGAAATGATCTGGGGGTGCATTGTTTACACGATCAGCTGTTGTCATCTTATCATCTATCCTGTTTTATCTTAATGAAAAAGCCTTAATACACTTGCACACTTTGTTTTATTGATGTTTTGTGACTCAATGAATGCCCTCATGGCTCTTTGACGGTTGTTCCTCTGCAGGTTCCAGTTCCTCTCTGGATCAGCTGATGTTGGAGTCCTCACCACTGCCTGCAGTCCATCTCTGATCCATCCTGCTGGGGTTTCATTGTTTCATCAGTCAGCTGTCAAGTCTGTGCTGCAGTGAGCTGAGGACCTGACAGGGTTTCCTTTCCTCTTTTTTTGTTATTTTTCAGTCTGTAGATTTCTTACTTCATTTTAGAGTGAACTATTTTTTTTTCTCATTTTTTACCCTGTAAATGTTACTTTTTTCATTTTCTATTGAATTTTCTCCTTTCTTTTAGTTTATTGTAGTTAATTAGTTAATTATATATTTATTTATTTTTATTAATTTTATCATGTACGCTTTTTTATATAATAATAATAATAATAATAATAATAATAATAATAATAATAATAATAATAATAATAATAATAATAATAATAATAATAATAATAAATGTTGTATGTATCATGTCTAATTTAACATTTCTTTGATTCGATAGTCCACTTAGACCGCTGGTTCCACTCCCCAGATGAGTAGAAGAATAGATAGACAACTTTAGAGTTAGGTTCCAATTTTTCTATCAGAGGTCTTTATCTTCCTTTTCAGTTTCTCTTTGTTTGACATTATTTCAAGTGTTGAGTTTACAGCATTTAGTTCCCACTTGTTCCAGAGGTGTGATGGTTCTAAACTAGTATATGTTTAGACTGCAGCTCCATGAAAGTTGTTAAAAATGTTCACGCATCTGATCTTTAGACACATTGATCATATTTACATCAGCTCCATCTGAATCTAGAATGGATTTGTCCATTTATTAACAAATAAAACAACAACAATATTCGTCTTTCTATCTAAAATTAGCTTAAATGTAACAGCTTCTGAGCTATAAAAGTTAAATCCAACTCCATCTGTAAGTTGATGGAACCAAAACCTTGACATCATTTCAAAACGTTGAACTCATAATGCCCATCACAGATACACAGACAGTTCCATAATTTGTTACTGAGAAGAAATATTCTATTCTTGATCAAGATAAAAATATTAAACCTGACAAAAAGACACAGACTCACAAGTAAGAAGTAAAAAGTCCCATTTTTATTGACTACAGAAATTCCAGATGGTTACAAAAACAGAAGCAAAAATGTACGATTTTACAGCAATTTGGTTTGGTTCTCGTCATTTAGTTTTAATCAGAGACACTTTAGGTTTCCTTAAATTAATAGTTTGTGGCATCAAGTTAGTGTTTTAAATTACATAAATTAGTATTTAATGCTCATAAATTAGATTTTGTCCCCATAAATGAGCATTTTGTAAAAACAATCCAAAGTATTTTGTTTGAAAATTAAAGCTGTGTACTGTACACGTCCATAGTCTTCGGTAATAAAAATAGATTTTTGTGCTCCATAATTAGCATTGTGTGGCACTAATTGATTTTGTGATTACAAATGAGCAATTTCCCAATAAATTAACAATATATGTGCAGAAATTAGCATCATAATAAACTAGACTAGTCACTGCTTTATAATGTTAATTTTGTAAATATATAAAGTTAATAAAAAGTTAATTTTCTAATTTATGAGTCCAAATTGGATTCATTAGTACTTATGATATACTTTTACTTGCTGCCCAATTGTACTAGAACCCCATTAGAGTTAAGCGCAAAGCTCCGCCCAACCCAAGCTCTCAATGAAGACGAGGTAAAACTCCCTGTGAGGCCAATTCAGGAAGAACCCTCGGGAAAGGCAATTCAAAGAGAGATGGCCCTTCCACCGATACGAGGTTGAATGAGCTGCAGAAAGAATCCCCCAGCATCTAACTCCAACAGAAAACATGTTGTTCAACGATCAAAAGAAGTTCTTGATAATTGGGATGGGGCTTTCGCCATCCCAGTTGATGACATAAACTTTCTTGTCTTGAGGCTGATCTTTAGGGTCACCATGGCTGCACATGTCCGTATTTAGCTGGGGGTGTGGTTAGAAGGACTTGGTATGGTCCTTCCCACCATGGGCTGGCCCAGTTCTTCCTCTTCAGGACCTTGATGAACACCCAGTCGCCTGGTTTCACTGATGTGCTTCCTGTGGAGATAAAGAGTCAGATTTCAGTCAATTTGCACTGACACCTCTTCTGGTTTATTATCCTGCGAGATAAACTACAATGTTTTTCCTCTTCATCAGGTTTTTGTAAGTCAGGTGGCTACTTTAGGCTATGAGTTGTGCTGCCTATTTTGCTTAGGAGTACGACATCGTCTGCATGATGGACTGAAAGATGTAATGGATTAAATAAATGTACATCCACTGAGGAGGCCATCGATGCAGCACAAACTGCCTATGGCGCATGCTGGTAGAGATCAGGCTACAGGATCAAGTTTTTGGAGGAAACTGTAAGAGAAGGGAGTGATTTGTCTCTCTGTGTCTTGCATAAAAATGAAAGAGAAATGATTATAAAAACTAAAGAAAAGAAGTAATTTAAGCAACTTAAACTCTTCAGATTATAGAAACAGAAATATTCTGTTGGTTCAGGTTTACTTAATGGTATTCAAAAACAAAATCAGATTTTGCTAATAAACAAAGAGGGAATTTGTCCAAAATGCTCAACCGGCTAGGCTCTTTGGACCATTTATGTTTGGTTGTGTCGTAGATTTCACTCATTCAATTGTGACCCCGCCTCTTATGATCCTCTTGGTTTGGTCCCCGACTGAAGATGAAGGTCTTGTGGTTTGCTTTCTGCTTTGAATTTAGTTTTTTCTTCTTCTTGTGGTTTTAGGCAGCACTAGAATTCCAAGATGACAACAACACAGTTCATTGATCCAGAATATTATTATCAAAGACAGCAGAGAGTTAAGGAAGTGATGGTTTGTTGTGTTGAGGATTCTTTACCTTACTCCAAATGACTCGCCTTCTTTGAAGTTCTCTTGTTGGTTTCCCTGGATGAAGATGTTTCAGGTTTGCAAGAGAGCTGCTGAATAATGACAAAAAAACACCTGAGAGTTGATATTTTGTTCACATCATTCAGCCTGTTAAGATGTTGGCTGTACGTTGTGATGTCTGTGTGTGTGTGTGTTTGTGTGTGTGTGTTTATGTGTGTGTATATGTGTGTGTGTGTGTGTGTGCGTGGGTGTGTGCGCAGTGTGTGCGTAAGGCAGTGTTTGTGGATACCTGTGTGTGTGTGTATGCCAGGATGTCTGTGTGTGTGTGTAGCGTGTGTGTGTGCGTACAGCAGTGCGTGTGTGTGTGTGTAAAGGCAGGTGCGCATGCATGTGTGTGTGTGTGTGTGTACACATGGTGTGTGTGTGTGTGTGTGTGTGTGTGTGCGCAGTGTGTGTGTGTGTGGTGTGTGTGTGTGTGTGTGTGTGTGTGTGTGTGTGTGTGTGTGTGTGTGTGTGTGTGCGTGTGGGTGTGTGTGTGCGCAGTGTGATGCGTGTGTGTGTGTGTGTGTGTGTGTGTGTGTGTGTGTGTGTGTGTGTGTGTGTGTGTGTGTGTGTGTCAGATTATATGGATGCTGGCAGCAGCCTGACAGCTTGGGTCGGGATGGGAAACTCAGACACTTTCTTTCAAAAACTTTTGGTAGTCTGAAAAAGCAGAAATGAATAATAATAGAAGGTGAGCTACAGTGAGCCGTTGAAAGAACTTCTGGACAGAGTTTTCTTACCCGGGACAGGTCTTCTCATCTTCAGCTTTCATCATTGCAAACTTCTGCGCCAGCCCCACCCATGCAAAGCCCTCGCACTCCAACCACCCAAGCTGCCACACTGTGGTTGGTTCTGCTCTGTAGCCGGAGCCAAACATAGACTCTGGGGCAGCAATACTAAATGTGCCTGAAAATCCAGCAGCTTCAGGTCAGTTGATGCTCCTCAGTGGTTTCCTTTATGGCAGATGCTGATCTGTTACCTGCAAAGTCTGTGAACACTGAAGTCTCCGTGGTGAAACAGCTCAGTCCAAAGTCGATGAGGCGAGCACGCGGGACACTGGAGCTCGTCTCAATCAGGACATTTTGAATTTTGATGTCCCGATGGAAGATGTGCCTCTCCTCAAGATCCACAGCTGTCTGGATCAGCTGTTTCATGATGATCTGGAAGACATTACAAAAACTCAATGAGGAAATGGAGGGACAACTTCTACAGCTGCTTCTCAGGAGGACAGGGACTGTTTTTCTCTTAGTTCTAATCTTTGCAAACTTCTCAGTCTGTTTGCATCAAACACTGAACTAACATGTTCAGCCAAATTTCAGTCAAAGATCAGAACTTCAGGAAGTTTCTTCAGGAGTAGAAGGAGAACATCTGGAACAAATAGAGAATGTGAACACAAGCCTACCTTAACTTCATCTTCCTCTGCTTTGCCTCCTCTGCTCTTCAGGTAATCCTCCATGTCTGTGGCTGGGATCGGTCTCTCCATTACCAGGACGATCTCCTCCTCCAGATCGTACCAGTCCAGCAGAACCACGGGGGAGGCTTTATCTGGAGACTGTAGCTGTGGGTCTTTCAGCTTCTGCATGACGGCCACCTCCGCGCAGATTAACTGTCCGTGTTCATCCTGAGGAATCACCACAAAGAGGGGATGAAGAGGAGAACTGCAAAGGAACACATTCAGAGCAGAGATCTTCATCATGACTTCTGCAGCGCTGCATGACTCCCACTCACCACCTCTGTATTTAGGTCGAAGCCTTTTTCAATGCGTTTGATGGCCACCTGCAAGACACAAACACACGTGGTCAGAAAATCTGAAGGTGAAATATCCGACAGACGACAAACTCAGACATTTCAGATTACACCTTCAACTAACACGGACCAGATGAAGCAAAACCATCTATGTTTTCAATGTGTTTTCCAATGAAAGCCTGAAGCTCGTTCACTGCAGCTGCATGACAAACACTGACCTGCAGGTTGTCTGATCTGCGGAAGCCGCCAAAAACATATCCAAAGCCTCCTTCACCCAACTGCTCCATCTGCTCGTATTTAGCTTCAAAGTCATCTGAAGACAAAAAGAGAAGTTCAGCTGTGATGGAAGGAACTTTTTCCTAAAAACTAAAATCAGATTTTACTAATAAACTACTATTTAAATAAAAAAACTAAAAAAACTGGATCAGACTGGATGTAGCTGATGTTTATCTAAAGAACCTACATTCACTGGTCTTGACTGAGGAGGTGTTGGTTCCACTGAGAAAGGTGCTCTTTTCCACGATCTTCTTCAGTCTCTCCAGAAAGTCTTTCTTGTTCTTTATTGTCTTGAATCTGGTGGGCTTGATGGGCTCTGCAGGCTCAGATGGGTCAACTTTCCTCTTTTTTGTTGCTCCATCATCTTTAGAGCAGGCCTTTCTTTTCACCGGGACTCTTTTAGACCGGCTGCTGCTTGTTTTTTCCTCATCTTCAAGAAACAGTCAAACAAAAATCACAGTTAAAGGGAAAAATCATTTAAAATTCATATATTTTCTAACGTTTTAGAACATGAATCTTCGTCATCCTCAGTCGCTCGATGATAAAAACTTTCATTTACAACTTTTAAATCGTATAACTTGCACAAAGTTGCAAATGACTTTTAATCTCATTTTCTCAAGGAATATCTTAAAGAAAATGATTTGTACCTTATTTTTAATACGATATAGGAATATTTTTATTAGATCAAATTTGAGAAAATTAAAACTTGGTATAGAAAAAATAATAACTGGTAAATGTTTTTGTAATAAATCTGTCAAACATCTTTGGAATCAATAATATAACAGAACATTTGCCGATTAAAGAAATCATCTCTGAAAACAAATAAAAATGATTCCAGTGTTAGAGTGCCGCTCCAGATTATAACAAAACATTCTACTAAACTCGCTAACCAGGATGATGTTTCATATCCGCCTCAGGATCATGCTTCATATTTATTACTTTCTCCATCATCTTCAGTAGTTCGATGATAAAAAACTTTTCTTTACAACTTTGAAATCGTACAACCAGACTCAATTGCACAAAGTTGCAAATGATTCTGAATCTCCAACTGAAGTTTTTTATATGCGTTGCTAAACAACCAATGTGACATCACTAACTGACAGATAAAAAATGTTGATTTTCAAAACATGTTAATTCTTCATACTAATGCTCAGTGAACTTTCTCTAAACTTTAAGCTGTTAAAAGAAAAAATCCTCCTCCTCTTTACATTAATAATCTGTTAATAAAGCTCCACTCCGTCAAGCCCTAAACTACACCCATCAAACTCTCATCCTTCTGCAAAACTTTGTTCATGTTAGCGAAGTACATTTAAATACAACGGAAATCACATTTTCTCAAGGAATATCTTAGAAAGAAATTGAACTTAACCTTTTTGTTTTAATATAAAATATAGGAATATTTTGAATAGATCAAATTTAAGAAAATTAAAACTTGGCAAAGAAAAATAATAACTGTTAGATTTATTTGTAATAACCCTGTCAACCTTTTTTGGAATCAATAATATAACAGAACAATTGCAGATTAAAGAAATCATCTCTGAAAACAAATAAAAATTGTTCCGTTCTCAGAGTACCGCCACATATTGCAGCAAAACATTCAACAAAACTGTTGCTAACCATGATGATGTTTCATATCCGCCTCAGGATCATGCTTTATATTCATTTCTTTCTCCATCATCTTCAGTAGTTCGATGATAAAAACTTTTCTTTACAACTTTGAAATCGTACAACCAGACTCAATCGCACAAAGTTGCAAATGATTCTGAATCTCCAACTGAAGTTTTTTTATAGGAATGGATTTCGTTGCCAAGCAACCTATGTGACATCACTACATGTTTCCTCTCTGTGTTGACATTCAAATCAACACATCTTTTAGAATGTTCTGGATTAAAACATTTAATTTTCAAAATGTGTCAAATTCGTCATATTGATGCTCAGTGAACTTTCTCTAAACGTTTTGTCCTTTTAAAGGCAAAGATGAAAAAAACAAAAAAAAAAAACAAAAAAAAAAAAACCCAAAACAGTAAATGTAAATTTTGATCAATAAAAGGAATTCCTTTTTTCTATGCCTCACAATATGAAATTAAAGCCGCTAGTGGCGTTCGTTGTATGGCCCACAGGCGCTACCCGCCCTCGCCCTCACCGCCCACCCTTATGTGCCATACACCCTTGCTGCTTCTACGCACCACTGCTGCCCTTGCTGCTTTGATGTAGGCACCACCGCTGCTCTCACAACCCACTTTTGACCCGACTCCACTTTCTGAGCAGCCATTGCGCACATCTAGCTCCCCTTTCTCTTTCTGTACGGCAAACTAAGCTGCATGTGGCCAAAAGTGCTAGCATTGCAATCAGCATCATCAAATGACTCAGAAACACATTAAGATGCTAAATTTTCCCCAAATTTTGTTGACTTTACGTGGATGTGGTGGGGGCCAAGTTTTGCTCAAAGACGCAAAAACAGATCTGACAAACAAAGACAACTACCGATACTAACACATGAAAAACAGGAGGTAAAAAAAAAAGGAAAAGTGTTTGTGTGTGAGTGTGCGTGTGTGTGATGAAAGGACAACAAGAGAGAATTCCATCTACAAGCTTAAACTAACCATCATGCATTTTGCCAACTATACATATTTAGGGATACATTACATTACAGATTCATAAAGATAGATAGGAAAGGCTGTAGACGTACAGAATATAACTATACAATCATTATATTCTTGATATTAAAGGTGAATAGTTGCAACCATCATGACAGCCACACTATTAATTAATTATCCGTAACCATCAGACGCCTGCAAATGAGATAAACAGGGTGTTTTAGAGAGAAAAAGGCGGGGAGACAACAGAAGTGCAAGGTTAACCCCCCCAACACCATAGCAGCCAAGACAGTCAGGTATTTGCTTCTCAGATAAAACTTAATGTTCGTTTAGGAACTTTATGAGAACTGACCACACAGATAGTGGTTAGGTTGTGTCAGGGGAAAAAGGTAATGAATTGGCTAAAGAAATGTATTCAAGAAACAAGTTTTTTCCATAAAGAAAGGTTTATGGTGTTCTTTGATTTACAGCTCATGAAGAATACATTTATTCTTAGACTGGTCAAGATTCAAATGTGATAGTTCTGAATGGTCTCCTTACAGACACAGTGAAGGTGATAAAGGGACGAGGCAGGCCAAGACGGTAGATAAAGTTTGGGTAATTTCAGTCCCAAGTTGCGTGTATATATGTGTCCGGGGTATTTTGAGTGCAATATGGGCAGATCTCTAATTCAAATCCCATTCTTGACATTTTCTCTCTTGTGTAGTGAATTCTATGGAGGGTTTTGTAGTGTATTAGTTGTAAATTAGTGTTTTTTTGTCACAATATAGATGTTTTTACATATTTGTGCCCAGAACTCAGTGTTACCACCAATGCAAAGATCGTTTTCCCACTTTGTTTTGGGAAGTAATAAAGACTCATCTGAGAATAAGATTATTTTATATATTTTAGAGAGAATTTTCTTTGTTGAGGTTATTTTTTATTAAATCTGTTACTGCAGGTGGAAAATCTAGATTTATTGCAGTTGCAGAAATTTTTGCTTCGATTGAAGATTTAAGTTGGAGATATTCTAAAAATTGACTGTTCCTGATGTGGTACTCCTGGATAAATTAGGAAAATGGCATTAGACCACTGGAATTAAAATATGTTTGAGATGTGTAATACCCTTAGCAGCCAAGGTGTGTGAATTGATTGGCTTTTCTATTGCTTAAAAAATCTGGATTATTCCAAATTGGTGTAGAATAGTGGATGGCATCTCTTAAATTGGGATGCCAGATAATGAAATCTCCCAAGATGAGATCTGGGCGGGGCGCCGATCCAGGCGCCAATGCAGGGCTCCCATCACAGACAGCTTGGGGACCAGAGTGCCCGACAGACCGCAATCCTGGGTGCAGCGTATCAGGAAGGTCCTCCAGAGCCTCAGGGAAAGATGTTTTCCAATTCCTGGAAGGGACCCGAAGGTCGGGTCACCGCCTCTGATATCAGCCGGCGGCGCTTCACTCCTTACACACATAGCTGTGTCAAGCGAGCCCCGCGAGGCGTGTCCGGAGGCAGTGGCCCAGCCAGGCTCATTGAAGCAGGCCCAAAGGCAGCAGTGGAAGTCGCTCCTCGATCCAGAACCCTGATCGTGGCCATGGATGTGAAGTCAAGTCCGGCACCAGGAGTGGGAGAAGATTGCTGAAGGTCTACGTTGACACAACCCCGGTCCCGAAGGGTCCTGTTGGTTCATTGGCAGATCAGCAGGGCCCGGATCTTTTTCAGCCATCAGGGTATATCAGTTGAAGAACGCCAGTTTAGCCGAGCATCAGATTTTAGCCCAGGGCCCCTTCAACAGAGGCATTTTACCTCCGTCCATGACAGCTTGATTGTACAGCTGAAAGCCAGGTCCCTGAGACCAGCATCTGCCTGTTCCTGCTCAAGATCAGGTGGAAACCAAACCGATTCTCCAGGGTTGGGCTCGGCTGGACCTCGGATCTCGTCTCCAATCCATCTATAACGCCACCACAAAGCTGCACAACATTGCTGTTGGAGCTGGTGCAGTGAGCTTCAGCTTCAACAAGCTTTCCTCCAGACCATGGAAGTGTCAGAGACAGGGAGCAACTGGCTTGGTCCGCGATGACTGACTGCTGGTGGTAGGTGATATAATTCAACTGGGAAGCGGTAACTGATTGTATTTTATCTATCAGTTGGTATTTTTCTTAAGCTCAGGTTTTAGCCTTTGAATGGTGACTTGAAGTTGGCAGTGATCCGAGTTGCAATCTCCACAAATGGGAGCTCTAGAATCTCCGTCAGGAGGCGCATCGGCCATCTTGATCACCACCATCATCAGCCTGAACCATTCAGTAAGAACCTTTAACCTGAAGTGGTTTCGTATGATGAAGACAAAGTTTAGTTTATCGATTGTCGGGAGAAAAGGCCCAATCCCACATGGGTAAAACGTCACTCTTGTTACGTCTCCTACATGGTCACTGCACCCTAACCCAAACACACCAACCGAAACTTTCCATACCCCACATCATTTTTGACGGATTTGTAATTTTAAAAAGAAGTGCTTTAGAAAGAGAGAGTCTGGTCGAGCTGAGTTGCATCGGCTCGTGGTCGGAAGAAACGGTGAGACGGGCATGACGTTCGCTAAGGCTGGGTTGCGTGGCCCAGGTTCTCAGCAGGTTATTTAGTTTGATGGTGAGAGCTATGAGTCGATCTACGGATAATCCCTCGCCTCCAGGAAGTGTGTGCTGTGGTTGCTGGGCCATGTAGTGTGGTCGGAACTCTGGACGTGGTGACCAGAGGGGGAGACAGAGCTCTGACTTTGACAAGAACACTTTATGATTGATTTTTTTAAAACTGTTGTTTTCTACCGGTTGGAGTTTCCATGGAATTAAGATAAGAAAATATTTGTTGGTGGCGTTTACGAGCAGTGGGAAGAGGAGCAGCTGTCTGAAAATGGGATAATGAGCGTGAATTCTGCTGTGAATCAGCAATGGAGGTTTGTTGCAGCTGATTACTGCCTGCTGGCTGAATTCATAGCACTGAGCAAAACTTAGTGGGGCACAGAATAACACCTTTATAAGGTAAATTCAACTCTAGAAGAAAATTCTCATCTGTTACACTTCTGTGAGCTTTCAGCTTTGCTGTTTTTCTTCCACTTTACCTTAAGAGAGGTCAAACATTCAATGTTTAAAACTTATGACTCCTGTTACAAACAATTAGCAGAGACTGAGGATGGTGTCTCATCTTCAGTTCTTGTGTGTTTTCTCTTGTTTTGCCACAGTCACCCCCCCCCCCCACACACACACACACACACACACATCACAACATTCAGCTTCCACTATAGTGGTATGTTTAAAAGACCTCCCACTGGTTTGTGACCCTTAACGTCACCCTTTCACCTCCTCCCTCCTCTAAAACTGACAGCAAAGAATTCAGCTAAAGCTCCAAAAGGCAGACATCCAAATTAATGACCAATCCACCACCCACATCTCCGTTCCCTCCCAGGAAAGCTCTTTAAAATGTAAAAGGTTTAAAAAATGTTAAGGAGTGAGCCTCAAAAACAATGTGAAGCAGAAACAAAAAAAACGTTTTTATCTATACTTTATTTATACTTATTTTTTCATGACAGCTGTTTATGGTTCTGTTACAGCAGATAAAAAATGCACTTTTCCTTCCTATCTCAATTCAAGTCTAAGTTGATTTAACAAAGCCACAGTTATAACAGAGGATTGGGCATCTCTTTGCAAGCAGACACAGTCAGTTCACAGTTAAATCCACAACATAAAACAACATTTAAATCAACAAAAACAAAGCAAAACAGGAGTTTTTGGTTAAAAAATAAAGTCATTTTTGATCAAATTGGTCACTGATGTCTATTGAAGCTGCACCAGCAAAGTAAAATATGCAGGTTTGGGTGGAGGTGGGGGATATTTTTTCTATTGTGAAAGGCTGATGGGGGGTCAGCAGAGGGTGTAGTCGTGCCCCCATGTGCCACAGCCAAAACACATAATCATATAAGATTATTTTTGATTGGCTTTGAAGATTCTGACCAACTTTTCTGAATTTTACACAAAAGGCACATTGTTACAACAAAAAACAAATATTGTCTGGTGTGATTTGCATAATATTTGGTCAGAGTGAGATTTTTCACTAACAGACCTGCAAACCTAAAATATAGACCTAAAATATAAAGATCACGATGAGTCCGAGAGCAGAGGAAGTTTCATTCATCTCACAATCTGACCTAAAGTCTTTTTTTTAAGCCCTGGTCACATGTACCCATGCAAGGGATGACTTGTAAGGGTTTTTTTTTTGGGGTCGTCCGGGGCCGTGGAGGATTGCAGACAGGTGAGGCTTGCAGTTCCCCTTGAGGCTCTTACAGCCACCTTAACCCTTGTGCTATCCTATGGGGTCAAGATGACCATTGACATGTTCTCCCTACCATGACAAAGGTGGATAAAGGTGAAGAGGATTTCATGTAATCCATGGACACCGGTGAAGATCACAAATCATTGAAGAAAAAAGGTTCAGAGCACTGTCTAGTGGGTCTAGATGACCCAACTCCCAACGTTGAAGTGCCTAGGATAGAAGATAAGAAGCATCATTAAAATGAAATGTACAATTGTCGTGCATGTGGTAAATCTATCTTTAAGTATTGGTAAGACTATTTTTACTTCAGCTCAACCAGAACCAGGTTGCAGCAGTCTAAGCAAAGTTGCCCAGACTTTCCTCGCCTCGGACACTTCTATCAGCTCCTCTGGGGGGACCCCGAGATGTTCCCAGGTCACCCGAAAGGCCTATTCTCTCATGCCAGGAACACCTCCCCAGGGAGGCCTCCAGGAGGCATCTGGGCAAAATGCCCGAGCAACCTCAACCGGCTCCTCTCGATGTGGAGGAGAAGTGGCTTTACTCTGAGCTCTTCACGGGTGACTGAGCTTCTCACCCACCCTATCTCTAAGAGAGCGCCTAGCCCCCCTACAGAGAAAGCTCATTTCAGCTTCTTGTATTCGGGACCTCGTTCTTTCGGTCATGACCCAGAGCTCATGAGCATAGGTGAGTATTGGTGAGACTAATGGAAGTTAAAGAGACTTCTGACACAGTGTTGCTGTGGTACGGTGCCTTTATGCCACACTCTAGTCATTTGTAAGCACTGGCTCCTTACTGACCTTCGTGAATGTCGCACATAGGAGTGTGCAGTTGATAACTTCCCACAGGAAGCCTGCACCAATTATGCACCAGTTGTCCAATTTTCTGATTTCTCCCATTCAAGCTTCATACAATCCTGAAGGATCTTGGAGGGTCAAAACCTGGAACAGACTTCCAGAAAGCCTTGGATTAGCAAAAATACTCAGTTTATTAACTGTAAATCCAGGTGAAAGACCCACCTGTCCTCAGCTGCATTTGATTCAAAAGTTTACATCTGCACTTTGAATTGTCTTTGTACACAAAATGTGCTACACAAATGATCTTACTTTGCCTATTAAAATGGTAAATACTGTATATTTATAAAGAGCTTTACTACCTTCTTAGAAGGCCCAAAGTGCTTTAGAGTCACAGTCCCATTCACACACACAGTCACACACACCGCTGCCGAACGCTGGCGTCAACCTATAAACACCAGAAGCAATGTAAGGTTCAGCGTCTTGCCTAATAACACATCAAACCATGAGCAGCAGGGCGAGAACCGAACCTGCGATCAAAGGTTGACCACTCTACCTCTGCATCACAACCACCCCGCGATATAATAGTTTAATTAACCGACAAACTTTATAAATAAAATTAGGATAAAAAAAACCACCTCTTGAAACCAGCCTTTAGTGGTCATTGAGGAACTCCAAAATTAGATTCTTCCGGGTCATTTTCTGAAGTGGGGCCTTGGCTTCACAACAAGGAGTAACAGAAGAAGTCAAATGAGTTTTCTGGTTGGCAGCTTTTTGCCTGTTGGTTTGCCTCCCTGCCAGCTCAGAGGAATTAGTGGAAGTACTGGAAGCCACGATAAGAGGATTCTGTTCTGCCCAAGAATCCTATTTTTTAGTGACCAAAGATACATGACCTAATCCCAGAGAGTTCTCATCTCTGAAGACGTGTTGTTGCCTGACAAAGAGTTCCCAAAACAAATCTCTATTGTGATTTCGCTAATTGCTTCAGCTGTCCATAATACCTGCTTAAGCAAACTGATTTGGGGACAGCTGGGGCTTTTCTGGACTCTTTTCCGTCTGTGACTTTACCGGCAACCAGGGATGAGGAAGACTCCGATCCAGCCAGACTGGAATTCATCAAAACATGTGACCTTTCATCTAATACCAGTTTCACGTCACATTCTGAACTGCTTGCCGGGACTTTGCCACTGTGTCCTTTGGCAGTTTGTCTGCCGGGATGTTAGTGAGTCAGACTGAGAGACAGAGAGCGCCGGCGCTGGGACCACATCTCCCCCGGGGGGGCCCCGTGACCCTGCTAATATCCTTTATTAACTCTTCATCCGCCAAACCAAGGCAGAAACAGGTCCAGTCAAATGCTCCAGTAATGAAAGGGATTTGAACAAAGCTCCGTCGGATCAAAGCAACCTTCCTTCAATAATATTTTGGAGGGAAATAAAATGACACAACATGACATTCCTTCAATCTTTTAAGATCATGTCTGCCTCTCAGCTTAACCATGACCAGGAAAACATAAAAGGGCCTTCAAGTCAGAGAACGTTTATTCCTCATAATACACAAAATTGAAATTACATGTTCTTTTCTTGTTGTTTGATGATCTCAAGATCATCTATCTCAAGACATTGCACAAAAAGAGTTTGATATTGTCAAGTTAAATTCACTTCTTTTAGAATTAGTGACAGTTAAGATAAAGCTTTTCTAAATCTAAGCTGCGGAGTCCAAATGTTCAGAAAGATCACAAGAAGAAACAGCGGAGATCTGAAAGCCAGTTACAAAAGTCTGTGTAAAAAACTTCAAGAAGCTTTCAGTGTCATTCAAGTTGAAAAACCTCTGATTTGATTGTTTTTTTTTAAATCATTTTCAGTTCTTTTAGAGAGTTTTGCTGGATTTCCACTGGTCCATCTGCGTTTCTCTTGCGTTGATTGGGCAGTCTGCTCATGACCGTATATTGGTTTACATTGTCTCTGTTGCGTCTCCGGTCTGTCCCCCTCCCCATTGGCTCCAGGAGGAGGCCCCATGCCCTCTCCGTACTCAGAATCTTTGTAAAATGCATGTTTGTGTCTTAAAGTATGTTAAGTTTTTCCTCCAGAATCAAACTTTTCATGTCTATGGACACCAATGTTATCCACGATCTCAACGTGCGTTATCGCATTGTGGGCATTTCCCCTCCAAATATAAAATAACATTTTGAAATTTTGAAACCCGGACCTGCTTCCTGTTTCTCTTCCTGTCTTTCTTATGATATTCCTCATTTATTTGCACGTTACCCACTCAACACTGCCCTAAACTGTCACCTCAACTTTTGACTTTACTCCTGAGTCTTTGGGTCCTTTTTCTGGTGTCACAGGTACAAATTAAATAAAAGTAAACCTTTACAACTCAATATAAGCTGCCTACTGACTGGATTGCTGCATAAATACTTTTCACTCTTGATCAGGCCTCACTTGCTGTCATCTGCCTGTTAGAGGGTAAAGCTGCGTCTGTCCTGATAATCCACTGGAGGTGCTGAGAGGAATTGCAGGATGCAGCTTCCTGGGTTGGTCAGTAGGTGGCAATGCAGTGTTTCTGTTGTATTTTCCAGAAAGTTTCTTTGGGCTGATGTGCTGCTGACCCAAACACTGATGCTGGACTGAGAAGATGAGAAAAATCTGCTGTCCAAGCAGAGAATCGGGACTCAGGTTATTCTAAAAGACAAAAACTCAATGACCCTCCCTAGAAAACCCTCCAACTGTTTGTCAAAGGAGATGGAAATGCAAGCATCAAAACATACGACAACACAGAAATGAAACATAGGTTTTTATTCCCACCAACATCCATCTTTAAATCAGTGTCGGACAAATGTCTAATTTTTGAGTGACAGTTAGACGTGTTCCCTGATCGTTAACGCCATGATATTAACGCCTGACTTAGAGTAACCAGGTAATGCGAGCAGGAAATGTTGGGCGTGGCTTAAACATCCAGATGTACGCTTGGGTACATGACGAGACAATGAAGCAGTGAAGTCTATAAGACTGTACTTAATCCACTGGAATGTTGTTGGCTGTTAAATATCACATGGATTGATTATTTTTTTTACAGGTGCTGCACACAAGGATAGAAATCATTTTGGTGATGAAACCGGGAAGATTTTTAACAATAAAATATAAAGAAATACGTTCTAATTTAAAAGGCAGCATAGTTTTACCAACCAGGACCCCTCTTTGCATATAGTAGGACCTGAAGCATCAGGTTTTGCTCCATTCTTCCACTTCTTTTACCACCTTTAGGTGATGAGATCCTGCGGAAAGGACTCCAGAAGGGCTAGACGAGACAAGTGGTAAAGAAAAGGCCGTTGTTCCTGATCTTCTCTAAGGCTGGATGTGGTTTCCTTGCGTCTCAGAGGGATCTTTTTAGATGACAGAACCATTTTTCATCCTCCCAGCAGCATATGCTTAGGCCCACAGCTCCCAGCCCTCCACTGTTCTGCTGCAGGAAAAAAGTCCTCTGATGGTTCACAGCGGCTCTGTGGAAGACTGTGGAAAACACTTTTGCATCAGAAGTCAGAACATGTGCAGTCAAATGTTCCTATTTGAATCAGTAAGATGCTGAGGATCTTTTGAATAAAATTGGCTTTTGTTCAAATTGTTTCCCTGTAGAAACTCTAATCGCTGTCAGCAGCAAACACTTTCATCTTTTATTTTAGCAGCTTATCAAAAACATGAATTTCTCATTTTCATCTGCAGCTGAAAGTGTAGCACCAAACCCAAAAGTGTCTTTCTCCGTCTGAAGCTCAGTTCTCTTTAGAAAGAAACAAGTCTCTCTTTTGATCCCTGCTTTTGCATTCAAACTGCAAACGTTCACTTTGATCCTATTGACATCTACTTAAAAATAAGCTTAATATTTTAAAATTCAAAATCTTTTTACCAATCCCCTTATTTTGTGATTGCCCCCCCCCCCCCCACACACACACACACATTCTTCACCTCCAGCATCCTCCTCCTCCCTCAGCTGTAGGATAATGTTCCAAGCTGCAGCCTCAGTTCTGATTATTACATCTGGGAAAATTAAAGAAAATTTACACAATTTTTAAAGCCCAGTTGCAGCCTCCCATTAAACTGCATTTGTTCAGGCCACAAGTTTTGGATCTTTCTTTGTAGACCTGCAGAAACTCCACCTTGAATCAGAAAAAATCTTCACCTCTGGGTTCTTGAAATCCTCAATGATCCTTCAAGCATCTTCTGCATCCAGCTGCATGTGTCCCTATCAAGAGCCTTTTCTACTTTAAAGATCTCTGCCTACAAAGCCTTATCGTTCTGTGTAAAGGCTTCAAGAGTAAGACATAAACATCAGACACCTTTTCTGCAGATACACATTCACCATTTATGTCTTTGTCCAACAATGCATTTAATATAAAAAACATTTTTTTTCATTAGAAGTGAAGGAGCTAAGCCTACAACTCAGCTACTGAGAATGTTTTGACCCAGGGTGAGGTTGACGCGCATCTGTTTGCTCCAGTCATTAATGTCCACTCTCATTTGTATGGCGACACGTTGACATTTCTTTTCTGTCATTTTGCATACATACTTGTGTGACATTGACCATCCTGCGTTCATACGCTCGTGTGGTACTGCGGTCAAAACCCTTTGCCCTTCCGGGCCAAAACACCTGACAAACACTGTGACGTCTTCCTTTACATACAGAATCCCCCTACTGGCAGTAAGGTGAATTACAATCATATTTATGGCTCCTACAAGAAGTGTCTATCATCTTAAAGTTTCCAATCATCTTTTGATCTATTTTCAAAGTGTTCCCAGTGGTCTTTTAATTATGATGATTCTGCTTTTAGCCAAAATCGAAAAACCTGTATTGTAGTTTGGCGTAGCAGGACTGTTGGTGCTGAGTAAGCCTGCCCCTACATCCCATCATCCATCTGTTTATACTCTGCCAGCTTACAGCCCCTCACACCCCCAACCTAACAAATATTGGAGGTATCCAGCCTTACAGTTTTGATCCAGATTCCAGTTCAGACGAAGAAAACAAAGACGTTTGTGGATCTATTTGCCTGGAGGTGGATGATCAGAATGGAGCGGACCGGGAAGTTGAGGCCATCCAGCGTGTTTTCTACGTCACAAATACGATCTTTTAAAAACGGCGCTCTTTCATCTGCTCCGGATTTACAACAATTTGAATAAAGAAATACTTAGAAATGCAGTATTAAGCTTAATTTCCTTTATAAATATCCTCAATCATAAGAAAAATGCCACAAAAGTGGGTCCTTGAGGATTGAAAAAAACAAAAAGTTGTTCAAAAATCTTTTTTTTTTCTAAAGATTGTGAGGGGCTTGTCTTAATGTGGTGATACAAAATAAAAGAAAAGAAGAAAAATTCAAAATGAGGAGCTTTTGTCACGGTATTTGTGACATGCAATGCTTCTGATAGGAACCAAAATGACCATATTTGAAGCATTTGTGGGTTAGCATCAGGAAAACACAAACAGACATCTTTTTATTTCATCAGACGAACTCTTCTTCTTGAGAGTCTTGTCAGCGGTAGCAGCACGTATGTCCATTTTTCCGGCTGACTGCAGAGAACTCGGCGCCTGTGCAGCAGTGGACACATCGTTCTGCCATCTGCTGTCATGATGTCACAGAATCCATGCAGGAGCTCCACCTCGGTTAAAAAACGCTTTTATTGTTCTGTTACAACTCGCTGCACTCGCCATGGTAATGTAGTAACCATGGCAACAGACCAAAGAGATTGGAGATGAGATGAACAGATGACATATTAACCAGGAGAAGACGATTATCTTAATCTAGTTTAAAGTGAATCTCTTGGTAAAATTGAAAAAGTGATGTTCCTTTGTAAATTGGTTTAAAAATTATGTTTCAGGGTAAAGTGACCTTTTAACCCCACTGTGGGGCATCAACTCTACTGTGGACGTTTTCCTTCTCTTGTTTGTCTGCGTGTAGGAAACTCTGCCTGTTTTAGCGGGAAATTCTTATGTAAAACCGTGGTTTACTTACATGCTGTTTATTAGAAGTTTTTTCTTTGTTCTGAAGTGTTCGTTGGTGTTTTGAAAAGGCTTTTATCATATGTGGCTCCAAACGACCCCCTGGCCCCAAACCGAACAGAATACACTCAGTAAAGCAAACAGATCTCTTTAAAGTAGAATAAATATTCATTTATTACTGTAAACTCTTCTAAACAGCGCTGTTCACAGGACCCACAGGTGCGCAGATTAAGCTCAGTGACACAAACATTTACTGGATCTCTAGAGTTTAGTGTAACACAAAAAACTTTGTGTCGCTATGGTTACACTTATTTCACAGCAAAATTCAAAAAATAAACTCCAACAGAATTCGAGTAACAAATCGGACGATCACTCGCAAAGCAAACTGTAGAAATTCCAAACGTTTTGCAGGTTTGTTCACTTCCAGACAGAATAGAAACGTTCTGAATGATGAACAACAATAAATCAAACCAAAACTAAACCAGATCACAGGTTCCGTACAGACACAGACCTGACCTGCACTTCAGAAACAAGTCAATAAAGAAAGGAAATAGAAAACTGTATGACATCACCATCACATCATGACATCATAGTTCAACCACCAGGGTGAGCTGCATCAACCAGACCAGCTGCAAAAAAAAAACAAAAAAAAAAAACTTTCAAGCAAAAACTGGACTTTTCCCGGACAAAAAGCCACAAAGTTCAGCAAAACAAGAAACTGAAGATCAATAAAAAAGTGCAACATCTTCACAAATGTGACAAACTCCAAACAGATGAAGAAGTTTTCTTTTGATGTTTTGGTGGAAAAACAAAAATGAAGCTCATGAAGGATTCATTCTGGTGACAAAAAATACTATCTTCAGGGATTTAAAAATCTACACTTTTCTATGTCTTCCCTCTGAGTTTAAATGATTATCAATGAAAAATAGATTAAGTTAAAAAAACACTATGAAAAAACATATAAAAGGTTTCATTAGGGGAAAAATATGTAAATAAGAAATAATTTAAACAATTTTAGGCTTGAATAATTGGAAGTTTTAGAACTGTTTCAAAAGTTATAGTTAAAAGAATGAAAATTATCCTGTGTTCAGTACATTTGTATTTTTTGATGTTTCAAAAAGTAATATAAATGTGTTTTTTGACATTGATAAAGTTTTGTTTACAGTGAATATAATGAATACAATTGACTTGTCAGGAAAACATCCATAACTGCTAACTTGCTAACTTGCAAAGTTCTTTGTTTTATTGTTTGTAAAAAATGAAAGGAAGAATGCTGATGGTGTTGGAGTGAAATGTGTTTGCAGCTGCTGTTGGGTCTGAATGAAACCACCAAACTCACCAGAACTGCAAACGTTTTGGGATTCGGATGTGTCATCACTATAAAACTTTTATAGATGACAGTGCAGAGTGGAGATGAAACATGCAATCTGGGACAGACGCTCACAGCTCCAGTTCAATAAGATGGAAAAAGTCCAGAGGAGGAAAGTTCTAGCAGATCCAGAGCATTTAAGTCCAGTTTATTGGTTCGGAGGACAATCTGTCTGCAGATGCAGGTTCTTACACGGCAGAGAGGCCGTTCCATGAAGAATCAATCACTGAGCGCCTAAGCCCCGCCCACTTTTCCTAATTAACAGATCAGTGCTGAGAAAAGGTCATTAAGTAAAAAATTCTCAAATGAAGGTTAATGAGGTGTACTACTTTGCAAAATATTAGCTTTAAAATAATCGTTTTGAAGTAAAAAATGTAAGTGACACTATTAATATTTAATATTTACATATATGTAATAGTCTGAAGCAAAATTGGGTATAAACAGATCCATATCAGATTTAAAATGTAGCTCCTTCACCGTGTCATTGTACTTTTACATTTTTAACGTAGTCAGTTTTATTCAATGAATTATGAATATTTTGGAGCTTCGCACAGAACCATGTTAGGAAGCTGTGAGTTTAACCCCTTCCTTCCTGAGCTGACCTTCAATTGATTTAAAAACATGTTCTTCAATGTTTATGCCGTTTAAGGTCATGCTAACATTCTCAACATATGGCATGAAGAGGTTACCACTCCAACGTCCAGCAGTGTCTCCGCACTGTAGAAAAATATGCTGTTGTTTTGACAGAAAACAACTGGCAGATGTGGTTGTCAGAATAGATATGTAAAAGAAATACATTGATTATGTAAACAACTTTACAGGCACACTGTAAATACGACATAATCTAATGTTTCAATACACAAACTATCGTCTGATAAAACCTACGGATACAGTCTGTAGATTTGCTGGGCTTCTACTGTAACAGTCATATATTAAAGAATATATAACATTTTTAAGTAAATTATAGTTTTTTTCTAATTATTATTATGAGTAAAAAACAACAGCAAAGAATTCACATTAAAATATTGACAGCAAAATAATGTTATATGATGGTGGCACTATTGTGTTTAAAATGACAGATCAACCGTGTTTATTTCATTGTTACCCGTATATTTCCCTGGAAAACATCAACATTTTAAGAATGTTTTTATAAATAAAATAACAAGTATATTCAGTTATTATCCACTTCCCGTCGTCCATCTGTTTTTTTTTTTTTTTTTTTAGACAGTTTAATTATGTTAGCATTATTGGCATTGCACTACAAATGTTCTGGACATTTTTTACAGTGTGGTTTGAACCCCCGTGTCAGTCCACTCCACCCCTCTGCCACTAAGTTTAATAGTAAAGAAATGAGAGTATGTCGACAGGATTACTTTATAAAATAGATTTTATAATGTGTAATAAAATTTGCTGTTTCAGCAGACTTTGATTTAGCAAAAATGCTTCCTAAGTGATAGAAACACATAAAATATGTATGAATTCTTTGCTAGATTGTCAAGTAGCTTTGATGGAATATTTTAAATTTGATTTAAAAAACTTTTATTATGTCTTTATTATTACTTTACTGATTTTTAATATTAGATTACTGTCAGATTCCAGAAATGTCAGGGAATCTTAATAAACCTACTTAAGTGTAGAAATACATTAAAAATGATTTTAAAAGCTTGTGGAAGATGTGTTCCTATTTTAAACAAAAAACAAAATCAGAATCAAAACTTTTTTTGAGATACAAAGCTCTAACTTTATATCAAAACTTGTTTTCTAAGTTAAAGAAAGAAATGAATCCGTAACTTTTACAGAAGGTTCAGCAGAGAATGATTCTATTTGCTGTTTGAAAAACCTTTTTTTTGTTTTAACATCAAAAAAGAACAAAAGCAGATTGAAATGACCAAATGAATCATAAATGAAATAAATAAACCGTTTTTTTACTGTAAATGTCCCAACAGCTGCTCTAACCCTCATAGGCAGAATGGAAAACAGTCAAAAAACAAAAAAGGTCGTCCAAAACGTGTCACTTTTCTCTGACCTTCAAATGTTTCCGGAACATCAAGAGCTTTGAAAGTCTGGAAAACTTCTCTCCATCCCACGATTGATTGTTGCAGCTCACCTCTGATGCAGCATCGTCATAAACTGACTAAACGCTTCACATCGCCGAGAAAAAAACGAAAAAACACTTTAACCTCTTATGAAGTCTGCAGAGATTCAGAGTCAAACTGATGTTTTCTAGGGAAAAAGAAACAAATGAAGAACTAAAAACTCAAAACAATGTTTTTAAAATCCAGTCTGCAGTTCCTGTCCTGTTTGAAGTTTAGACCTTCAAAGGTCTGAATGCAAAAGTGATTCTGCTTCATGCAGCAGCAAATCTCTGCAGACTCTCAGAAATGTGTTGCGTTTTGTTCCCAGCGATGCTGCTGACAACAACATGTGCACACAAACTATTGTGTCGACGGCAGCGACAACACTCTACTCAGCATAGAAACCCGGCAACTCCACACACCTGCAGAAAAGCTAGCACATTTCCACACAACACCAGTGACAGAGCTGAGGGGGTACACAGAGACCTGACTAAATCTCCCAGAATGCACTGGGATTTCACAATATGGATGGAGTCCCGTGGGTCAGAAAGAGTCGGTTTGTGATGAGAAATGTCAACATTTAAATGGGACCAAACATTAAATTCCTCTTTCAGTTTTTTTTGACGTTTCTCTACTTTGTCTAGCTGTCCCAAAAGTGACAAATTTATTTTTAAAATTCTCTTTCAGCAGCTTTTTTTTTACATGGAGGCAGCAGGGGGCGCTGCTGCACCATTAATGAGCAAAGTGCTTTGTTCCTTTTTTACAAAGGGGTTGCTCTTTTCAGAAGGCAAACAAATACAAACATACACTTGTTTTAAAGAAGGGGGCGTTTTCTGAACAAGACCTCATAGGTAAAATACATTTAGTCAAAAAACAAGTCAATAAATTATAGCTTATTAAAAATACTTCAATTAGCATGTTGCAATTAAACGTATAAATATATTAAAAATTAATGTATGATTTCAAAATTGCATCTATATTTGATTAAGTGGCTCCAAAATGACATCATAAATAACCATTTAGGTTTTCTAGTGAAAAGTATAACATTTATACGCATGAATGTAATTAAATTTAAAGTAAGTGCTTGTGTTAGGATCCTAAAATACTTTTAAAAGGTAAAAATATAACAATGATACACTTTAAGATGAAGTTTTCTATTGCACCATCAATCAACAGTCAGAAACAGATTGTTTGTAGTAAAATCAACAACATAAAGGCTTGAAGCACTTGACTAAAAGCAAATATGTTTATAGTTTTTACTTAATAATTTCCAAAAATGGCGGAAAGTTTTCATCTTTATATTTTGGTTTTCCTAACTTTTCTGGGTTGGCTTAATTGTACTTAAATAAATATGAACTGCTCAAACTATTTGCGGTATAAATTTGCGGTTATATTTTCTTTATTGCTTTTAGCATAAAATAGTGAAGCAGAAGGTAATAGATTGTAAAACCACAACAAACATGAAGTGCTTTTTTTTCATGACCACCCCCTTTACAGTACAGTGATTGGATTGGAAAAGAAAATGAAGAGAAATCCTCAACACAAAGGACAAAGCCTTTTCATGAAGCACTGAACCGAACTGCATCAGTGCAGGGACGATCGGTAATTCAGGAAAAAGCTGGACGTTTGTGCTGAAGAACTGCTTCCTGTCCCGCAGGCTCCACCCGCCTTCCACACTCTGTGATTGACAGGTGCTCCAGTATCTCTGAGATGAGAGATACAGCAACTACAACACAACTGGAGCAACAGTGAAAAACCAGCAATACAGCAGACCTACTGTCCATCCAGATGGTTGACAAATCAAAGTGGAAGTACAGCAAACCAGTTCACAGAGATCAACCAAAAGAAGAAAAAGAGATCCTCTGGTTAAAAGAGGGAAACAGCTGCAAGCAGAGCAAGGCCAGTGTACATGGATTATGTATGTGTTACATGTGTGTGTGTTAGTGTGTGTATTGCTCATTTTCAGGACACATCAAGCAGCTGTCTAGAGAATAGAAGAATGTTTTTCGGGACACAGCTCTTAATGAAGACATGTGAGAAACTGATTCTGTCCTTCAAGCCAACAGGAACCTTGTATTATGTGTGTCCGCGCCTTTTGGCCGAGTCTCCTTTGAAAAAGAGATTTCATCTTGAGGGACTTCCTGGTGAAGGGACTTCAAGGTTCGTTAGAAGACGTTTGATGCAGCTTCTTCAGTTCTAACCACTCATGTTAGCGGCGATATCATGACATGGATGACTACTGTGTGAGGGTGTAACCTTATGAGGGCCTTTTGGAATAACCCCTGCCTGTGTCAGGACCTGTGGCTTTTGGGCTCCTCATGGGGTGTTTTGGGGTTACAGCAGGGGTGGGCAAACATTTTTACTCGTGGGCCACATTGGGTAAGAAAATTTGACAATTTTACCTTTTAGAAGACAACCTTTAGGCTTTTTTATTTCAAAATTTGTGGCTTTTGTTTTCACTTTGGTGCCAATTGCACAAATAGGTTGATGTCCCCTCAGGGAAAAACACAAACTTAGAGAACTGCTGTGTTCATGTGGTGTTGGAATGATTGAAAAAATGAGTGTCCGACTGGGAAAACACACATGAACCTCAGAAAAACTACAGTACAAGGGCTCCAACACCACATGAATGCAGAGCAACTTTCTATTTATTTTTAGTGCACCACAACAATGAATATCAATATAATTTATCCTGAATAGTTGACATATGGCCACCCCTGGGTTAGAGCTAGACATCAGCTAACATCGATTAAAGTCAATATTCTTAAAATATTTAAAAGTTTATATATTTTTTCAATGGTTTGATTATTTAAAGTCCCACTCCGATCATCTTTTCATTTATTTTCAGTGTTCTAGGTGGTTTTTAAACGATGATTATGTTGTTTTTAGCCTAAACTTCTAAATGTTCTAGGACATAGTTTCTGCAGAGCGGCAGGAGTTCATTAGAAATTCACCTCTGAGTTGTGGACTGTTGGTGAGGACCAAGCCTGCTCCCACTTCCCGTCATCCGTCTGTTTTTCACTCTCTCTTTTTCAGTTGTAATTTTAAGCTTAATTTTCCTTCTATATGTCTTCCATTATTTAAAACATTCTACATGATCTTGTTGAAAACAAAAAAAAAACACTATTTTTATCGGAGTGGGTCTTTAAGTGACTTAAAGAGCTGATGAAATGAATTTATCATCTGCACATATGGAGAGATTTCCTGCAGATGGACAGTTAAGTCAACAAGCTCTTTGAAAGTGAACTGGAACATGAATGTCTGAGCATGTTGGTTTGTGTGCACAGGGGGGACACGTGGGACTCTTTTTGGAGACCGGTCGGCTTCTTTTTGCTCGTCCGAATGGAAGCTTTTAGGCGGTACACTCATGATGACTTCAGTCCTCATGACAGGAGGTTTGGGTGAGCTGGCACAGTGACCTGCAGCTGTCCTGTCCTCTTCCTGTCCGTCTGCGTTAGTATTGTGTGTTTAGGCACAATGTGTGCGTGTGTGTGTGTGTGTGCGTGTGTTTGTGTGTGTGGCTCAGCAGCAGCAGTGAAGCTCACTCGCACCCCCCTCTCAGCCTCTCTTAGACCACGGTGCTGACGGACGGATCTGATAGGTTGAGCTGGCCGGTGATGTCAGTCGGGTACGGCTACATAAAGAGGACAGAAACAGAGAAAAGAAACAATACACAGGTTAATCAAACTTCAAGTCACCAGCTGTGACTGTGACTTCCCCTACATCAGTCTTTTAGTATGTTTTTTTATCCCTCTGAGATCAATGTTAGCAGCGGTGGAATGAAAGCCTTTCTGTGTCCTTACTGGGTTTTCTAGGAGTTTCTGAGCAAAACCAAACCTGCTGTGCTTCCTGCAGCTATTTATAACTCTGTATTTAAACTTTCATAAACATCACAAGAGCTCTGTTCACGGCTTCCACTGAGGGAGACACTTCATTAAACGCAGAATCTGAGTTTTGGGTGATTTAACATTTTCTTTCACTTCAAATGTTGTTGCTCAGTGATTGAGCTAAAGGATGAAGAGAATTCTAGCATTCCTGGTTGTTACAGATGTATGTCGTTTAAACAAGGATTTCAAGTAGATTACAACTTTTGTAAATTTTTATTTTGTCACATCAACCTACTTTTATTTTGCAAAACAGCAAATAAATTCATATTTCTCTTACCTTCCAGTTGAATTTGAAGATTAGGTCAAAACATTTCATGTAAAAACCAGGAAATATTTGAAATGTTTCAGATTTTTAATTCCTTTTTTTTATTTACAATTATTTTGAAGAAATGTGTCTTTTGAGTTAGACTCCCTCAGCCTTTATTCTCAGTGCTGTGATGTTTAAGTGGGAAAGAATGGCTGAAATTTTAAATACAGCAAAGTGAATCAGGCAGAAATATTAATTCAAATTTATGAAGGTTGTTTAAAAAAAATATTTTGAAAAATAGGCAGTAACAGTTAATAGTATTTACTTTTTTCATTTGTAGTAAAAATAGGGATTCTCTGTGAGGCCTGCAGTTACAAACATGACATAACTGCTAAGTTTACTTATAAAATACATGTCAATGCAAAATCTATACATGTATGGGAAGAAAAACAATGTAAAGCCCTCAACATTCAAGTATTGAACACATTTTTATTCATGCATTTATAACAATTAGTAATTTCAGTAGCATTTCTACTATTATTTACATATCATTATAGATTTTTACTATCAAAAAATTGATGAACAAAGAAAAAGTATTTAAATTGGCAATTTTTCCAAATCATTCAAATCTATTAACTTTTCCGCCCCAGCAAATGAGCAACATTTAGGCAAAGACATCTCTCAAGTTCATTTTTACGCATTAATTTTATCAAGAAAACGTAAAATTAACAATCTACGGTAAGTTAAAGTGAGACGTCACTACAAAGTTCCTTTCTCATGGTTTAAGATATTTATCTTTATCAAGTTTCTTCATAGATCTTTTGTCACTTTATCGTTTTCCTACTTTTTTATATTTTAGTACAAATAAAAGAAAAGAAAAACATTAAAAAAATAAAAGGAATAAAAAGTGAGAAACACTCGATTCTTTCTGTTTTAATAAAAGAAATGCTCAACGCTTCACTGGTTGTTCCACACCTGGGTGGGTGAAATGTGTTTTCCATCCCCTAGGGGGCAGTGAGAGGCTGTGACGCTCCTGCAATAGACACCGTACAGGAGAGTCTCATGAACCAAAACATGGAAACGTGATTACTGATACTTTTGTATACTTTTTTGAAATAAATAAACCCAATCGATTAACTTAATCTGTGCCTCCATGCGTTGATTGTACATGTTGTCACTGCTTTCTTTCATGTAACGATGAGCTTCAACAGTTTGGACATTGGCTCCAAACCTGAGAGGACAGTCAGGTGTATGAACAAATTTTCAAAAAGTGTGAATTAAACACCTGACTAAAAAGAGGCAGCTGACATGAAATGTGTTCGATGTGAGCACAGCATTAGAAATAAGCAAGGAGGCGTTACATTGCATTTTTAGAGTCTTGGGTATGACCCAACCTAATATTTTTGACAAATTGAGTTTGATTGCATTTTGAAACCTGTGCTATGATTTTGCTTCTTCAGTTTTTGGAGTCAGATGGTGAATTTCTAACATTAAGGTTGCACTGAAGATGGGGAGCTCTCATTTCAACACGAGCCTTTTTCAGGTTTTGCTGTGAAGAATAGGGAGGCAGCTTTTGGCCTTCTTCTAACTTTTTTGTAACAAGATGACATCATTTTGTGTGAAGGAGTTGATTGTTTGGCGATTGGAAATAAAGCTTTCATGTGAATGGATGAGAATAACCCACCTAAAATCTCATTTATCTGAGGATTAAGACCACATTACCCGTTACAGAACCAGACAATGCCAATAGTCAGTTTGACATTTCATTTACAGAAACAGCTTTACTTTACATGTTTTATTTTGCTTTTGACCGCCAGAGGATTTTGGTAAACTGTCACTTAAAATCCCTCATCTTGTGTAAGTGAAGGTTTCAGGCAGCTGCTGATGAATTAAACATCTGCCTCTATCATGTTATCTGCTCCGAAGCTCCACTCTGACATGCTGGACATGAAACTTTAATCCACCATGATCAGAGGCTGGCAGCAGCTCTGCATCAAGGGTTGATGGTTCTACTTCCAGCACAAGTTGCTAAGAATTTCCCAAACCTGAGCGTCTGGCTGTGTTGTAGTATGTAAATCTGTTTATGTCCAGCCAGAATGTTTTCAGTATTAAAGTTGCTACATATCACTTTGTGTTTGCTGTATGTTGTATTGCATATACAGAACCTACCATTGTTTTAGTTATTCAATTAAATTAAATTCAAATGTATCTATATATAGCCCAACATTACAACAATAGTCATCTCAATTGGCTTCATACCAGTAATTATATTATAATGAAGTTCAAGAATTCAATAGGTAATGGCTAACCTAAAATGAAAAAGATTGGCTAAACTGGACATCCCTGCCTTTAGACCCATCTTCTCTGTAAGGAAAGAAACAATTACCCTTACGGGTGGATATGGGGCATCTGTGAGCAAAACATGCGCAATTCTGTACGGGGCATGTATGAAATATCAAGACCGATTGTTGAGTCCGTAGAAAAAACTTCTTAATGCTGCGGGGTGACAGGTTGTGATAAACACTTATACGCAAGTAAGGGCGACGAGTAGGTAGAGTAGGTGAGACGCAGGCGTGTCGTACGGATTTTTCATGTTTTTCGACCTTCTCCGAAATCCTGCGGACTGCGGACAGCCTGGGGTAAGGACACCGTATAACAGCATCACCTGTACGTCTCAAGTCTGTAGAACCGCCTTTATAATTACAAATACTTTACGATACAACTTTACACCCATGACAACCGTGGAATCTGTTTTCAACAACGTCTCTAGCCGTACAAGCCTCATGCGCTCCTCTTTAAAGGCCGTGTCACACAGCCGCTACATACATTTTTGCGCATTTTCCATGAATGAAATTTCGGTCTTTCCTGATACACACGTATAAATGTAATTCAGAAAACAAAAGTACTTTATTTATTTTATTTATTTTTAAACCATACAAGTTTTTATCACTCGAAAGCAGTGGATTCATAAATAGTCTTTTCAAATGTATTACGTGTTTACTTTCGGAAACGGATGAAGTCATATTTTCCATTTGAAAAAAAATTCATGAGCGTGGCGTCCGAATTTCCTTCAAAGATCCAGGGCACTAGATAGTATCTACTGTAGTTTGTTATCAGTTTAAGAGTATGAAAGGTATTCAGCATAGACTGTTTCTTTAGATATTTGCTTAAGCTATTTTATACTTTTGGCATTGATTCATTATATTTTGTGATACTGTATTTTATCTATTTGTATAGAAAGTGTTTGTATATATATATTGTATTTTAAAGTACATGAGTTTATGCTTTCTAAAATCATGGCGAAGGGATTACAGCTGAAAACTAGCTTTTGTCTAATTCTGGTGTTTTTAACTACGTTTAACGTTTTTTTTTCTTCTTTAAATTGCACTGTCCCCTTTAAAAAAAATATATAAAAAAAGGAAAATTAACATCTTAAAAAGACACAAATAAATATAATGCTTTTAATTTTATTTTAAATGTGTTTAAAATTAAGAATTAAGATTTCTTCTTTGCTTGTTACAAAGGGCATCTCTTTTGCTCTTGTTGATGGTTAAAAACACAATTTTCTGTTGATTTATGAGCAAAATTTGGAAAGTATTTTAGGTCACTTGTATAGAACACAGATTTTTCCAAAAGTTTTCATTTTTAAAACTTCTTTTCAAATGTTTCTGCAATGCTCTGACCATAAAGACCATCTCTGTCATTCTGCAGTTTACTTTCTACCGCTGCTAACATGACTGAGTGCGTTCTGTGCTCCAACAGGAGGATCCATGTTGGCGTGTTGGCGTGACGCTTGGTGCCTACAGTCGGTCGTGCTTGCAGAGGAGGACAGAGGCAGTGTGTGTGTCGCACAGCATGTAGTCTGGACACCATTCAAACCCAGTGAAAGAGAAAAACACTCATAAAGAAAAAAAAGAAAGATGACCACAGAGAGAAATGAGTCTGTTTCCCCGCTTTCAGTCAGGAAAGGCAAGTTCTCCTCACGAACACAAACTTCAATGCCATTTTAACTCCCCTCCAAATATTCGGAAGAGAGGGGATGCAAAATGGACAAAATCAGAGCAGATTTGTGTAACATCTGAGAGGAGAGGTTAAATCAGGTGGCAAAGAAGCACTGAATCAGACAGTTGGAGGTGTGTGACCGAGCAAAGCCATCCAAACCAGCGCAGGGTCCTGTGGGAGAAAAATTTATTAGACCGAGTATCTGTTTAAAAAAGGCAGAGCTGAAGGAGTTAGAGCAGGAAAATCAATCAGTGCTGGGAAACCTGCCAGGACCAGAGGGGGTTGTTGGAGGAAGACAAAACGGTTCTGACCGTGAGATGAAAAAAGACAGAGAGAAGACAGTAGAGGGAGAGAAGAACAAACAAACACGGAGGACAAGGACGGACAGGACCAGAACAGCCAAAAGAGAGCACACAGTCTGACCCTCTTCACTTCTCCTTTGCAAGAGGACAATGTGATTGGTGTGAGGAGAAAAGCCAACGAGCTGAACCCTGTCTCCTCTCGTCTGTCTGTCTTTAGAGGCACTAGTGAGCTAATGGAGGTGAGAGAATGCCTGATTGACAGATAGACAGCCGTGATGAGTCAGCAAGGAGATGATTGAGCTGAGGAGGAGAGAAAAATGACAAAACTGGTGATGAAACTAAAGGTTGGCAAAACCAAAAAAGGTTGGAATGGGAAACCGACAGAAAACTGATGGAATGAAGTGCTGGAAGAAAGAAGAGGACAGGAGGTGGTCTTCATCTCCTTACCGTGGCGTCCCCGGGGGCCATACGGCGTTTGAGGTCGGAGGTCGAAGTGATGGACCTAAAAGAGGTTTTGGGCTCGGGCTCTGCTCTACCACTTTTCCTATCCTAAAATAAATCATATGATAGGTGCACACACACATTAACACGCAGCAGAGACACAGCAGCGCCACCCACTCACACAGACTGTCGCACGTCGTGCACGGATGGAGGTGACACACACCTGTGTGCTGTTACACTGATGAATACTCTGGACTACTGAAAAGCCCTCAGTGTGGATGGTATCAAGGTGCCCTGACTTTATACGACACATAAACGTACTTGGGGTGGGAGCAGGGATTACAGTGTATCAATAAAACTGATCATGAATCTGTAATATAGAAAACAGTGTAATATCAAATGACTTTATATTGCAGACAGAGTTACAATAAACCGTAGTAATAATACAAATAGCTTGTGAAGGCCTTTCATTACATAAAACCAAGAAAAACTAAAGCTTTTGCTATCATTAGATTTATAAAAGTAGGACAGAAAAATAACTTTTACGGTACCTTAAACATATTAAAGTGTCACACTAAGGACTATCACTTTTTGGCTATGTCTGAATTCCCTCCCTACCTCCTAACTACTAAAAACTACATAGTGCAGGGCTTCAGCATCTAGTCCCCTGGAATTTAACAGCAATTCAAACAGCATGCTCACTACTTTTTGCCAAATTTGAAGATTTCACAAAAGTAAAAACCTATTATAAATATGAACAATTGACCAAGATTATTTATGAATCCACTGTGTTCTGATGATGAACACTTGGATGCTTTATCAAAAATACATTTAAATACATTTTTTTCACATGAAAAATAATTAAATGCATTGTATATGTAAGTCTATAGTGTCTATATATGGCATATATGGCTAATCTACAGTTTTCTGCAGAGAATTTTAGGAAATTTCCAAGAAAATTTTGGAATTGTAGATTTGGACAAAACATATTACCGGTACACTAACTGGTGAGTAGTAAAGGAATCTGGACACAACACACGTTTATATACCGTAAATCTTCCAAAAGTGGCCGGTCTCCAATAAATGGCGGGTCTAACAGATGCTTTTTACTTTAGACGCCGGTCGCTGATAGTGGCCAAGCTCCTGTAAGATCCCCATCCGACCCTCGCCCCATGCTTAGTCTGTGGTAAGGTGAGCCAGTGTAGCGATCAGACAGACCTGGCCAAGAAACGCTGATGGGATTCAGATTTGGTGCGGCGGCACACGCCAAAGAACATTCTGGTGAGAAATCAGCACGACATTTAGGGCTGGATCCTAAATGTTTCCATGAAAGGGTTAATATTAAGAAGACGTTTGAGAGATTTTCCCGGGAAGCTGCAAAGAAAGCAAGCGATGAATTGGAGGAACTGCTTTTAACGTGGATTGCTGAGCAAAGACGGAAAGACGCGGGTGTCTTCAGGATTTTTGATACAGAGGTTTATGCTTAAAGGGAAAAGAAACGTTAGCAAATCATAGCATAATACGACATTCTCATCATTTCAATAAATCCTGAAATGTTCATCTGTTGTTTTTCTCTGCATTTGTTGACTGAATTTTCCCGCAAAATGCACCCATTAGCCATCATCGTTCTCTCTGTGACGGAATCAACGCCGGTCTCCAATAGACGCCTGTTTCTCATAAACACCTGGCCAGCTGCCAAATTTTGGAACAAACGCCCGGGCTACTCTTGGGAGATATACGGTATGTCAATTATTGAGCCATTCTGTCTAGTCTCTTCACTTTTTAAGTCAAAAAAGTTGCCGAAACCACAAAAGGTGAACTGTGATATAGAGATGGGACACTGTATTTCTTGGTCATAGTTCGTCAATCAGCTGTAGAAAGTGAAGAATTTTTCAGGAGGTTTGTTCGCCTGCAGACCTTGTTCTGCGCTAAAGAGCGCTGTATGTTAAAGCACAGCAAACCAAATCAATTAGAGAAAGTGATTTTGATTGAAACTGAACCAACTGAAACTGAATCCAAGTTCTATTATAGCAACAGGATTTGTTTGGAGGGGCAAAACCCAGACACGCTGCCGAGGCCAGTTCTAGGTTGACGTCATGAAATGGGCGGCACCAACAAGAAGCGAAAGGTGGTGCCACAAAGTTCGAGTTGTCTTACTTCCGGGTAGGAAAATAAGAAACGAAAATAACTCATTTTTCCTAAAAGATTTGTTAGTGTGCCACAAGTAAATATTCGTATATAAATTAATCTAGCTTACTCTGAAAGGGCTTAAAATAGCATGATATAGCCACAACTTTTTAAAGTTATAAAACCAACGTTGTTGTGTATTTTCCGAGCGCTGGCAGCTATGCGCTAACGTTGATGTTGACAACATTTGACCCGTTCTCTCCACTTGGAGGGTTATAGGGGTAGAGGAGGAATTTGGATTCTGCCTAAATCATTAAGTTTTGACCAGCTTCTCAAAGACGAAACAAAAACAAGGCTTGTTTGGTATTTATTGGATCGGTGGCTCAGTGTAAAGAGCAACAGTTTCATGGTTAACAGATTTTCTAAATTGGTCATCCCTGCTCATTTTGTGCGTAAAAAAAGAAGCTCAGGAGGGAATTAACAGCGGGAGGAGCTGTTACCATCTGTTGGAGATTAATTTAAGAATTACTGGGTTTTCTTTGTCAGGGACATTTTGTTTAGTCTCAACTTCCAGAATTTCTTTAGAGGCATTCATTACAAGTTATAAATGACAGAAAGTTCAGAAATTGACTGTATTTAATGAAAATGTTTATTTTCAAACAAAAAACATTCGAGAGGATTATCATTGCGTATGTGGGGATAAGGAATGGTTTAGTGTCTATTTTGGGATTAGGCCACGTGGGGTAGTAACACTTGTTTTATTTGATAGTAGCAGCTTTATGAAATAAACATTCTTCTTCTATATATTGACTAAGTGAGTCCAGTGTGTGAAGAGCGTGCGTTTGTGAGACTGTGTTCCATCTGCTCATCTTAGCAGCAGGTTATGAAACCGCCTGCAGCACGCAGTCTGTTCCTGCTGTTTCCTCCAAAGTCTGCGATTATTCTGTATGAGCGAGTCTCAGTCTGTGCATAAGGCTCACCATAACCAAGCACATTCAAACCAGCAGTTTGATAAACTGGACGTCTGTGATTTAGGCTTCCCAGCAGAGCTGAGAACTTTGACGTGAACTAGAGTTACAGCTAAGTCTGATGTGCTAGAGACGATAAATTTGATTTACAACAAGAGCCAATCGGGTTTGTACCACGGGGAACAACATGAAGCAACTAGCATGCCCTTCCAATGTAGTTTTGACAAATTTCACCAAAGATCGGGACTTCCCCTCATATAGATTACTAGACTCGGTTTGAAAGGTGATCCATGAAGACTTTCTTGGATTGTTTTTAGACCTCAGTCTGAGGAGTTTAGGTTCATTTAGTCCAAAGTCCTTTAGTGGAAAACCTTGAAGTTAACTATTGTCACCTCTTCAGCTGATTAAAAAGGCAAAATTTGGATGGAAAATACTTAACTTTTTTAGCATTCTTCAAAGGCCCGGGACTTGGCATGAGACTCATCCTGATAATGGTACCTTAACTCCACCGTCAGCAACACAAGCACCACTTCCAATGAAAAATCGATGAAAATGCACTTTAATAATGCATCTGCAGCTTGTCATGTCCGGAAGTATTCGGACGACACTGCTATTGTGGCGTGTGTAAAAGGAGGTGATGAGAGTGAGTACAGGGAGCTCATCACCAGATTCACCTCCTGGAGCAGGGACAATGGTCTTGTGCTGAACACATCAAAGACCAAGGAGATGATCATTGACTTTAGTAGGAAGCCCTCCCACCAACCAGTGATCATCTGAGTTTAATAAAAAGTGCTCATTTGGAGACAGTGGTTTTGTTACACACTGATGCTACGATGCTAAAGACTACGATGCTATCATGCTATGCTAACAAGCTGCCTACATGTAATCACAGACCGGTTTAAAATCTGTCCTTGTTTTCTCAGCAGTTTTGTATTTGACTTTACAGTTGGTCCAGACTAAAGGTGATTGAAACCCCTCTTCACATGGGAGCGTTTTCAGCAAGAAAACAATTCATTTATTATTGAAAATAAACCATTTCATAGTGACAACACCAAAAGCAAAAGAAAAGATCGATTATAAATCAATTCAGGAGTTCCTTAGGAAAAAAAAACTGTCGTTTTTATCTGATGTTTTTCCCTAATTTATATCATTAAAAAAGTATTTGCTCTTTTTTTTTGTATGATTGCTTTGGTGAAGTTCGTCTACCTTCTTTGTGTTTGTTTACTAGTTTATGTTCAGATGAAATGGCACTTCAGTAAAACAAGATGTTTGATGCGTTTTACCCAACACCTCCAGAGACGCACAACAGCAGGTGAACACAGCGACAACAGGCTCAAACACAGGAACACAGAGTGGAAAAATGAAAGATGGATGGGGGTGGTGGGGGTGGATACAGAGGTGGAGGGGATACAAAGATGGCCTGAATGGACGATGTCACAATAAAAGCTTTTACTAACCATCTTCCTTTAAAAAATCATCTCTTCTAAAAGGGAGAAGGGGTAAATGGTGAGCCTGACATGATGACATCATCATCATCATCATCATTGTCGGAATATCTTTAAGTACAGATGAGGGCTGGAAATCAGCACTCTTGCCATCAAACCCCACTTTTAACAGCCTTTTTTAAATATAATTAAGTAATACTTCATAAGAGTCCAGGATTATTTGTTTGAATTGCTGGGTTGTACACAAAATCACTTCAACATAATCCTGCTGTCAAAGGAACAGCAAAAACAAACAGGGTTATAATAGACACTTAAATAAAGGGCAGAGCTATAAAATGCGTCACACCTGTGCTGCTTCTGGTTGAATAGATAATTTAACTGAACTCTTTAAATAGATGCTGACAATAAAGTAACATAATTTAGTTATTTAAGACTTGGATTTAAAGTCCTATCATTAGGAATCATCATCAATAAATCATCTTTTGATCTATTGTAAAAATGTTCCCAGTTGTCTTTTAATTATGATTATGCCGTTTTGAGCCAATAAAAAGAAAACTGTGTTGTTTTCTAGGACATAGTTTCTGCAGAGCAGCAATAGTTCATTATGTTTTCCCCTCTGAGTTGTGGGCGGGACTGTCGGCACCAAGTAAGCCTGCCCCTTTCCCATCATCCATCTGAAACGCACTCTCCCACTAGCTTACAGCCCCTCACACCTCCAACCTAACATTACCGCTACACAAAAATGGTGAGCAATATTGAAGCTATCCAGCTGTACAGTTCTGATCCAGATTCCAGCTCAGACGAGGAAAACAAAGACGTTCATAGAGCTAATTGTCTGCAAGTAGATGCATTAACATAGAGCAGAGCAGGAAGCTTGTGGCTTCTACAACACACCTACAAGCCTTTTCCAACAGCATTTTTATGCTGTTTGCTCCTGATTGCCAATGATTTGACTACAGAAAAACCCAGAAATCCAGTGTAAAGCTCCATTCTTCAAATATGTCCTCCATCGAGAGAAAAATGCCACAAGAACATGTTAAAAACAACAAAAGGACAATTTTCGTTAGAGTGGGTCTTTAAAAAAGTCCAGAAAATGACTATTATTTCAATTGTTTCTAAATAAAAAGGTCGGTCAACTAGAAACAGTTTTATGTTCAATCTGATATAATGTTTTACAAAGCTTGTATTTAGCAATTCTAAAGTTAAGCTTACACCTTAGTTTTACACGTAGCATTTTTAGCATTAGCTTGTATTTGGAGTATTACATATTTACTAAAATGTATTTCCAGTTTTGCCATGTTTTTGTTGATTTTACTAATTCTATAACTTAGCTGCTGCCTATTTATTGTTTTAGCGCTGCTTAGTGTTAGGTTTTACTTTGTTTTATTATTGATTTGTTAATTAGCGTTCATTTTTCGTTTAAGACTGTTCAAAATGTTATCATTATAATAATAATATTTTACCAACTTAAGTTATCTGTTTTGCATTGAATTTTCCTTTTTTATGTAATGACAAGCATTATAAAGCTTCTTTTTGAACAATTCTGTATCTATGTTCAGTTAAACATATAAAGCATAGCTTGATCACCTACTTGAAAGCTGTCTATAGCAGCTGAACACTAAAACATGCGTTTTATGTGAGACAACTCCAATCTGCAACCCAGCAATTAACGGGACAAAAATTATCTTAGTTTGTTTAATTTTCAGCTTTTCTTTTTGTTGTGTGTAATGAAGCACAGCAAAATGACTCACAATGTCATTAACGTACCCACAGATTAAATAACAATTCTGTTGTGTGGGTGTTTGGTTGAGGATTACAACGGTTAGCTTGTGCCGTCACTGTGGATAAAAACGTTGGGAGACCTTAAGGGGACATGCTGTAACTGTTCATGGGGTTTGATGACAAGAGCAAATTATAACACATGATGTTTTCATACATCATTGCTGCAAACACATTCATAGTGGTATAAAAAAAAATGAAAACATAGTTCAATTTTTAAATATTAGCAGAACTTTTTCACCTGGTGGGCAAAACTGGATGTCTGAGACTGAGACAGCTGGGCCCAGAATGCAGTCCCAATAAAGCCCACCAAGGACAGAGCAGTGGAAGACTTTGATTGTAGAATAGGACAGTAATGCAAGAGTCCCACACAGAACAAGACAAAAGCATAAAAATTTTCACATTGTTTAAAACAATGCAACTAAAAACCCAAAGATACTTAAAGACCACCAATGATTCAGTCCACTTGGTCCAGAACTCTGGCGCCAAAGACTACTTCTCCCCATATCACCTCTACCTTCAAAGAACTCCCAGTTCTTTTCAGAAATCATTTTAAATTCTCTTTTCATAGCCATTTGATCCATAACTGACGTCCTGCCTGTCTCCACCTGCTCATTCATATCCTTGTCCTCCATTTTTCATCAGCCAGTACCACAGGATGCAAAGCTCTCTGTGGATCTGCTCTCCAACTCTGGAACTCACTTTCAGTAAAACTGACACTCTTTCATCAAATTCTGTCCACATTTACTATTTTTTATTTCATTTAATGTCATTTTTTCTCCTTTAGTACTTATTATAATTATTTCATGACCAAACTGGACCTTCATTTTCTAATTGTCATTGACACTCAGGTTCTGCTGCAATGCAGATGACACTCTGCTCTTCACTGACAATTCTGCTGTTCAAATCAGGTAAAAGTTGACCTTTTTCCTTATAACAAAATAACTTAAACTGTTGAAGGTCAGATCCAAGTAAAAATATAACAACATTCACAAAGCGCATGATAATTTTTATCCATACCAAAACAGAATACGTACTTGTATCTGTAAATGATGTTCATGTCAGAGCAAAGAGACACTTTTCTTGCCATCATACTGTGACAAACTCAGTCATTAAAGCATTGGATGATATTCCAGAAAAATGCTTGTGTTTTGTCATTTACCATCAATGCAGCATGGTTTTTTGACCACTTCAATGTGTATCTTTTCTAAAGTCCCACTCTGATCATCATTTGAGTTCATTTTAAAGTTTTCCCTGTGATCTTTTAGTTATGATGGTGTTATGATGCAGTTTTTAGCCAAAATTAAAAAAAATAAACAGTATAAAACAACGGCATAGTTGTTAGAAATATTGCCTCTGAGTTGTGGGCGGGGACTGTTGATACCAAGCAACCACGCCTCGTCCCCTACTCATTCCTTTTTTTCAAACAGCATTATTCCTGACTTATACTTGATTACAGAAATACACAAAAATTACATTTTAAGGTTAATTTTTCTTTATGTTTATCCTGCATCATTAGAAAAATGTCACACGAACATGTTAAAAACATCAAAAACACAATTTATGGGGCTTAAAGCTCCAATGAAAATGCTAAACAAGTAGAATAAAATCATGTTTGCTTCTGCTTTCTGTCCATGCGTCACACCTTAATCCTGTTTTAACGTGTGATCGGCTCACTGGTTGTCAGGTCAATTTTGTAAAGTCTTGTAAGTTTCTCTCAGATGTACAAAAAGTCAATCAGACTGTCAAACAGATCTAAAAATACACTCTTATCTTGTTTCTCTCTGAAAGCGTGTTTTTGCACATTTAGAATTTGCCCGACATCCTGTGTTTTGGTGTGTATGTTTGCGTGAATTTTCCGTTTCCTGTATACTTTTTGGCATTCGGAGCAGACAGCAAAGTAAGAATTTCATTGTGCAGGAAAACCTTACTGTGCATATGACAATAAACGCTTTGAATCCTTAAGTCCTTCAGACATGTCAGCTTCTCTAGTTTGAGCTGCTAAGTTTTCCTGGTAAAACTTTAATGCTAACTAAAGAGGAATTTAATTGTCACACACCTATCTAAACTGAAATTGGATTATGTCTTCAACGCATCCCCTGCATTCAAACTTAGGAACATTTGTCACTTACAGAGAAACCACCTTTGATTACTTTTTTTGGAAAGTTTGTGGAGGTTTGTGAAGCAAAAACAAGGGAGATAACCTTTCTGTTCTTTTGGTATTTAGACAATAACCTAAAGGTTTTACATTGCACAAGAAGAAATCTTGCGAGGACTTGAGATTTAGGACTTTTCAGTTTTTTCTTTTTTTTTTTTTTTTAATTTCTTGGTATCCTCTTTATAGAAACATGTGGCATAGATGCAGTAGCTGATTTTTGAAGAAATCTTGCGAGGACTTGAGATTTAGGACTTTTCAGTTTTTTTAAATCTTACATTTCTTGGTATCCTCTTTATAGAAACATGTGGCATAGATGCAGTAGCTGATTTTTGCTGCATTTTACCACTATAATGTCAGCCCAATCCAAGTTGAATCCCGGTTGTAAACTGTTGCAACAGTAATGCTACGTACACTGGGTGTGAACACGCATTCAAAAACACACTGGATACGGGTTCTTGAATGAGCTTTTAGCACATGGTATTTAGAATGGACGTTCTTTCACAGTTCTATTCCAATGTATGAAAGATTTGGTGTCATATAAATCTGGCCTGGCACAAACCGCAATTATTAATGTCTTCTCCTTTATCAATTTTCTACCTGTTGGCACTTCTGTGATATGAAAAGGATGCATGTGATGCCACCAAATCCGAGTCCCTGGTTTTTCAAAGTTAACTGGCTTAACTTTTAATGTTCTTTCAAGTGAAAGCCCAAAAATGTAAGGACAAATGTGCGTAGTGACGCGTGATCGTGAGAGTTTTGAACGTGGAAGCCCTGAATGAGCATTCACACGTGTTAACATAGACTTTTCATTAAAAGTGGCCGCCTGAACGCGTGGAGCCGAGGGCAGTGTGAACGTGGCATCAGACTTGGGACTTTTTGTAAAGAGATTGAATGATGTGTGAGTATCTGTTTTTTGGAGTTACTCATAAGGTAATTGATAAAAATGTTCATTCATCCATCCATTTTCTATTCTGTTTAGTCCCTTTCGGGGTCACGGGGCTGCCGGAGCCTATCCCGGCCACTTGTGGGCGAAGGCAGGGGACGCCCTGGACAGGTCGCCAGTCTGTCGCAGGGTAGAATGTCCACAATCACACACCCATTCACTCTCACACTCACACATATGGACAATTTAGAGCTGCCAATTAACCTACAAAGCATGAATCTCGTCTCATCTTAGATTCATCTTTGTTTTCTTGGTTTGACTCATCTTTCTTTTTTTTCTGTTTTATTGAACTCTTGTTCAAACCTTGAATCTTCCACTCCCGGGGCGATTTCCTATTCTGATGGTTTCCTTTTGTAGTGGCTCTGCTGACTCCTCACCCGGGACACAGCCGTGTGAAGTGCTAATCATCCAGTTAGCTGTTAGCCGGTGGCGGCCGCTGTTTGAAGTGCTAAGCCAGATGGAAAAGTGATGGTTGGTTAATGCTGGTCTGCCGGACGGCTGCGTCCAGCTGCTGACGAGGCGTAAAGCATCTGCCTCAAAGCTTCTCCTGCACGAGTGACGGGGTTTTAAAGAGTGGAGGAGTTGAGGATCTGAGCTGCTCCTCTTGTGTTCAGAGACAGATTAGTAGAGCCAATCTATGCACCTAACATTATAGAAATTATTTAAATAACATCTATCCAATTATTTTAATATTGTCAATCTCTTGCAATCAAACTGCAAAGTGTACATATACAAATGAATAAAAACTAAACAATTAACAATATTGAACATATCAGACAATAATCCTGTGTTTTTTAGTGTAATATTTTCTCAAATTTATTCTGGAAATAGACTTATTCTGATTAACTTTTTTTGATTAAGAGTTTATATAAATGATTATCAAATATTTAATCAAAGACTTCATAGACATTTGAAATTCACTGTATAATAACAACCCCCAACTCTTATATTGATCAGTCATCACTTTTTTGTATTCAAGGTGTAAGATAGCAGAGCCAGTTAGGTTGAAATTTCAGACAGATGGGTGTACGTTAAGATCCCCTCTGTCCGAAAAACACAGTAGCCATGAGAAAAATTCAAAGTGGCGGCCATTTGTAAAGATGGCAGTCAAACACTCAGTTGTTTGAAAAATATTCAATGTCTATTTGCCACAGTGTCCAAAATATGGGCTGTTTGTGCATAAAATACAGTATATACAGTTGAGGGGTACCTACATAATACTATTATATTTCTGTTATATGTATACATTATATATATTTGAAACCTTGACTATTCTTATGGCTAAAGTGCTTTTCGAAAAGATGGGGTCCTAGGATACATCCATGCCAAATTTGGTGCTTGTAACAAAAAAATGCTCAATTATTTCAATAACCGCTTCCACTAAAAGTGCAGTCAGCATCTACAATCCTAAACGAGGCTCTCCTGACCTTTGATTATTTTATAAAGGGAAATCTTGCTATGTTTTTTTTCATTTGGTTAAAAAGTAAATAGTCTTAATATTTGTGGAACTAAAAAGTAATAAGCCAAAAGAAGCCTTTTGTATTTTCAGTTGTGTTTTTTTAAATAAATTTAGCCTTCAGATGGTTAAAAATATGCTTAACCCAAATTTAAAAGTTGTCTCAAATGAAACACATCTATAAAGCACTTATTCTTATTCATGTAATTCAGGCAAGACCACTTGAGAAAAGAGACGCTAAACCTCATGACAACCAGGCATTAAACAACCTTCATCCTAATGAGGATCAGCATCTTAAATCAAAACGTGTCATTAGTGCACTGTTTAACACTAAAATACTATTTTAACTTAACATCCATTCAGTAAACTTTATCAATATTCATTTTTAGTCCACCGGCTATGTTTGCGATATATATATATATATATATATATATATATATATATATATGAGCCGATTTTATAATGAACTCTCAATTATCTTTATTTAAAATAAATATTATTAGTTAGTGGAAATATTAAAGAAAGTATCAAACATATATGAAGTTTATGATAATTAAATGAAACATAAAGATATAAATCTTTATCTAAATCTTTACATTTGGTTCAGTAATGCTAAAACAAAGATGCATAAAATATGACAGAGAAGATGACATGTAAGACGTATGGTCATCAAAAGGCTACAAAGAACAGCATAGCAGCTGCAGAGCCATTTTTACAGAGATGTGAAGCGACACCGTAATGACACTGCTGGCACAGCAGACTCAAATAAGCGCTGATGTGCTACATAAATCATAAAAGCAATCATAATGTTGAAGGTCTCAGGGGTTAGAGAACAAACTGAATGACAGTCTGGTGGACTATTTTGGGTTTTTTTTGTAGCTCAAAGTTTTCAAAAAAAGAAAGAAGCTGCATAAATGGATTCATAGGTTGAAATAGGTCTGAAAAAAAAAGCATTTCTAATTATCAAAAAGTCAGCATAATTCATAAACTATTTTCTTCAATGTTTCCAGTAATTAATGTTTTGACAGAGTAGAAATATCTCTGCTGAGTTGCAGGTGAAGGAACATTCTGTAGCATACAGCCAAGAGGCAATGAAAGCAACGCAATGCGGCGCAAGAAGGCTTGATATGAACAAGGATGAGTCAAAGCAGAGGTCTCCAAACCCCAGGTTTATGAACCGGTACCAGTCCATGGGTACTGGGCCGCAGAGAAATGAAAACCACCACCTAAATGTTTTTTTGTTTTATTTCTAATCTGATCCTGAAGGACGTTTTATTTTGAAAAACTACTGGATTCTCTTCACAATATCGTTGGGTTTCATGTTGAAAATCTTTACTGTCTATCTCTACTTTCTTAAACTAAACTAAAATCCCTGAGCTAAAGTTAACCAAAAAACAAACGTCTTTGGAAAGTGTCTTTTCACAGAAAAAATCCTGTGAGAAAATCACGATTTTTTCTTAATCAACAACTTAAACCTGGAGTGAAGGATAAACAGAAAGCAAAGCTAAGTTTTCTCTGAACCTTCAATGGTGAAAATTAAAATCCTCTTTAAAACATTGATGCCTTGTTTTTCTGAGTTTTTGTCTCGATGAGTAGTCTTCACAAGTCTCCTTTAGAATCTGGTGGTCATTCGGTCAAGATGCCCTTCGTTCATCCTCAAAGAACAATAAAGTTTGATTGGAGGTTATACGAGGCTGCAGGGCCCTGCTTGGAATACGAGCCCTCTTTCTTCAAGGGGATCCCTGGTTGTCTGCCTGGAGCAGAAAACGGTTTTTTGTGGACATGTGCAGCTTCCTCTGCTCTGTGAGAGATCTCAGTTCTGCACTGACCTCAGATCAGTCACAGCAACAAGCACTCATAAAAATTTCACATTAAACATGAAGGAGAGTCTCTGATGGGAACTGTTCTTCTGCTCTCAGCTCATCTGTTATTCTGTTCATGTGAAAAAGGCCAGACATCATTTTGAAGGGTGAGGAAGAACTTTAAGTGTGTTACATCCAAATCTATCATGGAGCCCTGTGCTTTTATTTTGTAAAATCTGACAGTTTTATTTTATCCTTCTGAACTGATAATAATATTTGCTAATCAGATAGTGCTTTGTTTGCATTTGTATTATGGTATTCATATAAAAACGTCCAATTCATTTTCAAAAATATATGAATAAATTATGATAATTACATGAAACATACAGATGTAAATCTGATCCCAGTCCAGTTTAAATCTATAGAAATACTGACAAAGCTGTATTTCTATGATTTCTTTTTCTGATGCTGAATTTTGAGGAAAACTACAACCTTTAAGGCAAGTTTTGTGTCATTTATACTCAAAAGAAGCTTCAAGTATTGTCAGTTCTTTTGTTCTTAGATTAAAGTTAAGAAATGAAATGCATTGATGTCTCTGCTGCCACCCATTTTATCAGACAGGAGTCACACTGAGGTGATTTAGACATTTTAAGCCCGATGTCTTTCCTCTCCAGACTCTGCCTAAAGATCCTGGATTTTATGTCCTGCTGGTTAAAGCCAGCTTTCTGAAGAATAGAGTTTGTTTGCATTCGCATTAAGGTATTCATGTAAAAACTTCTAATTCATTTTCACCTGTTTACAGCTTTCACTTCCTGTTTATTAGTTGAAGCCTGTTTGCAACATGCATAGCTACAGAGTTCATGCTATAAAATGTAGCACAGCACTTCTGAGACCACTAGACATTTAGTCTGCCGCTTACATTAGGATGTGTTAAAATTGTCAGCCTGTAATGTGAAAGTGACATTCATAAAAATCCATTTTATGCATTCACATAGTAGCAAATAGCAATATAGGACGCATGATATGTTGTTGGCGTATCCCTTCAGGGGTCGCCGGCGAATCAGCTGTCCCTGATTCCCACAGGTGGTTTGGAAGAGATTTTTACGCCAGAGCCCCTCCCTGACACAACCCTGTATTTGATCCGGGCTGGGGACCGGCACAGGGAGATCCAGACCTGGGCCCCCATGTGAGTAGATGGTTAGGTGGTAGCGTGGATGAAGCTCATTGAATGCATCCCTGGGGATGCCAGTGGTGTGCTGAACCAACTGAGCTATCCAGACGCAACCAAACTGCATTCATATGATATTTGTTATTGTTATAGGTCTCTTTAAATCCCTATCACATTACTAGTTTGTTCATTTATACCCAGTGTTCTCTCACTATCGCAGCTCAAAGTTTGCGGTCTCGCTGTTTTGTGGATTTGAGTGCAATTTTACATGCTTTGTTTTTTTATACAATGCACTGTGTTCTGGGTCCTGATTGGCTGGAGACCTTGCCAATCAATCTCTTCCGTGCCGTTTCTTCTGTACACAATGTGTTCAGTTTGTCAGAGTTACATAATTCTGCGATCACTGGCAGATCTTTGGTCTTATTCTAGAATCCTGGACTGATTTTTTTTAATGAAGGTTTTCACTTTTGAGTTTAAACAAGAAAAATGTTCTGAAAATGTTCATCTCTGTCTGAGAAAAGTATAAAAAGTGTGTTTTAAGGAGTTTTACAGCCTTAAAACGTCTTCAATTATGGTAAAACATAAAGACAACTACTTTGTGTATCTCTTCTATCACAGGTAATTTTTAGAGTGCAACTCTCTCAATAAACACAAAAAATAATGAATACAATAAAAGTAATTTATAAATCTGTCTACATTAGGACAGTTCTTTTTAAAATTTAAAATTCATTCATTCAATCATTCATATTCTTCCGTTGATTCCCTTTCGGTGTCACGGCGCTGCCGGAGCCTATCCCGGCCACTTGTGGGTAAAGGCTCTTTTTGAAATATGAAAAAAAAAAGTCACTGTAATACACCAATGCAGCTGTAGAAGCCATATTGAGTAATTCACCCTGGAGGGGGCCCTTTGTCATCTTTGATGTCAATTTTGAATACAGGTTGATTAGCTGACCTGAGAACGGTATGTTTCTGCCGGAAGGGATGAAGGTCATCACTACTGTTGTGGTAAGAAATAGAAGAATGAAAGTGAATTCTTTTTTGATTATGTAAATAATACAATCAAAAAGGATCTGCAACTTTGGGAATGTGCAGGACCTTTTGGAAGATGGTGAAAAAGAATCTTAGTGCTCTGTAGAAGATCCATGTTCTTCTTTCGACGTCTTTGCTGCTTCTTTGTGACTTTCAACTCTTCATCTTAAATATGTTGCAAAAGCGTGTCTTACTAGCCGGTTAGACAGATGACTGCCACTAGGTGGATGCAACAGGCTCCTCTTACGCCCAGATAGTGGCTGCTTGTTTGTTGACTTTGCTTTCCTTCAGTTGTCTTACAGTGACTTGCAGTGCAACAATTGTGCAGCATTTAAAGTGTGTTCTAAAAGCGTGGAAGACCTCAAGAGGTCCACTGGAAACTCTATGTGACTTTATTTTTTATTGTTTCCTTTCCTTTTGATATGATGTCTCCTTTTTCTGGACCTAGTGGTTCATTTTTGTTCTTTCCTCTGTTATTGTCGTACATTTGTTGTGTTTTGAACAGGTATACTGTGTGGATGTTTTTCCAGATGGCTTGTGACTTTTTTGTGTACTTGTTTTTCAAAAAAACAATAAAACTGTACCTACCTGTATCAGGTCAGGTAATTAACTGGTATTGCTAATTGCCATCAAAGATAACAAAGTGGCACCCACAGGATGTATTACTCAATGTAGCTCCTACAACAGTTCACTTTTGTGTTTGATATAACAGAACGTAATTAGCTGATAGAAAGTCGTTTCCTGTTAGATGTTTGATTTTTGGGCCCTTTTTAATTCCATTAACTTTGTGTCTCAAAGTGTGTTTCAATGGTATGAAGGAAAATTGCCAACATTTAGCAGCCATCGATAGGAAATGTTAGAAATGTTTTTTTGAGTTCTGAAGGTGTTTGGTTAAAGACACCCTTTCAGACAAGTCAGATACATTCTTAATAAATGAGATCTGTGTGACACATTCTCCCTCAGGCTTTTATCTGAGCTAATGCTGAATGAACAGAAAGCTAGGTGTGTTATAGACGGTCAGAGAAGCAAACCAGTTTCCCACTCAGACAACACTTCACGTCTGTCCAGCTCTTTTCTTCCCCCTCCCTCTGACCTGCCTCCAAGTAAACCTGATCAGCTCTGAGCCTCAGTCGGTTTACCTTCCTGCTGCCGTTCCGCTCAACACAAGCAAAACAACATGAAGGTCATGTGACAAACATGCTTGCTGGAAGGTAAACTAATGATGTGAGAGCTGTGACATTTATACGGTCCTCAGTCAACATGTCTACAGAACACTGCGTGGACAAAGGCTCCTAGAAAACAAAAGAACAAATAAATCACAGCAAAGGCAGCACAGAACCGAGCACGAGCAGAAAGAGGAACACGTTGAATTCAGTTTTTTCCAAAAAGAGCCAATTCACAGCCAGGTCGCCTCAGGACACAGAACAAAGAAGCAACAGGTGGTTCACACCTGGATGAGCAACCAGCTGAGGTTCTTACCTGCAGGTTCTTCCTCCACACGTTCACGGCGGCGAAGGCCAGCTGCATCTGTTTCCTGCGAGCGTCTTTGTGACGTTTGTAAGCGATCTCGATGAAAATGAGGAAGATCCCCGCCACAATGCCGCCGGCGACCAGCATGAACACGCCTGAGGAGGACAGTTAACATCTGAGTCCATGGCGTGACTTGTGATGTTTACCGCCAGACCAGAATGGGGGAGCCTGGTCCTCACCCGCCATGTTCTCGAAGGTGAGAGTTGCAGGAGCATTACTCCTGGAGTCGCACTCCTGGTATCGTACCCAAGTCTTGTCCAGATCCTCCATGAAGCCATTTTCATGTGAACTGTTGAGAGAAGATGAGAGGGATAGGAGATAGGAGAGGGGCTTCAGAGTGCACCTTATAGTTCAGTGCGCCTTATATATACTGTATATAACAGAATAAGAAACAGACCAGGCATTAATGTGTTGCCTTACAATCCGGAAAAGACGGTGCACAAAACGAAGGAAATGTAGTAAAAAAAGTATAACTGTTGACATTTATTTTCAGGTGTTCTGTGCAATGACATAACCTAACGTTGTTTTAGCCCCTAATTTAGCCTTTTATTAACTTATTTTACGCTTTAATTCTTTAGGCTAGTTTTGCGTTTAACACTTCATAAAACACTTGTATTATGTTTAGCATTAGTTAACTTCTTTTTGATAAAAAGTTTAGTTGCCCATGCTTTTTTAGTGTTAGCTTTACTATTTAGCATTTTTTGCTAGCTCGTTATTAGTATTGTTTCTATTTTTCCTTTTGGCTTCTACCTTCATCTGTCTCCATCCAACCATATCTCCTCATGAGCACCAACTACCCTCACCAAAGAGGTCCGTTTACCTGAGAATGGCCAGAGAAACGTTCTGTTTCCATGGACTGTCTTTCCTCATTCCAATCCCAAAGCCTGAGCGGAAGAAAAGCTCTCCTGTTGTAACCAGATCGCACTTTTGTGAAGCCTCAAACTCCAACACAGCACTGTCCCAGATGAAGGCGTGAAGCTTGCTGCAGAAGGAGGAGGAGGACACACGTGTTGAGTCTGGACACGCTAAGACTGCTCCCCCGCCCAGGAAGCCTGCAGCTCACTTGTCTCGGACAGCCTGGATGGCCTCAGCGGCGCTCTCATAGTTGTGTTTCTCCATGTGCCGGTACATGGTGCTCAGTTCCACCTGCCGTCTGAAGTAAATATCCACCGAGCTCTGCTTCACTGTGGCATAGATGAACTTATCTGATGGGTTACGCAGCTAAAAGCAACAGCACAGGAGATAAGGTCACACAAAAGGCAAACACTTAGTAATAGTGACAGTAAAAAAGTAAAAATAAAGACTTCTCAGAGATGGAGCTTCAGACACCACCGTAGAAACGCTCTCACCCTGGGGTCATTGATGCCAGTGATGCGCTCCTCAGGCCGGTCCAGCACCAGGAAGGCTGCCAAATTGGCAGTATATGATGCTACGATGATCATGGCGAAACCCGCCCACACCATCCCCAGGATCCTAGCTGAGAAGCTCCTGGGAGCTCCTGTGGATGCAACGACGGAGGAAAGGTCAGGCGGAGCAGACGGCAGCACCGAGACCTGTTCTGAACACATAGGTCACCTTCTCCGATCCCAGAGTTCAGCAAAACTCCCCAAGAGAACCACATGGCCGAGGACAAGGTGAGGGCGTCTTCTTCTTCTTCTTCACTGTTCACTTTGAACCTTCCAAACGGGCTGTCGACACACAACAGCTTCACACTCAGGCAAAGTCCCCGCAGAATGCAGCAATCACTTCACGTTCTTCAGCTAACTTTTTTATGTAGGTTTTTTCTCTGTTTTAGCCCATTCAATCATTATGACCACAGCTTTTGGGGTCAGTTTCTCTAACTTTTCTAATCGGTTGCAAAAGAAAAAACTTCTTGGTGAAGAACGTCCTCATTTTCACAAGCTTTCTGTTAAATTTAAACCCATACAGTATTGATGAGTTTTCCTCAAACACACAATCCAAATATTCATAACTACCAGTTTGTATCCAGGATGCCAAGACCGTCCAGTCAGTAAATGTCTGAACCTAACGGCAGGAAGTTTTCTTTCTGGGAATGCGTCCATTGTTGTTGTTTACCTGAACCGGTCTAGTAGGTAAAGCATCACTGCCACCACATGGACCGACAGACCGACTAAAAGCCACAGTGTGCTCTGGAAAGGCTGCATGAACGAGTCCAGAGTGCTGCGAGGGATTTCCTAAACATACACACAAGACACACAATGAGACAAATCAGCTTTGTTTGTGTAGTTTGCAAACCACTGCTCTCTGTTTGGAACGACGTTCACCCACTTCCTCTTCCTCATCTGTTTCTGCTTGACGGTGAAAATTTTCCAGGCAAATATTCCAACCACAGATGAGCTGGAAGCTACTGAGAGCTAAAGAAACTCCTTAGAGGTGATCAATACTGTCTAAAAAAAAATCTTCCAGAGTGTTGAACAGCAGCGTGAGAATGCAGACCTGGGATGTTCACATAGAGAAAGCCCGTGGACTTCCTGAACCTCTGCATCCTGCTGGCTGTTTGTTTTCTGCACACTCTCATTGGATCAATTCACTAAAAACAAACTGCAACGTCTGTCTGTATTAAACTCTTAAAATGGTCTTAATGTTTTGTTTGTATGCTGGAGACTAAAACAGATATTAATTTCAGCAGGTTAAAAAAGCGACAAATTTAACATTCAAACTAAACGTGAACAGACTGGAATTCAGAATAAAAGTTTCAAATCATATATTAGTTGAGATTCCTGAAATAATGTTAGCATGTTGTATGCAGGGGTTGCATGGTGGTGTAGTGGTTAGCACTCATGTCTGACAGAAAAGTATGCCCTAGTTCAAATGGTAAATGGTAAATGGCGTATACTTATATAGCGCTTTCTACCTTCTTACGAAGGCCCAAAGCGCTTTACAGTCACAGTCCCATTCACCCATGCACACACACATTCACACACTGGTGGCGGCTCCGCTGCCAAACACTGGCGCCAGCCTCCCACCAGAGGCAAGGTGGGGTTCAGTGTCTTGCCCAAGGACACTTCGACACATGGGCGTGCAAGGTGGGAATCGAACCTGCAATCTTACGATCATGGGTCGACCGCCCTACCGCTGCACCACGGCCGCCCCCACCTGAGTCCTTTCTGTGTGGAATTTGCATGTTCTCCTTTGCATGTGTGGGTTTTCTCTGGTTTCCTCCCACAGCCCAAAAACATTTTTCAGAGATTAATTGTTGACTCTAAACTGTGAATATGTGTGATGGTGTGGACCTGTCACAGACTGGTGACCTGTTCAGGGTGTACCCAGCCTTCACCCAAAAGTAGCTGAGTTGGCTCCAACATCCTCATGACCCCAGAAGGAATACAGCAGGTTCTCAAAGTGTTTCCACACATTGGACTGGAATGATGGACTGATCATTTTTTGCTGACATCACATGTGTGTTGTCTGCTTGGTTGTTTTTACTTTTTAGTAAAATAAACCTAGCGTGTATTTTCCAATATTAATATAATCTATGTATTTCATTTTGAAATAGTTTTTAATGGTATAGGTCCATTTGATTAACAACTGTCTGAGATAGATGGATTTGGTTTATGTTTTATGTATATATACCCAACTTAAAAGTAAAACCTGTTCTCTGGATCCCATCCCCACCTCTCTTTTTAAGTCTGTGTGTTCATCCTGTGAGGAGGAACTCCTGAATATCATTAATCGCTCTCTTCAGACTGGGATCTTTCCCACATCCTTAAAGACTGCTATAGTGAGACCCACTCTGAAGAAGAGCGGTTTAGATGCTTCAAACCAAGATAATTACCGACCAGTGTCAAACCTGCCATTTTTAAGTAAGATTTTAGAAAAACTAGTTTTTATCCAACTAAATGATTTTATTAATAAAAATAATATTTTAAAAAAATTTCAGTCTAGAACAAAAATTTCAGTATGCATCATCTGGGAGGCACGGACTGACATGTGGTGTGCCACAAGGTTTGGTCCTTGGCCCCACACTTTCTAACCTTTACATGCTACCGCTAGGTGATGTCATCAGGAGACATGGCATAAACTTTCATAGTAACGCTGATGACACCCAGTTATATGTGGCTGTGTCTCCTGATGACATGGGACCCATTGATGACCTTTTAAGTTGTGTTTTAGATATTGAAACATGGATGGGAGAGAACTTCTTAAAGCTCAATCAAGACAAAACTGACATTTTAATTGTTGGTCCTGAAGCTGAGAGAGAAAGGAATGTGAATCTGAATGTCATGATTTGAGTTTGTTGTCTTGTTTTTTGTCCTTGTTCTTGTTCTGTCTTGTTGTTTCTGTTTCCTGTTTTATTTTGAAAGTTCTCCTGTCTTGTCTGGTTTCTTGAGTTTTACTTCCTTTGGTCCCTATCTGCCCAGATCGTGTTCACCTGTGTCTTGTCTGCCCTGTCTGTATTTAAGTCGTGTTTCTGCCTTCCTCCTGTGCTGGTCCATTAGCCCTGTTATGGTGTTCATGGCCTGTCTAGTCCATGTTCCTGTCTCTTGCCTCGTCCATGTTTCATGCCACGTAAGTTTTGTTTTTGTTCTGTGAACCTGCTCTGCAACGCTTTTTGTTTGTTTTCTTGTATTAAAACCCCTAGTCCCTGATCCTCGTGCTTCTGCCTCTGCTTCTGGGTCCAACCGGCTCTCGAGCCACCCCCGCACCTTGACACTGAATGTGTGTAATAAAGTAAAAAACCTCGGTGTGATTTTTAGATGCAGATCTTAACTTTGAAGCACATGCAAACCAAGTTACAAAGACTGTATTTTATCATCTTAGAAATATTGCCCGAGTGAGACCCTTTCTCTCACAAGCCAGTGCTGAAATATTAATCCATGCTTTTATAACTTCGAGGATAGACTATTGTAATGCTCTTCTTTCTGGTGCTAAGAGAAATACTATAAACCAGCTGCAGCTTGTTCAAAATTCGGCTGCACGCCTTTTAACCAGAACCACAAAGAAGGATCACATTACTCCAATTTTGAAGTTTTTGCACTGGCTCCCAGTCAGCTTTAGGATCGATTTTAAGGTTCTTTTATTAGTTTATAAAAGTTTACATGGAACTGGACCCTCATTTTTATCAGATTTACTTTTAGTCTATGACCCTCCCAGAGCCCTCAGGTCCACAGGTGCAGGTTTGCTGGTGGTCCCAAAGGTCAGAACTAAGACCCACGGCGAGGCCTCCTTTCAGCACTGTGGGCCTCGCCTGTGGAACAGCCTGCCTGAGGACGTGAGGGCTTCAGTCACTGTGGAGATTTTTAAGAAAAAAACTAAAGACACATCTTTTTAGTAAAGCTTTTACATAGTTTTTACTTGTCCACATGTTTTTATTTGATTTTATAACATTTTGACAGCTAATTTTATTTGTTTTTATTTTAATGGAGGAATGTTTATGTGTTGGGTTTTTGTGTGTTTTATTAATTCATTTATTTTATTATTTGCATTTATTTTATTATTGCATTCTTTTTACTTTGTTTATTATTTTAACTATTATATATATATAATATATATTATATATATATTATATATATATATATATATATTATATATATATATATATATATTATATATATATTATTTGTTTTATTCTTCTTTTTGGGAAGCACTTTGAGATGCTAAAAGAGTATGAAAAATGTTACATAAATAAAGCTGAATTTGAATATAAGATGATATATGGAGATGTAAAAAACAACATAGCCTCCTTCTGATAAGCTCTATCTACTCTGTCCTCTGAACTTTTCCTCCTCCGTGTTCTTGCATGCAGTTATTTCTTTTTTGAATGAGACAGAGTTGCCTCAGATAGGAAGATGCCCCCTAGAGATCTGCCCCCCCACTACGACAAGCCCCACTGATTCAGGTTCCATTCTATAGTCAATGAAAATCAAAAGACGCTGTTTGGAGCATTCAGCAGCATAAAGAAAGTTGAACTGTTTACGATCAAGTATTATATCTGCTTTGATTCAGATAAGTGCTTAGAGGACACAAAATTTGTAAAATTGAAACATATGGGAGTAATGCTTAACGCATAAGTATTTTGTTTGTTATAAAAGGATGTCCAAAAATGTACTACTTTACTTTTCAGGTCCTTCAAACGATATGTACACACCAGAGTGTTTTTCTATGAGTACCCAGACACAACTCAAGTTACAATAATCTTATGACAAAAATACTCTATTCCTGATTGTGATCCTGATTTTGATCAACCAATCAGAATCGTTTACCTTTCAGCAGCTCAATTTTTTTTTCTGTCTCTGGTTTACAAATACTATTGTAAGTCTGCAGATACAAAATATCTACATGCATGTACATCATTTCCTACAACCGTAAAGTATACTTCGCAGAAACGTACATGACCCACAAAACTAGGCTGTGAGCTGCTCTGCAGTAGTACTTCTGTAGTTAGCCTTCTGTAGTTCCGAAGCACACAGAGATCTGAGTCATGTTCTGAAGCCAAAGAGTGAAGCACCAGTTTGTTCTTGAAGCTGTAGCACTCAAATCCAATCTGAACAGATGGTACCTTAGAAACTATTGACATCCTCATGGGTCTGTAACCAGATCAATGCAGCTGTCTGACCTGAAAACCCAGATATACTCAAAAGCCTCTTATTTACTGTTTGCCAGAAACTATGAGCAACTCTGGAAGTTTAGAACTAATCATTTATACATTTAAGTGAAACCCAATGAATCCACATTTTAGAGTTATAGGTTGTTGAGTCAACCCAGTTTCTAGAGATAGATGATAGATAGGATAGATAGATAGAGTAGATAGATAGATAGATAGATAGATAGATAGATAGCCATATAAGAATTCAAGGCCAGGTGCTGGGGACCATGGGCTAATGAACAAGACGGAAATGGACTAGATGTGAAAAACAGCAATGGAGAGCAGAGGATACAGTGCTGGAGGACAGATCCTCATGGGAGGACAAACCCCTGCATGGGATGTACCACCGGACCATAACTGAAGTGGCTGATATCAAGAAGTCCTACCAATGGCTAGAAAGGGCTGGCCTACAGGACAGCACTGAAGCGCTCATCCTGGCAGCTCAGGAACAAGCCCTGAGCACCAGACCGATAGAGGCTCAGATCTATCACACCAGACAAGACCCGAGGTGTAGGCTGTGCAAAGAGGCACCTGAAACAATCCAGCACATAACTGCAGGATGTAAGATGCTGGCAGGTAAAGCATACATGGAGCGCCTCAATCAAGTGGCTGGAATAATATACAGGAACATGTGTGCAGAATATGGACTGGAAACCCCAAGGTCAAAATGGAAAACACCCCCGAAGGTCGCAGAGAATGAATGGCATATATCCTGTGGGACTTCCAGATCCAGACTAATAGAATGGTAATGGGGAACCAACAAGATATTGTAGTGGTGGATAAAGAACAGGGGAAAGCTGTTGTGGTGGATGTGGCAGTCCCAAACGATGGGAACATCAGGAAGAAGGAACATGAGGAACTGGAAAATACCAGGGACTCAGAGAAGAACTGGAGAAAGCCTGGAAAGTTAAAGTGACAGTGGTGCCTGTGGTAATTGGAGCACTTGGGGCAGTAACCCCCAAGCTGGAGGAGTGTCTCTCAGTCCAGAAAAGTGCAGTGCTAGGAACAGATAAGAGACTGTGCAGGACCCTCAAGCTCCCAGGCCTCTGGTAGAGGACCCGAGCTTGGAGGAGAAACCACCCGCGGAGGGTGAGAGGGGCGTTTTTTTGTTTTTGTTTATATACATACACTTTTAACCGTGATTTTTACCATATGAAAATCGGGTTTACATAAAAGACTGCAGAAGTCGTAATGATAAAGCTGTCTGTATGACAAGTTCACAGCACAAATAGCTCTAAATGGTTTTGATCTTTAAAACCGCAGCAGGTCTGTTAGTTCTCTGACCTGAACCAAACTCCCCCCTTTTATCATTTGTCCAAACAAACATCCAGCACTTTCCTAGCAGATGGATTCAGACTGATTGAAAGTTCATCACTCTGTTAGTTACACGTTATTATACCAACAGGAACTGCGGCCGTGGTGCAGCGGGAGGGCGGTCGACCCATGATCGTAAGGTTGCAGGTTCGATTCCCGCCTTGCACGCCCATGAGTCGAAGTGTCCTTGGGCAAGACACTGAACCCCACCTTGCCTCTGGTGGTAGGCGGGCGCCTGTGTTTGCCAGCGAAGCGACCACCAGTGTGTCAATGTGTGTGTGACTGGGTGAATGGGTCTGTGACTGTAAAGCGCTTTGTCCTTGTAGGAAGAAAGGCTATATAAGTATTTACCATTTACCATTCTAGTCGCCTATAAAATCACAACAGATGACATTATGAAAAACAGGAGCTGTTAGAATGAAAGAAGTGACTTTTTCTTTGTAAATCTGCAGGTGAGTTCAAGTACCGGCGTGTTTTCCTTCAGAAAATACAGCAGAGTCTAGGGCTGCACGATATGAGGAAAACTTGCGATATGCGATATTAGTGATAAATATTGCAATAACGATATAATTTGCGGTAAATAAACAAATAGAAAAATAAACAAAAACATCATTCCCATTTCATTGCAACAGTTTAAAAATGATACTCCAAATGACCCTCATCGACACTGGGGACAAACATTAACATACATAATAGGCCTCCATCTGATTGGTCAACAATGGGAAGGCGTCCATCTGATTGGTCAAAGCATAAAGGGATTTATTTGATTCATTAAATGTTTCAAGCTGCTAGAAGATTGTTTTAACACATTTTGGGTTTGCGATTTATTGAAAAGAATACCTGTTAAGACTTTTTATACATTTTGATTGATGATTTGAGCATTTTATGCTTTTAAAGCCTCTTGAAATATAGTTCTTCTAGAAATGTGTAGTTGCAACTGTTTAACCACCCACCTTCTTGACGAGGATGGTGAGCCCCTGGTATTTGAAGGGCTTGGAGAACTCAATGTATTGAGCGCGCTCGTTGTTGATGGTAAGGGGAGCCACAATCATGTCGGCTAGCCCCCCCAGCAGCTCCCCCATCATCCCGTTCCACTCCTTCTTGTTGCTGTTGTTTACCTGCAAAGGAGCAGGAAGGAGATTAAGGTAAAGTTAATGATAACATTGGCATTTACTGTAGTTGTTTTATTTGTCACCAGTTGTTTCCCACCTAAGGCAGCCTTAGGTATCTCTGGAGATTCTCAGTCACCCAGGTCATAGTAAACCAATGCGTGATTTCTGCTCAAAGGCAGCTGGAGTTCCTTTTCTTGAGGACATTTCACTTCTCATCCAAAAAGCTTCATCAGGTCTAGTGAACTGGTGGAAAGTCACAACGATTTATATTATATATAGTCAATTGGTCAACACCTTTAGAGACATTGACTCCAAAGGTGTCCACTTGTCCACTAGAACTGATTAAGCTTCTTGAATGAGAAGTGAAACGTTCTTAAGAAAAGAAGGACATCCAGTTGCCTTAGAGAAGAAAACACGCCTCGGCAGCTTTAAACAGGTTTAACCCACCATAGGTTTATGTCAGGATGCTGCTGCTTTAAAGAGCCAAAGCTTTGCTGTTGGAACCGTGTTTCAGTGTATGAGCACCTTTCCACAAATGTCAACCTGATGAAACCTTCATTAGATAATCGTATATGCAAATCAGTGGAGATAATGTGTGGAATGTAAAGGATAGAACAGAACAACACAACAACTGAGTGAAGCTCCAGTGACAGATGGTATTGTGACCATGTTATGTAAGAAGTTGTTGCTATTAGGAATATTACTGACTGTTATTGGCCAGATTTTCTGGTAGATTATTTTAAACAGTGAGTACAAAGGAGCTGTGGTTCGGATGAGGAAGTCTGACAGAGACGAACGTTGAAGTTGTTCATGATATAAATTAGAGATAGAATACAGTGGTGAAATGTTCTGTAGGGGGGCAGAGGAGTAGAAGGTGGAGACTGCAAAAAGATCAGTTTTGAGCTCCTTTTTGTTTGCTGTGGTGATGGAAAGACTAAGAGATTAGGTTAGACAGGAATCTCTGTGGATCAGGATGTTTGCAGATGACATTGTGGTCTGTGGTGAGAGCAGGGAGCAGGTGGAGAAACATCTAGAGGGGTGGACAAAAGGACAAAAGACAAGGATGAAGACAAGACAGAGCATCTGTGTGTAAATTGGAAGAACTGAAGTGAAACAGTGAAAATACAAGAAGCTCAGTTGAAGAGGTTCTTTAAGTTCTTAGGATCAAACCAGAACAATGGAGAGTGTGGAAAATAGGTGCGTGCAAGCAGGATAGAACAGGTAGAAGAAGGTTTCAGGTGTAATAAGTTCATTCATCAAGAATGAACTAAAAATTGTAGAAGACTGGGGTGAGAGCGGCCATGTTGTTGGTTTAGAAACTCTGATGCAGAGACAGGAGGCAGAGCTGGAGGTAGCAGAGATGAAGATTGAGGTTGGGAGTGACCAGGATGGATAGGTTCAGGAATTAGTCCATCAAAAGAACAGATCATAGTAAATGTTCTTGAGATAAATGAAGGGAAGCAGATTGTGATGTTTAGACACATTAAGAAGAGGAACAGTGATGACGTTGGTAGAAGTGGCACATGTTAATAATATTAGGATAACGTTTTTCAGGGCCTTGTACACAGTTCAATTCTAATCTGATCAAAGAAAACGTTTATTTTATAGTGAGAGATCAAGGAAATGTTCCTTTTCAATATAAAAGCTCTAAATAAATCAGGGGAATGCGCAAATAAACAGAAGTCTACAAAACAGAATCAAATCAAATCAAACTTTATTTATAAAATAGCGCTTCTCATGCATTTCGTGAAGCGCTTTAACATTAAAAACAGAAAACACACAATATTACAGTAAAAACCCAATCCATCCTTCACCCTTCCCACTCCCCTCCGTTAAAACATATGACCCATGGCCCCCACGTACAAAGAATAAAGACTATGTAACTTTAAATAAATAACTAAGCAAACAAGTATGGCTTGGCTCTGCTGTGAGGAAACAGTATTTGGGAATCCTTTCATACCAGGAGCCAGCCTGGCCACGGGAGCATTGCCACAGCGCCCACCCAAACTGGGACAACACTGGGGTCCACTTCACAGCCGTGAAGCTGCAAAGTAAGACCCCAGCTGCCCCAGCAAGGGCAAGAACTGCAGCAACAAGCTCTGACCAGGCCGGCACGCCCTGGCAGAAAAGATCCCCACAAGAAACACTGGGGCTAAAATCATAAGATACTAAAATTAAAGACATAAGATGTATATAAAAACATAAACATGAGAGTAAGATGCATAAAATGAAAATAAATACATAAAATAGCCTATACTAAAACTAATAGACTAATTCACCACTTAAAATCAACTAAAAGCGAAATTAAACAGGTGGGTCTTTCTTGAGCCTTTTCTTAAAAACCTCTACAGTCTCTGCGGCCCTGAGGCTCTCCGGCAGGCTGTTCCACAGACGAGGACCATGATGGCAGAACGAAGCGTCACCATAAGTTTTGGTCTTCACCTTCGGAACAACTAAAAGGCCAGCACCGGAGGACCTCAGGGTCCGCGAGGGTTCATATTTTAAAATAATATCATTTAAATAAGAAGGCCCAAGACCATAAAAACATTTAAAAAACCATTAAAAGAATTTTAAAATCAATCCTGAAACGCACAGGGAGCCAATGCAGCGATTTTAAAACCGGTGTAATGTGTTCCCGTCCTCTGGTCCTCGTCAGAACTCGTGCCACAGAGTTCTGTAGAAGTTGTAAGTTTGAAAGAGACTTTTTGGGTAAATAAAAGCATGCATCAGCACTTCTGTGCTGGCATGAGAGAGGAACGGGCGGACTCTGGCAATGTTTTTGAGATGATAAAATCCTGTCTTAACGACATTTTTAATGTGTGGGATAAAATTTAGCTCAGAGTCAAAAAGTACGCCCAGGTTTCTCACACATTTAGAAGGTTTAAAATTATGAAGATGTGGTAAAATCTTCTTTCTCTTGTCTTCAGAACCGATGATTAGAACTTCAGTTTTGTCCTGGTTGAGCTGTAAGAAGTTTTCTGCCATCCATGACTTTATATCTAAAATACAGTTTAAAAGAGTGTTAACAAGTTCAAGGTCATCAGGAGACACGGCGATGTAAAGCTGTGTATCATCAGCATAGCTGTGAAAGTCAACGCCATGTCTCCTGATGACATCCCCAAGTGGCAACATATATAAATTCAAACGTACTGGACTTAAAATCGACCCTTGTGGAACCCCACAACTTATTTCATGGATTCCTGAAGAGCACGTATCCATTCTTACATAAAAGTGTCGCCCTATAAGGTAAGAGTAAAACCACTTAAGAACATTTCCAGAGAGGCCCACTAGACTCCTAAGTCTGTCTAATAAAATCTGGTGATCTACTGTATCAAAAGCGGCACTAAGAAAAAGACTATCTGAATCCGAACATCAACATGCACCAGCTGCTGTGGAAGCAGTATTTCATGGTAACAACATTAATAGAAAAAAGAATTGAAAAACCCTTATGTATACAGGGAAAAGTAAATAATTAATCACTGAGCAAAGATGATAGATTTGAGCATCAAGAGACATGTGCTTTAAGCAAACCAATAAATGGTTTGGTAAAGGATGAATTGTTCCTAATAAAAAGGCTTTTGATTTAATTTAAACACTTATCTTTACAGCACTCGACAAACTGACTCATTTATTATTGTCAGAATAAAACTGTAGTATTAGAGAAAAGGGATATTTATCAAGTCAGGTCATTAAAACAGATCAATGTCTTCTTTTATTTCCAGCTGTCTGATATCCAGTTATTTATTTTTACCAAAGTCAAAATGTATTACTAAATGAAAATGTTCACGCACAATTTTTTCTAAAGGCATGTTTCCAGCGACAGGTCTTGCAAACACTTACTTATACATAAACGTATAGGGATAAAAGAAGGGTGAAATTACATGGGACCAGGAAGTGCTGTTAACGTGATAAGAGCGAACTATTTGTGTGACCAATTTTTACCAACAGGCAGCTGGTATCCAGCCGTAAAGACACTTGCGACTAGTGTCTTACTAATGTCTGACATTAGGCCACTGTACGACGCCATCACACATACATCACAATTGGGTGCAACTTCAATTAGCGTTCCCAATCCTTCAAAATACAATTAACACATGCACAACAATCGTACGTTCTATTTTCAACAAACCTCAATAGTAAAGCAAGACACATCTGCACCCCTCTTAAGAAGCACCTTAAACTGGCTGCTCCTTTCCATGACCCTCCACAAGCCCAAAAACCCAAAGCACCCGTACCAGTCAACGCCTGTACAGGTGCTTGTGTCTATAGCTAAAAGGTAGACACAGCCATATTGTTTGCATCTGTGAACCATCTATCCTTTTTCCTAAATCTACTTAATTGCTTTCAGGGTGAGGGGTTGCTGGACCCTACTCCAACCACTGTAGGGCACCATTGACTGTATGGGAGAACTAGACTGAGTGTGAAGTCACCCATAGAAAATGGTTTTAAACATTAGAGGCGGGGGCTACATATGTGGCTATAACAGCCACATGCTGTTATAGGCATCTGATTGGTAAAAAAATTGAATAACTTCCAATAAATAAAAAATAGAATTAAAAAATAGAATTATCAATAACATGTTAAAAAATATATCAGAACAAGAATGGTTATTGTGACCAAGAGACTGACTTAGTAACAGCTGTTGATTTCTCTATAGAAGTCTACACGATTTTGGCTTCCTCCAGCCGGTAGGTGCTTCCTACTTGGAAAACAAAGGGAGAGGGGTCACTCAGTCCAGTTCTCATATACTGTACAGTCAATGTTGGGCAACTCAAAAGAGTCTTCATGTAATGTGGAGTTCCTCAGAGCTCAGTTCTTGGACCTCTGTTGTTCAACCCTAACATGGTATAGTAGGTCTGAGCAAGATTTAGGACACTCATGAGATTTTTATTATCGTTATGCCAACAGCACTGAACTTTATGTTGTTCGGTCACCAACCAATCATGGACTCCTTACCTTTACTAGTGGCTTAGAAATTGTAGTTTGTTTGTTTTTAAATTCTTTTTGTATTTTAACGTTTACCTGCAAACCATAAATGAATGGACTAAAGATGTGTAATTATTGACACCCTCTGGGTGGCAAAGTGCTTTACAAAGGTAAAAGAAATATCAAAAGTGTGTTTAAAAATGCAACATGCATTCGAGAAAGATTGTTTTCTTTTTATTTAAGTGAATTTAGTGTGAAAAGTGTGCTTTTCATTTTTCAAATTAGTACACAATATTTCTCATGCAGTATTATAAAGAAATTATTTCAGTTTTGTATCAATTTAAAGTTGATAAAAAATCAAAATCCGGTATTCATGGTCTAGATTTGAGACTTTTTACTTTAACGTTAAAGTAAAAAGTATATATATATATATATGTGTGTGTGGTCTATATAAACTAGAACAGAAGGGGTATACGCATTAAAAATTCTGTGAGGAGGTGTGAAGGATGGGAGGAAGAAAGTCTGGGAGGAATAATGAGCAGCGAGGCGCTGAAGAGGAGTAGGAAGTGAGCAGCAGTCATGACCGCAAACGCTTTGGCCTGCACAAGGTCAAACCCAGAGGGAACAAGCTGCAACTAGTTTTGAATATACAAACAACATGTTTTTTTTTATTGTTTCAGAAAACAGCAGCAAAAAGGGGAGAAAAGTTGAGCTCTAAGTTGATCTGTGGTGAAATTTGTTTAATTTAAACCGCTTCTATGAGAAAGGGTCAGCAGAGGCAGCATCACTCCGGGAAGACCAGTGCAGAAAGAAAAGCGGACTTTCTTCAGAGTTGCCCGCAGCAAAAGATTCACTTTAACATATATGTTTGCTGAGCAGCGAACAAGAACCCCGCTAAACCCCCCCCCACACACGAGCAGTCGCTCTGTGACGCCTCAAACTCCCTTTACTGCTGATGACTTTGAACATTTCTTTCTGGAGCAGAAAGACTGATGGACCTCTGGGTTCTTTGTCTGAGTCTCTGCTGGTCTTCCTCTGAACACAAACGTCTGATTAACTTTAACTTTAACTAATTTATTTGGTTTGTTTAGCTGGAGCTTCCCTTCAGCAGATTTCAGTATGAAGAAGCGTCCTGTTGGACTTACCTGGAGATGAAGAAATCTTTTGTTTTGTGTGGAGTCTGGCTTTTGCACATTCTGAAAGAGCAGGAATTTCTGAAGCTATCTTCACACCGCCCTTGGCAACAAGCATTCAAGTGACCACTTCCAATTCTTATAAATGTGCTAAATGTTGCAAGGCTTCCAACATTTAGCACATTTATAAGACCATTTTCAGGCTTTACATCAGGTGGGGCCCGGGGGTGAAATGTGGCCTGTTACACAATTTATTCTGGCCCGCAAAACTGGAATAATTTATACAGCTAAACTTTATTAGTAGCTGTGCTTCCATTGATTAGGAAATAGCCCAAACTGGATTTGCGATAATAAATTTGCCTAATGGAAACAAAAAATGTTTTTCTCATTTATTTAAAAAATGTTTTTTGCACTTGGAGGAGGTGGTTTTTGAGGCATATCGAAATTGACATATTTCACAAAAATGCAATTTTTTTTGTGCGTGAAATGAGTCACATGACCAATAACCGGATACCACTGGCTGCCTTGGACATTCCTTGGGCGCCACAAGAGATCCTACAGCATCTCACAGCTCATTAAAGGTTGAGCGTGTCATGAGGAATTGTTGGATCCACAGCTCCTCTGTAAAACCACCAACCACATCTACCAAAATGGCTTTATTGGTAGCCGCTCCCATGTGTAAGGAGCTCGCCACTCTATGGCCTGAATAAGACGCTAACGTCTCCTTTGATTGATGATGATGAGCGCTAGTGCCGTGACAGAAATTTGAATGTGTCTGCTGTAACTTAAAGTATTGTTCACATTGTCACCATGTTTTTAAATGACTTATTGTGTGAATTGGTTCTGGTTTATTTGCATAATTACGATATAATGGAGATGGTGTAATTGTGAAATTGTGTTTCTTTGACATTTCAACAATTTCTATACATTTTTACCTATGTGTAAAGGAAACGCAGCAATTCCCGGAAGTGTCAAGAGCAAGAATCACGAGATTTGTACAGCTATAACATTTTGCACCAAGCCTCTTCCATCGGGGACATGCACTAGTATCAGGAAGCAAAAGTCCAGTATCCCCGAATCATTGGGAAACTACTTTAAAACCCACTTGTTAACTTATTGAATACATGAAGACCCGTTTCTAAATGATCAGTAGATCCTAACCAACTCACCCGCTCCTGCGTCCCAAACTTCCCATCAGCCACCAGGTGTACCTCATAGGTGAAGTTCATGCTCATAGCCAGCTTGATGAGCAGGTCAATGCAGAAGCCATAGCAGCACTGAGGGACGATGGGTTGACCTGTCCACACAGGCACAGTCACAGACACACTTCAGTTGACTGTTTGCCAAAGCTGTAGGTCCTCACAGCAGGAGCTGAGCGCTCTGTGTACCTGGTGTGGTCCCATTGGGTCCAGTACAGATCACTTTCTTTATCAGGACTCCATTAACCGTGTATTCTTCTTTGCACGTTCCGTCGCTCTTTGTTGGCTTCACATAAACAAAAGGTTCCTGGTGGATGGTCACAATCTGAGGACACACAACACAAAAATAAAACACAAAACCTCTCACTACTGCAGGTAAAATTCTATGAGAAAAATAAAACCAAAAAAAAAAAGACTGAGCAGAAGAATCACCTTCAGTTTGGTTGACATCTGGTATCCCACTGGTTTCTCAGTTTCTCCTCCAGGCCAGATGATCTTCCTCTGAGGATTCATCACAACCTGGAACACAAAAACAAGCAAACACAGTTGTAATGTTGCTGCAGGCACATCTCATCGAGACTAAAAGACAACATCAGAAAGGCATCTGTGTATGCATATTTCAGGAGGAGGGAGGCTTTGAGGCAGACTGCAGCACAGGTTTGTGCAGGGCAGCTCATAGTGAGGCTGGAAATGTCTCTGAACACAGCTCTTGTCTGTCGTGGTCAATAATCAATGACTGTGCAAACAATCAGAACCTGCTGGGTCCTTCTGACCCTGTACAGCTCCTGATAAATGGTTCGGGTGGAGGATGCTCGTTTTCTTGTCCTGTTGACATGTCTTGGTATGGACATGTGTATACAACCTTCTTTATTTACTTTTATTTCAGGTTTAACTCAATCTAAACTTTTTAACTTTGAAGAAACACCTTGTAGTTTGATTTCCTCCATCAGGTTTTCATGGTGCTTGCCTTCTACGGTAGTAAAACCTCTGGCTGGATAAACATTTATGTCTTCATCCTGGTGTGTGTCCACCTGAATGCACATCTGTATGCACACCTGCACAGTTTCCTGCATACACACCTAAGTACATACTGTATCTTGATGTGCATCCAGCAGACTGTACAGGTGTGCATGCACTATGCAAGTGTGTGTCCAGGTGTACATAGAGATAGGTATTTAATTTTGAGTGTGTATCAAGGTGTGCAAGCAGATGTACGTTCTAGTGTGTATGCAGGTGTGCTTGCAGATGTGTTTCTAGGTGTGTATTCAGGAGACTGTGCAGGTGTGCATCCAGGTGTAGGAGCTGAGTTGTACCTGGGTTCCGTTGAAGATTCCGACCTGGACAACACGGCCTGGTTTCTGCTGATAATTCAGGATGCTATAGGTAGCAAAGCGCCGGTCTCCATCGTCATTAAACTCAATTCGGCCCGTCAAGCCATCAGGGTACTTTGATGACATCAGCACTCTGGGAAGCCAACCAAAAAGCAGGAGAGCAGAATTGTTGTGATCTACATTTCTTAAATTTGAGACTTTAAAATCTTTTTGATCCAACAATAAATCTATTGTAGATAACATGCACAAGGGAAATGCAGATCAGGTCTAATTTTGGACACACTAAACGATGTAGGATAAAATGGCAAAATGATTAACAAAAGGTTTGAAAAAAAATTAATATATGTATTGTTAAAATAAAAATAAAAGTCTAAAAAAGGGCAAAGTTCAAAGCAGCTTTGGCAAACAGTCGACCTTGTGGGTTCCTATGCACCACCACCAATTCTTTTGTTTATTTCGATATTCTCTTTCTTTGGTCACAGTGAAGATCTGCCTCTCTTTATAGTTTTATTATGCAAATTCATCAAAGAGAAAGGAGTACATCATATGAGTTTTCTTTCTTTAGCTCCCTCTTATAACAAATAAGATACATATTTCTTTCATTTTTGTTGATAAAGAAAATAAACAAGGAAAACAAATTGCATTGAGCAGAAAAAAAGACATCAGAATTCAAACGTGAACTGCTCTTCATAGCCCTATGTTAGTTCAATGCTATTTAGGAGATTATAAGACTCTTAAAAGCTCTGCTGCCATACTGGGTTAGCTCCTAGTGATGCAAATACAATGTTTATGACTGCAGGTAATGTTCTGGATGCTGATGACATCGGACAGCACAAACAAGAATCTAGCTTGACCGATGGTTTATTTGGGTCACCCAGAGGCGGGGGGGGGCAGGAGCGACAGGGAGGTTTATTATCCCAGTTGTGTCACTCTGACTCCGCTGAATACTGATCAGATCAGTGAAGTGTGAGGCGTGCGTTCTCGTTATGAGCTGAGGGAAACGAGTCCACACTGAGACAAAAACACAGAAACCGAGAACACACTCAGCGTGGCTCATTAAACCTGACACCACAGAGGAAAACAAGTGTCAAGTCGGTCTGACGCACAATTACACATAAATCTGTTTTCACTGATTCATAATGTTTCAAGATATTATTAGCCCTTTATTAGCACCTTTTTTTTAAACTTTTCCTGTAGGGTTGTTACAATTCCTTTTAACAACAATTTCATTGATATATGTCATAACTTGTGGTTGACATTACGATTCATAGTCAATATTGGTACATTTTGAACGATCCTATAGGATCCAGGACATTGTTATCCAAAATTTCAAACAGTGGGACTAAGAGATAAATGGGTGCTGAGCAGTGCTGGTGACGTTTTCCAAATTCCTTGTATTTCTTGCACAACAATCAAGTGTAAATTCAATATGTGTCCAAACAAGTTGTTGTGATGTGTGCGCTTTTCCTTTCTTCTGCAGGAGCTGGGTGGAGAGTTTGATTTTCTGATCTGCCTCCCTCTACCATTCCCACCTGTGACTCAGCTGTAGTTTATTCTCCCTCATCAGGACTCCAGTTTATGAGCCTTACCCTTTTCATTCACTAGTTACCAGATGGGCCACAGACAGAATCTATCTTCACCCTTCTGGATGCTCGGCTCCTGACATGACCTGCCATCCAATCTGCCCCAGCCCAGCCCAGCCCCCTTCTCCTAGTTAAGACTTCTGGTCAAAATAAACAATTAAACCTTCATAGAGAAGGAGCATAAGGTCAAGAATCTGCAGAAAATCCAGGTCCTAAAATTAGAAATGAGGCAAGAGAAACATCTACAAGAGCCCCCGCTGCCATAGACCAGGAGGGAGCAGGTCACATCTTGCAAGCGTGAGCCGCATCTCAAGAAACATGGAAGTTTATTAGGATAAAAGTGTCAGCTAGACTTGTTTGCTGGTTCTAGTCCTAAAGACACAATTTCCTGTACTCAAGTACAATTTTCTTTGCTTGTCTTAGAAAAGTGTCACACTCACTCCATTAAGTTAGGGTACACACCAAGCTCACGTAAGGATCATTACAGGTGGTTTGGCATTGATTTTTATGCCAGATGCCCTTCCTGACACAACCCTGTATTTAATGGGGAACATCACAGGGAGACCCGCCCCTTTGTGGCTACATAGTTTAGGCAGCAGCGTGAAGCGTCTAGGCTAAGGAACCACACTGGATTAAGCTCATTGCGCGCCCTGTTTAAGGTTAAGATTCTACTTTACAAATCATCACAGCTCTTAATAAGAAGCAAAAGAAAAGCAAACCTTTGACATCTGTCATTGACAACCAGAGTTCCAATACAAAGTGTTAAGGTGGACTTTTGTCATTGACCAAATACCTCATTTCTGCTCCATTTTACAAATACATTATTTAAACGCCATTCAATGTGATTACCTGTTTTCTTTTTTTTTTATTTCACCATGCTGTCACATTCAACTTATCTCAAATCAAACTCATCCATCCACCCATCCATCTGTCCATCCATCTTAAGGACCCGTTGAATTCCTTTCAGGGTCACAGGGTTGCTGAAGCTTACCCAGCAAATGCCAGGTCTGTTGCAGGGCCACACAACCACACACACACTCACATGCACCTCATGTTTAACATCTAAATTATTTTGAAGCTGGAAGAACATTTTAGACTTGTTAAACCTATCAAACTGCAAAAATCACAACAAAAAGGCAAACCACCACAATTCCACCAAGATGAAGGACAAAGATAAAATGAGGCAAGTTCATGCAAATTGTCTTAACATTTAAAACATGTGATAGATGGGAAACATAAAAGTCAGACTCAGAACTGATCATAGCCTGAAGGCTGTTCACTGACCTTTTGAAAAGCGGGCCGGTTCTCCAGATATTGGTGTTTCCTACGCATCCTCGCGGGGGCTCTGTGATGTTCTCTTTCTCAAACAATTCCTGCAGAGACTGAGCAACCACGGCGACGGCGTCCGCAATATGAGCCGACTCGTTCTTTCCGTTGATCAGTTGGAGGCCCAGCAGGCCTGTGCCGCACACAACACACACACACAGCATGAAGTCACACACTGTCCTCATTCACAGTCTGATTACACACGTTCACACTCCACTTTGAATTCACAGAGGTATTTTAAAAGTGCTCCAATAATTAAAACACGCAAACACTTGGGGCTTCAGGCGTTGGGTCAGTGTTGAGTACCACCAAACTGCATGCTGGGAGTTCACTCTGACAATCACAGCCGTTTGTCTCGGCACAGAAAAGCCCCTCTGAGACACTCGGAACTGTGGCTGGTGCTTTTCTTCACCAAAAACAAGTCACACTGCAAAGAGAAGTCTGCACTCTAGCTGAGCACCAACAGATGGCTAATCCTGTTAGCATTCCCCACCAGTGATGAAAGTCAGGCAAGGAAAAAATCCCTGAACTTTTGTTTGAGCGATATGGTGGGCACAGAGCGAAATTTTGGAAAAATACGTGGTCTTAGATGCATTCTGGTGCATTCTGGCAGCTAGTTATTCACTTCTTTATCAAGAAACTAAGACTAATTGGAGCATCATGATTTGTCATTCAAACCCCTAGTTTGACTCTCCATTAAGGACTTGCTGGTCCTAAAAAAGAATTTGGAAAATTGCTCAAAGTAACACAATCCTACAATCTACGCTTTTCCTTAAAGCTGCAAAACATACAATATATAAAGTATATAAAGTGTCTACTTAAGTAAAAATCTGCGGTGCAACCACTTCCTCACCCAACAATTCTTTGCCGTTCTTGTGCCCATTGCTCTTCTTTAATGATTAGTTAAGCAAGCACAATGTTTTGTTTTCTTTGTATATTTCTCAACATCAACCGCAACTCGTCAATTTCTCAGGTCTCGGAGTGGCTACAGTGCTATCAACGCCTTGATGAGTTTGGTGCAGCATCCATGCCGTCTCCTCATTTATATAGAGGACCCACAACGTTCAGGCTCTCTAAATTGACGTCTGATCATCGCTGGGCCCCCAGCCCATGTCAACAGCCCTCACCGAGCGCCCGCACTGCTACCGTACAATTTCTAACAATCAGACGGTGGCAGTGGGACGGCGGAACGGGGGCACTGGGGTGGCTAGAGGGTGGCAGTCTGAAATCGACTGACCATCAGACAATTATGGGGACCTTGTAGACCCGGCTGTCACTGGACTGCAACCTCCAAATGTGCCTGGGCGGCCACTGACCACTGTCAAGAACCATCCGGTCGTCGTTAAATTTAAACCTTTTCTTAAAACCTCTGCAGTCGTCTCGTGGCTTACCGTCTCCCAATTACAAATGCTGCCATGGGGCACATGCCAACTTAGTTGGAAAACCTGGGGAACATCTAGGTTGCAGCGCGGTGGAATTTTGGCATACAGTATGTGACTGTAGACAAAAACAATACAAAACCCTCCTACAATATAGAATATCCTCCCCGTCACATTTGACCGAAATTAGAAGAAATTTACTCAAATTTTTTCGATTTATATAAGTAAACAAGTTAGTTCCTTTAAGGGCACCACTTAGAAAGAGCTTATCATGTACTCTCTTACCTAACACCTTTCATCAGTCTAACTAAAACATTTGACAAAAAAACGACAACTTCTTTACTATGAAAGCCAAACGTTTCGTGAATATCATTGTAGCTAGAAAGAACCAGAACGTGAGGAATGCTAACATTGTAAGCTAACTGCTGCTCTGATCGCTCCCACTGTGAATCCAGAAACTCTTTCTTCGTAATGTGACAATTATGCAGAAGCCCAGAGAGAAAACCTTTTAATACTATGTTCATTAATTTCTTACTTATTTATATTTATATTTACTGCAAACTAAAATTTTGTGTAATTCACTAGCTTTGTCAGGTTAGCTTACCAATTATGTAGAAAACAAGAGAAGGAGCATCTTTTTAACTAAAATATGTAGAAAAATAAAAATTAAAAAAGTATTTATTTTCCAGAGTAAAAAATAAATACATTTGTATGATCTTTTTACACAGACTATCTATATTTAAGTCTTTTTTTGTCTAAATCTTTTTTTTTATTGTTTACTGCCAGAATAAGAAGAAAAAAAACACAGCATATATCTAGACTTCCAAATAGCAGATTATAAATACAAAGTTAAGCTTAGTTATATTGAGTGTTCAAGAGATTGAAGAAGCAATAAATGTAATTTTTGAAAAATACCTTAAAACTATACCTGCAAGATTTGATCTCTTAGCTTCTGCACAAAAGCTCGGTGAAGAAAAACAACATAGAAAAATTCAGAATGTCACAGATCTGCTTTATAGGTTTCTTTCAAGGAAGAGCTGGAAATAAAAAGAGGAAACTGGGCAGTCTGAGTCAGTCCAGCATGAACTACCACTGATCGGTGGTTTTGTGTTGACAGAGCTGCTGCTCTTTGTGTAGCTGCTGTGACAGCTTGACAGATTGTTGTTTCCATCTTTCTTAAAATAGCCCTCACCGGAGTGTTCGGTGGGACAGTCCAGCCACTGGGGCAGGATTCTGACCGGTAACTCTTCAATGTTTTTACGATCTGTCAGTCATTTTCAGGCCCAAACTCGTGATCTGCTAAAAAAAACTGGGTCAGATCTTCAGCCGTTTGCATCAACAGTTGTACATTTGAAAAATCCAATTGAAGAAAATTAGAATAAACGTAAAAATCAAACATCTTCATTTTAGGATATGCTCTGAATTGGAGCAACGTTTCAGAATTACAAAGTTTTTAGAAGCAGCGGCTAGCATTTTTTTATTTCTAGAATATTTTTTTCTAGAATATTTTGGAAAATTTGAACTGAGTGGCTGAAACGTGAAGATTTCCCCCTCAAAAGAAACCTTCAACCCGCTGTACCCGAGACAAAACCACCGGATTGCGCTCTCATTGCACTTTCAGAAAAATGACAGAGGATTTTTGGTGTCAGGAAGGTGTGCAGAAAAATCACTTCATTTTTATCAGTGCAGCAGCCGGCAGGTAAGGTTGTTTTTGGAGCAAAAACGACTGCAACAGTGAGGACTGCCGATTACTCAGCAGCCAGATGGGATTTGTGAGCAGTATGGAGCTTTTCTACACAGTCATGGGTGGATTTCACAGAAAATTCTTTCATATCATCTTTTAATCATTTTTAAAGACTACTGTTATACTTTAGTTAAGACAGTCACTTCCTATTATGGTGTCTGAACCATATAAGGATCAACTGATATTCTATTTTTTTTAAAAATTGAATGATAATTGTGGTAATAAATTAAAATCTTTTGCATATTTTTTAAGGAATTCCTTCAGACAACCTTAGTTCTAAATGAACGGTTTATAAATAAACTTTATTGAATTATTAATCATCACATTTTTTATCACAAATGCACAATACTGGAGTTTTGAATTTATCTTGCAGACATTTTACTTAAAAAACTTTTCTGTGCATCTTTTTCAAATAAAACTACACAATTAAGAAGGGAATACCATTTTTTAACCATTTTTTCATAGCTGTGAAAAACAAATATTCCTTTTTAGATTCCTGAAAAAAACTACTCGTAAATGTTTAAACCCAACGTTTAACGAAGTTATGACTGGTTCAGTTACAGAAGAAAAGCCTTCTAAAGTAGACATCAATTCGGGAGACCGGCCAAATACTGTTGTGATACCATCATGACTGGCAGCACATCTGAATTACAGTTTGATTTTTTTTTTCTTAAATAAAAAAGACTGTTGTCTGCAAATCATACCATGCTATGAGTTGTACTTTATATATCATTAGCTGCATTTCATTGATTATGAAACTACACTTTTTAACTGTTACCAATCAAATGGTGAATAAGCTATTCTGTTGGGGTTATATGTTTGTAAATCTGACATCAGTCCCTCACCAGCCATGAACCTCACAGTAAGCCATGAGGTCTAAGCATGTTTTTTGAAGGAGATAGACTAAAAGTACAGTTATAATGTATTCCTTTAGTTTAGGTTTAAATGGAGAGTAAAGTAAAACCAAAAAAAGAAAGTTGAATTCTGTACCTTGTTTAAACCTGATTTCTGACAGAGATTACCTCCTCTACAGCTTTAGACTTCATTGTCAAGGCTGTAAGCTTTTTGAAATTGCCAGGTTTAAAAAAATGACATTTAAAATTTCAATTGAATGGTTTGTTGTTACTTTAAAAACCAAAATGACCAAATGATCATATTGTGCATTTGTGGAAACACGTGTCTTTACAGATAAGACGTCACCTGTGATGCTAAAAAGAAAAGAAAAGAAAAAACACTTTTATTTACATTTTTTTCTTATCATTGATCAAATCTGAGATGGAAAAAAAATATTTCTACTAAACGTCTAATCTAGACGACAAGTTAAAGACCAACGGAGATCCTTTCTGGATTCCATAATTCCTTCAAAAAATTCTCTGGCTGACTGAGAAATCTGCAGGATTATCAAACCCCGCCCCCTGCGCTTATGATACAGTGGGCGGGGCCTCTACTGACCAGTGGTTAAAAGGGCAAAGCATCAAGCAAGAGAGAAAAAGGCAGTGGAGGGTCTTACCAGTGTTTGGGCACGCGTCACGGTTACCGCAGCAACACTAGCTGTTACCCTCCCTCCCCCCGTGACACACACACACCCAGAGAACCCCAACAGACCCCACCCCCACCCCCCCCTTCCTGTGTGTCAGCCCATGTGATTGTGTACTGTGAAAACGGGCGGGCGGACGACACACACTATAGAAGATGAAACAAACAAAAAGATGTTAGACACATTTAAGCCACACAAGTTGAAAAACAAGCCAGAACAGAAACTGAGCAGTTCAGAACCTTTAAACATGCCTCTGCTGTTCGGCAATGTTTAAACGTTCAACCAGCAGTCAGAAAACCAGAGAGAGACACCAAGACGCCGAGAAGCTAACTGACAGTGACAAGGTTTAGCTTCCTTCATCCAAGACCTACAGCTCTACCAGAGAGAGGCAGAGAGACATAGAGGAAGACATAGAGAGAGAGAGAGACATCAGCTGTGCTTCCATCCACCACTTCAGCGGAAATATTAGTCATATGAATGCTCCTAATATTCAGCAGAAGTTCAGACACAATCCTGACAAACTGTCACATCATCAGCAAAGTTCCCTGCAGTTTATCTCTGGTTTCCAGATGACCGTACGTCTGCTCACCGTCAGCCAGAAGAACTGGATCAACAAGGTTCTGCGGCAGCTTCTGAGCCCTTATTACAACCCGTTTTCCTGCTGACGTAAGGAACTTCATTCTGAACTCTAAACCGAGTGTTGCAAATACGGAAATCACAGCAAGCCTCACTCTTTCACAGTGTTTTAAATGTAAAAATCAGCATTTCTGTGGTTTAAAGATTGAATTCTTCAAGTTTGACAGAAGATTTGTATTCTTTCTTTCTTTTCCTTAATGTCAAACATAAAAACAGAGAAAGGGGTTAATATTTTTGGTTAAAAATGGATCTGTAAAATAAATATGATTAATTATGTATAAAAGAAGCTCAATCATTTGGGACAACACTTAATCAAACACTACTAATGCCGCATAAATAAATAATTTGTAAAATCAAAAACTACATTTTACTATATTTTATATTTACTATGTGGCATGCTAAAACAATATTTGATACAATACTGTTTAATTCTTCATTTTTTGGCATGAATCAGTTCATTTTCCCTTTTCCTAAAACTTTTCATCATTTAACTAAACACTTTAAGAGATGTCTTTTACATTTTAAGCTTTCTTTCGGTGAATATTTAAGCATTTTGAAATGAATTTGTCAATTCCTGTACGCTGTCTTGAAAATTATTAAAGTAGTTATAGAGTGTTAAGGAAAAAGTAATGCTAATAAAAGCCTTATAAAAGCAATATAAAATAAATTCTGAATGAAAACAATGACAATTCACAATGAGAGCCAGTACTGACATCCAACTTCCTGTTGGATGATTTTCCTCTGGAATCTGGCCTGTGGCAGCCTGTTGGGGAGCAGCTTAATAAAATGTTTGCATCTGACATCATTAGAGCTGTTTGTGCTCATTGACTGTATAGGAGAACTGGGTTGAGCAAGTGTGACGTCACAGCCAGAAAACGGTTTATTTCAGGCTCCAACCAAATGAAGTCAACTCATTTAATTTTATTCCAGTACGGATGCCGCCATGTTGGAACCAGAAATTCTCAGAAGTCCACAACCCTATTACTTGAAAGTAAAGGGAGAATCTGTTTCTCGTCCAGCTTTTGAAATGTTTGAGTGGGTACATACTTTTATCGAGGCATCTGATTGGTCAGTTTAGAACTGGAATAACTAGCAACAATGAATATAAAAAAGAGGATTATCAAGAACATGTTAAAAAGATATCAGAGCAAGAATGGTTGTTCTGACCAATAGAATGACTGAGTAAAAGCTGTTTATTTCTCTATGAAAGTCTATGGAGTTTTGGCTTCTTGTTGCAAGCAGGTACTTCCTGTTTGGAACATGAGGGCGCAGGAGTCACTCAGTCCAGTTCTCATATACAAGCAATGTTTGTGCCTCTGTTATTGGACATGTACTGGTAAAAAAGACTAACAAAGGGAAAGCAAACAGTTGAACCTCAACTTGACACGGCCATGGATGTAAAGCCTTATCTTCACCTAATCAACTCTTTCCTCCCAAACTAGTTTACCATCCATGTTGTTTCTGAAAGAGCCCTAGGCTTCTGTCGTAAAGACTTTTAGGAGGAGCTGGATGGAAGCACGGCTGCAGACAGACCTGAAGAGAGGAAGCGGAAGGCTGAGGGAAAAAACAAAGGCCTAACATACCGTCTGGAGCTTCGCTCAGAGCTTTGCCGTTCATCTCCCTCTCCCCGACCAGCCACACGTAACCAGAGCCGGTCATGTTGAGCTGCCGGGCTGCCTTGTAGACCGCTGCAGCCTCGTCCTCACTGCACTTCCACAAACATGCACACAAACACAGACATTTGTACAGGTTACCTCATGACCCCTTTCAGACATTTTAAGTTTTATTGATTCTCTGAATAAGTCAACTAATAAACTACATCCACACATCAACCCTTAATCTAACACAAAGCCTAGAAATGTCCTTCTGCTGCATTAAGGCTGGAAAAAGGGGCCTGATAAAGACAATGAGTATAACGGTTGTAAAAAAAGTAACAAATGTCTGTTTGTAATTTATTAGATTAGATCCATTTGCGGAAAGAATTATCTTTCAGATGCCACCAGCTGGCCTACATGTGTTCTGCAGCCACAGCCACATTAACTAACTTTTAGGTATTGCACACATCTTGCCAAGCAATCGCATGAGACAACTTTTATTGATGCTTTGTAATGCATTAAGAAAAGTTAAGCAATAATTAGTTAAATGCAAAATAATCAATTAAGTAATACACTTTATTTAATAGTTAATTATTGATTAATAGTTCATTAACTAACATAAGTAAAGGAACCCTTATTGTAAAGTATTACTAAATTTATTTTTCTCAACATTTTGTGGGAATAGATCAAACGAGAGAGTTTTTACTAGTACTTCTTAAGCCATAGTTTATTGTATGATCCGTACTTAGATGCGGTGGGTGTGGCCACAATGTGTGTCCTTTTAGTTGATGCATCAATACTTTCTGTGTGGCCTTGTAACATTTATTTATGAATTTGTTTGTAAAGTTTGGTTACCTTCCACAGATAATTTGGTTACTTTTGGTTAGTATCGTAGTGGTTTATGGACTGGCAAACCATCAGGCTGTATTGTGCCTTTGCCCAAAAGTTGCTGGGACAGACTTAAGCAACCCCATGATCCCAAAGGGGATAAAGCGGGCTCAGAAAATGGATGTTTCAATGCTTTGGGGAAAAACATACTTTATTCTTTGTGTAGTTTTTGTAAAAGGTCTTCATATTATGGTTCCTCCTTCTGTTGGTTAGGACTGTACCATTTATTAAATATAGGCAAACTCCACGCTAATTTTAGCTGTATTTCTCTAATAAATTGTCCAACATTCATCATGAATTAACAATTGTGTTTAGCACTCAATTCATTGTGATTTTATGAATATATGTCACACATTTATTTGCTTCCAACTAGTTGTGATATTTTGGATTATATTGCTATAGCAGTTAATTCTGGATCACTGTGATCATGTGTGCAGAAGGTTAGCTCAATCATTAGAACAGGTCTTAAGAGGATAACGTCCTACAAAAACAGTCCAGTAAGATACATTAATTTTTTGTCATTTAATATATCAGATACAAGATAAATTACTTTAAATCGCGACATGCACTATTTTTCCCAAATCATTGACTTATCTGCATATACAAGCACCAGCATTTAACCAACATCTTATTTGTAATCAGGCTTTAACATGAACCAACATTTGAAGCCTTATCGTCTAAACCCCTTTGGTAGAACTCTGGGGGAGTGTTCATGCAACAGTTATGACCAGACTTCCAGAAGCACATTTGTGAGGTAAGACAAGCATGTCAACCAAGAAGATCTTCGCTCCAATCTGTTCTTAAGATGTCAAGTTCTTCAACACTCATTGTTTTGTACCCTGGTTTTCGTCCCAGCTAAGTTAGAAGGATGTGATTATCTCGTGACGTGCTGAATTATCCTGAGTTCCTTTCATGAGGGACTTCACCAAACTTTTAATAGTGCAGTAAGTAGGGCTGCACGATATGAGGAAAACTTGCGATATGCGATATTAGTGATCAATATTGCGATAACGATAAATTTGCGGTAAATAAACAAATAGAAAAATAAACAAAAACATAATTCCCATTTCATTGCAACAGTTTAAAAATTATACTCCAAATGACCCTCATCGACATGGGGGACAAACATCTAACATAACAGGCCTCCATCTGATTGGTCAACAATGGGAAGGCGTCCATCTGATTGGTCAAAGCATAAAGGGATTTATTTGATTCATTAAATGCTTCAAGCTGCTAGAAGATTGTTTTAACACATTTTGGGTTTGCGATTTATTGCGATATTTGCCATCTTTTGCGATATGCATATTGCAGAGCTGGATATTGCGATAACGATAAATTTGCGGTATATTGTGCAGGCCTAGCAGTAAGATATTGTTCCGGCAATCACCAAACCCAAGTTTGGAGGTTTGTGGTGGTCAAATGCCTCTGGACATGGGTTTCTGCCTTTCCCAATTGTTTCCATTTTGTTATACCATTGATAGTTGACGAAAGAATATACCTGTGACAGGTGACATCACAGAATAACCCTGAAGTTCACTGCACTCTTGAGAGTGACCCACTCTTTCACAGATGCTCATACAAGCTCTCTGCATGCCTTAGTGGACAATTTCATACACCTGTGGCCATGGAAGCAATTGGAACATCTCAATTATTTGGATGGCTGAGTCAGGACTTTTGGTAATATAACACCCATGGAGGGCTCCCCCAACACCAGTGACTAGTCAACCATCATGAAAGGGTTTTCTTTACAGGAAGTGGCTTGCCAGCCCCAGAGTTCCTTATTTTATTATTGAATTAAAAGTGTTCATAGTTATACAGTGAGGCAAAAAAGTATTTAGTCAGCCACCAAATGTGCAAGTTCTCCTACTTACAAAGATGAGAGATGCCTGTGTTTTTTATCATAGGTATACCTCAACTATGACAGTCAAAATGGGGGGGGGAAATCCAGATAATCACATTGTTTGGTTTTCAAAGAATTGATTTGTAAATTATGGTGGAAAATAAGTATTTGGTCAATAACAGAACTTCAACTCAATACTTTGTTTTAAACCCTTTGTTTGCAAATGACAGCAGTCAAATGTTTTCTGTAAGTCTTCACAAGGTTTTTACAAACTGTTGCTGGTATTTTGACCCATTTCTTCATGCAGATCTCCTATAGAGCAGTCATGTTTTGGGGCTGTCACTGGGCAACACGGACTTTCAACTCCCTCCAAAGATTTTCTATGGGATTGAGATCTGAAGACTGGCCAAAAACTCAGTGGTCTTGTATGTCTTCCATTTTCTAATAATTGCTCCCACAGTTGTTTTCTTCACACCAAGCTACTTAACTATAACAGATTGAGACCCAGCCTGGTGCAGGTCAACAATTTGGTTTCTGGTGTCCTTAGACAGCAGGTCTTGGCCATAGTGGAGTTTGGAATGGGACTGTTTGAGGTTGTGGATAGGTGTAGTTTATATAGATAATGAGTTCAAACAGGTGCCATTCTTACAGGTAATGAGTGGAGGATCCTCTTATAGAAGACGTTACAGGTATGTAAGAGCCAGAAATCTTGCCTGTTTGTAGGTTACCCAATAGTTGCTTTCCACCATAATTTGCAAATAAATTCTATAAAAATCAGAGTGTGGTTTTTCTCTTTATGCCTCTCATAGTTGAGGTATATCTATAATTAAATTACAGGCTTTGCTCTTCGTTTTAAGTGGTAGAACTTGCATAGTTACTGGCTGACTAAATTATTTTCCCCCCACTGTATTTAGCTGTTTGCTGTTAACTATCCTGAATCCAACAACACCAACATCATTGCTAAAGTCCCAGTAACCATAAAAGTGTTGCCCACCTTGCTGAGAGGATAATAACTCTGGCCTCCAGGTCTCTGGCTTCCAGCAGTAGTGCTGTCAGGTTGGTGTCCTGGTTGAACAGCAGAACTTTCTCTGCCTGGTAAACCATGGCGCCAATGGACCAGTACCAGCGAGGAAGGACAGGAAGAAACACGGCAAAACAGAACACCAAAAGATATATCATAGGACATGCATCATGAGCTCTCCATCCATAGAGCCTCCTGCCCCCATACCACCCCTCCCCCCCAAGCCTCGACCATGCTCCCTCGCAACCACGCTACCACAAGAGAAGGGGGAGGGGCAAAAAATGGAGGCAAAAAGTGTCTAAGATTTGCTGAACTGAAAGTAAACTTAAAGTCAAAGCCTGAATATAAAGGAGGGGCAAAAAGTTGTGCATGGTGTGGTGGCACATGCAAACTGAGGCGCTTTCAAGACTTCAACCAATCAGGGACGTGCATGTTAGAGAGCACTGATGCAACCGCAAACCAATAAAAAAAAATAAAAAAAAACGTCGAGAAGAGTGAGGAAAGAAAATTAGGTGAAGCAGGTAGGAGGAAGAGGTTCATTTCCCAAAAAAAAAAAAAATTATGTTGCAGAGAAGTGAGGGGATCCTAGGGGGCAGTGTTCCTCAGATATCTGCAGAGAGCCAAGCATCAGCCTGGCTGCATGCAACCCTTCACAGGGAAAAGAAGAAAAAAAACTCAGAGGAAGAAGGAAGGAAGGAAGAGGAAGGGCGTCTCTCCTGCTAACGTGAACCCATTCTCAGTGTGCAGGAATCATGAAAAATCAAAGAAAGAAAATAGATGGTTGATAGAAGACGTGCCACCAGGATAAAAGTCTATCTCTGGAGCTGGGTTGGATTCTGGGCGGGTGGGCAGGGCTGACTGGTGTTTGCCTACTACCGGACGAGCTCAGAGATTGGTTGGGCGGCGTGCATCATTTCACCATGCAAGTTTATACCTTGGGTGTTCTCCTGAAGTCAAAGTTCTGTTGGTCGAGGTTTTCATAGTTCCTGTTTTTAGTCTGATGAGTAATGTGCACAGAGAAAACATGCAGACACAAGAAGATTATAGACAATCGCAGCAAAGCATCCAACAAATGATTCCTTTTATTGTTTGTTACAGGTCCAGAGTGGCAAACACATCAAAGACTGTCCACCTGTCCAACAGAGCTGTCCATCTGTCAGTCCAACTGTCTGTCAGTCTATGGCAGTGTTTCCAAACCCTGATCATCAAAGCCCTCTGACCTGTATGTTTTCTATCCTGCTAAAGCACACCTGACTGTAATTATTGAACGGTCTCTAAAAAGGCTGTTAAGATTAATCAGGTGTGTTAGAACCTGGGTTAGGAAACACTGCTTTGTGAGACCATTTGTTTGTCCGGTCCATTATTAGGAAAATGGTTCTATATTTCTATGTGGTAAATGGTAAATGGCATATACTTATACAGCTACCTTCCTTGAAAGCCCAAAGCGCTTTACAGTCACAGCCCCATTCACCCATTCACACACACATTCCCACACTGGTGGTGGCTCTGCTGGCCACCTTCCACCTGTGGGAAGGTGGGGACATAAGGGCGGGCAAGGCAGGAATCAAACCTGTCGTCTTCCGATCAGAGGTCAACTGCCCAACCACTGCCACATGGACGCCCCTTATATGTGTAGATTCTCATTCAGATTCTCATGCAAAGCCGCTTATCTCTACATCAGAATCAGCTGATTCAAGATGACTGCATTAACGGTCAAAGAGTTAGGTTTTGGTACAAAAATAAAATCCAGCAAATGTTCTAATGTATGTATTAAATGTCACAGGAATATACCTAAGAGAATGTACTTGCCGTTAATGATGTGCTTTTTGCAGATTCTGGTACAAATGTTGTTTGTCCTCCCCAGGGTCCCCCTGGGTGATTAAAAATACACATCCATAATCCCCCACCCCCACCCCCAATTACTAAGGTTTTCTTTTTAAAACTGATGCTTATCAAAAAAAATAGTCCTGGTCTTTGTTCTTTAAGATTAGTGTATTAAATGGTAAAACAACTATCTGGCATTTACTTTTTGGAACAAGGCAATGTGGCTTTCATAATTTGGCATTCATGGGTCAACTGCAGCTTCTTGCCCACCAAGGGTGACAATACAACAATAACATAAAATCTCAGCAAAGATAACATTGTATTATCTAATTCAAATCATTTCAATTCAATTTAAATTTATTTATATAGCCCAATATTACAACAATAGTCGTCTCAATGGGCTTTATACCGGTAACTGTTTAAGAATTAGTTTTCAAATTGCCAGCTTTGCCATTTTATGGTTGTAATGTATTTTTGACTACTAAAACAATAGAGGACTGTTGAAAGTAACTGCAATAGCAGCAGTTCGACAGGGTTCTGGTCTGATGCTGCCCTGTTTGCATTAAATTTATTTCATCGAGTGCTATGTTGATGACACTCTTCTCTATTTATCACTTTAACAGTGTGAACTTTTTCACATTTAAGTTGTTTTTTTTTTCATATGAATTATTTGTATCACAGGGTTTTATGAATAAAAAAATGCATTACTGTGTATATTCGAGCCAGAAGTAAAAACTAGTTTAGTACAGTAGAGTATTTTGTTTATCACAGAAAGTATGTCCTAAAAATAGTTTGGAGTGGGTGGAATCCGAAAATTTACTTTACTTACTTTTACTTTACTTTTCATATTTCTTATATATGTATAAATGTATAAAATCTCTCACTACATACTTTAAACACATTTCTCTGAACATTTTTACTCTTTTCTTTCAAAGTTAAAACCTACGCAGAAAATTAAGTCCAGGATTATCGAATGAAAACAAAGACCTGATCATGATCAAAGATTTCTGTAGATTTGGACAACTAAACAAATTCTACACAGGAGAGATGGAATGTAGTAGTAGATTGATTGACAATGTTCTGCAGCCAAACAGGACGTAGAACACAATGTGCTGAACATTTTTAAAGTAAACTGTTCCTTAAAGGGGTTGTGCATGTAGCTGTGTTATTGATGAGCTGTGATGATTATTGTGGGACATCATTAGGGTCTTCAAAAATGTTATCAACCATCTGATCCTAATTTCTATGGCTTATTATCAATATTTGGCTGATTGGTCTGTCTGACTGTTTGACGCACAGTCAAAAACCCATTTAAACAAAATCCTGAGACCTTGGACTAGAACTGTGATCTATGATCAGGGGTCTTCTGCTGCATGCAGATTCCAACACAATTCATACCTGTTAATGAGGTCATGAGCAAGTCTCCCTGTTTTATCACCGCTAAGAGGAAAAGTGGAGTCATATTTGTCTAGAATTGTAATTTTGTTCATAGCTACACTGTGAAGTATTTTGTTTTACCTGATGGCTAAACTGATCTCAAACAATGGTGCTACACAGTGGGAGTTCCATGTTTTTCAGAGAGCAGGCTTGTGTGGTGAAACTAAAGAGATTTGGTTCAAAATGTCTTTGCAGAACTTCAAAGCAACCTCGCAGTTATATTTGGTCTGAGGTGTAAATTAACTCTGGAGTTGTGAGTGAAGGTGAGAAGAGAGCTGCTTTATTTTTAGAGCAGAACAAAGAAATCTTTGACGATTCACAAACCTGTCAGACTAATTTAGCACCCAAGGACTGACTTGTTATATGTTAACTCTGAGGAGGCATCAAATAGCAGGTCTTTGTTGACTTCTCAAAGCATGCTTGGACCCACTGAATAGATAGCACCTTAGCAAGAAGAGTGCACAGTTTGGTTTGGCTTTTCTCGTTGCAAACTTTTATCTGATGTTAATCTGGTGTGGCGGCACGGCGTCCCATTACTCCTCGATTCACTCCGCTCCAAATGTTCCTCTCATTAAACTTACATCTGAGTCCCAGAAATGCCTGCACACTTCCACCAAGATCCATGCTCTAGCACCACACGAAACCTGTGTGTCTGAAAAGACTGTAAACTGCGGTCACACAGTTGATCTGAACCTTAGTAGACCTTTGTGAGGCATAGGAGTCAGAGCACTGTGCTCTCTTCAAAATAAAAGCTTAATATCAGTCCTCATGAGAGCACAGCAGTCTCTCCAGATTGAGCATTGCCCTGAATTGCATGTATGGGTCATGTAGATCCCATATAAAGGTTTCTCTCTTGACAGAAAATGTGTTGCAGGAGTGTCAGGGCATACATCAGGACAAAGCTGGTGGACTCAGTAAAAGGCAGTGAGTGTTGCTGGTACCACATGTTTTGGTGTCCATCACCAAAAACCTCTAACGAGGGCGCAAAGTGTCACTGGAGGGGTCTGAGAAGTCACTAAATATAACAACAAAGTTGTGAGGTCTTTGTGATGTCCACAACCACTTTGAAACAGGGGCTGTGAGATAGCCCAAAGCATTTGAAGAAGGGAGACATCTGCTGGTTCAGACCAAGAAATGCAACTGAGAGGCAGATGTTGAAAAGGCCTGAATGCTACCTAAAGCCTCTATGGACCCTCCACGCATATAATAAGCGTTATTTTTCCAATAAGCACTGAGTTTTATTTTCCAATATACAGTCAAGCGTAAATGTCCAAATATTTTAAATATCTGTTGCACTCTGTAGAACCCTCTTGGTCTATCCTGCAGGTCCAGCTTATTCCAATTTCTATTCAGTCTTCCAATCAGATACTTTGCAGTCTCCTTATTCTACTCTATACATTTCCACCACTAAGGTAAACCAGCTTAGAAGCCATTAACCAATCTTCACAAAGAAGATTCAATATTGATTAAATAAAAACATGAATATGTTTTTTTTAAGTAATTATTTTTTTCAAGCAATCACTTCTTTTAGTTAGTCTTTTAAATGTGACAATTCCTTATTTTTTTACTAAAAGCCGGAGCACCTTATAAAAGGATAATTCTGGTTGTTCTTACTGAAGTTGAAGTAGCCTTGTGAATACGCCAAGGCTTCCAACGTGTATAACGTGTAACAAACTAGCTCTATAGTTACCGTGAACGCAATTAGTAAACTCTGGTTGACTGATGGACTTATCTCTGACTCTTTTGTCTCGCTTACTACGTAAGTTCGGCACCCCTTATATATGATAAACTTTCAAAATAGACCATTGACACTGCGCCTTATAATCTGGTGCGACCTGTAGTGTGGAAAATATAGTATATAAAAACTGAGCATTTTTGTATTCACATTAATGCCTCATATATAGATCATCTTATCTCTTTCTGGGAATTACCTGACATTTAAAGCCAAGAAGAAAAAAAGAACTTTGAGTTGAAATATGCCTGGGGTTTTGATAATTTCACGCTTGATTGCAGTTTCTGTTAAGCATCCCCACTAGAGCCATGAGTTAATGAAAAACACAAAAAAATTACACGTTTCAAACCAATAAATAGACTCAGCTCTGAACAGAAGTGTTTCTTTAAGGAAGGCTGTGCGTGGTTAACTGTGGGTTTGTCTGTTTCACAGTGCCTCAGGGCTGATGGGATATTTATGACACACATCAGATAGATGTTTAAGCATAAACAACACACACACACTGTTCTGCTCACCTACTTTAGCTAATGTGCTGTAATATTCATGTCTCTCCTCCCACTTTAAAAAGTTTCTCAATTATTCATGAAGCTACGAGACACAAAGTCACCCTGAAACTTTGGAAGGATTTAATTTGCAAATTTCCTATTTTGTTTGTATTCTACACTAAATGGCTGTTTGTTATTTTGAAGATTTATCTACAAAGTTATTAAGATATTGTAAAGTTTATCCTTTAACAAGTCTTTGTAAAAAAATAAAAAATTAGAATCAGCAAACTGTAGAGTCTATATTTGTAGATGATCCAGTCATTAATGTACCTTTGTGCTGAAACTTGAACGCCACCCTCAATCACTAAATCTGCAAATTCCAGCATCTTACAAGGGAAGTTTATGAGTCTTAAAGGTGGGAAGATGAGTCAGGTTATGCTGCTCATTACAGCAGCAACATGAACAGGCATGATGGACAGCTGATCTGACAACTGCAACGGAATCAGCTGAGATGTGTTTGCACAATTCTGGTCTCTGTCAGTTGATGTGATTAGACCACTGAAGATGATGGTGAGAAACTGAAAAGAGGAGATGGACAGAAGGACCAGAGAAAGGATGAGAAGAGGGGGAAGAGATTATCTTGTGGCTTTTTTTTTTTAATCAGGAACAAAAGACAGACACAAAACAATGTATGAGACTAATAGTCAAGAAGGTGAGAACGTAAGGGAGTCAAACCTCCACCAAGACCAAAACAATGTCATCAAAAAAAACAAGAGAAGCGTCAGAGTAGCTCAGGAAAACCCAAGACTCCAGATCTTGACGATAAGAGTAACATAACCAAGACCAGATCAAATGCTCCAACACTAATCATCAACTATCTAAAAAGAGTGTCTATCATCAACAACAGCAGGTATGGTAATTATTCATTTGCAGGAGCACCTGAAAACTGATACCAATTCTGGCACTTACGTCCACACAGACTTATAAGGTCGGGATGGACAAGTCAAAAGTTTAAACAAGTTTAAAAGAGTTTAAACATTGTTTAAACAATAAGTGTATAGCTCAATATGTGCTAATTGATTGTTATTGGGTTTAAACCCCAGATTCATTGTGTTCTTAGGTAAGACACCTACCTCCCCATTGCTCCCAATTGTAGAAATGATCTGGAAATTGATTTAACATATGTCAGCTCATCTAGATGTAATATGTTGTAAAAAGTCCAACACGTAGGTCCATATTAGGAACGGCAAGGTCCAAAATTCCAAGAAAGTATGTCAAGTCAAAGTCAGCCATATGCTTAATAACAAATGGTTCTGAGTCAGAGTCCACCAGTCTCAGCTAATCACAGACCAATGACCTCCTCACACTCCTTACAATTTGTGCCAGAGTACATTTGGCTTTAAAGTATAGTTCATCTGGATGCCGTGATGGCTCTCATTCCATTCTCAGGAACACAATGCTTGGCATCGTTGAAGAGGTGTGCTATGGCACAGATCTCTGGACTCATAAAAATATGATGCTGTGAATGCAAAGAACGAACCCCTCGTAACTTTTTTGACCTATTGTAGTATAGATACTGTGGGGAGGACCCTCTAGAGCCTGAACATCCAGAGCTAATAGGTAAAAGAGTAATGAAGGTTCAGGTTCTAGAGCAACAGGTCCAGAATCTGGATAACCAGTCCAAGTCTAGACCAGAAGGGTCAGTGTCAACATTGACTAGTGTTGAACCAAGATTGGCTGGTCAAGAGTCGAATCAAATATTATAAAATATATTTTGTTAATTTTATATATTGTGCATAAAACCATATATCACTGGTCCAAACTGCTAACCAAATCAGTGGGTTCACATTTATCTCTAGCCAGCTCCCGTCCCAAGCCGTCGTTTCACAGGGAACATCAATAGGTTTTGTGTTAAATGCAACAAATCCTGCATTAGTACTAGATAATTCAGGACCAGGCCAACTGTGCAAATTGTAGCAGCAACAAGCCAACAGTCAAGACCAAAAGGATCGAGATTTCAAATTTAAGGACCAGCACATTTAGCAGTCATTCTCAGGTCAGGATTAGTAAAGACCAGCAGGTCAATTGATGGAATTCCATGTAAAAACTATCAACAGGTTGTTCTATTCAAGAACTCTTCTCAGCTCTTTGTCATCACAAGTATGTTCTTTTTAAGACCCACAAATTCTTAGACTCAAATGTTCTAGAGATGACCAGCACCGCTTTCAGACTCTTCTTGTAATTCTAGCATCAGGACCAGAAGCCACCAAACAAAACCAGTAGTTTTAGTATTAGCACCAGCCTGGTCAGGACCCGAGATCAGTTGATCCAGGCTCAGATCTTGTATGTTGTCTCATGTGAACCAGAATCTTCGCCAGTCATTCTTATTTATATTTCTGGGTAAAATTTTTGATCTTAAAGTAAAGAAACAACATAATAGATAATCAAATGTAAGTTTTACTCAACGAAAGCGATGAATCAACATTATAATGTGAGTCTTTTAAAAGAAAAGTCGCAACATTTATGAGTTTTAGGTCCAGACTGAAAGTTTGACGATGCTTTAAAGAAAGACAGTCTTTGATGAACCTTATGAATTCTAGCATTAAACCAGAAACCAATAAAACACTTGGGGGTAGGGGGGGTTTCAACTTTTTCTAATTACATATCCTTTTTTTAACAAATCCTCTTGGTGGAGATAAAGAAGAAAAAAATGGAAAAAAGAGGAGAAGAGTAATGAAAGAGAACTGAGATCCAGCAGAAGATTCAAGCAGCAAAGAAGAGGGACCAAAGCAGGCTGTTAAAAGAAGGCTATAAAGAAGGGATGAAAGTGAGAAGATATCAATGGAAATATAAAAGGAAAAAGTGAAGTATTGAAAACTAGGCTAAGGAGGATTATGGAGATATGAAGAAGCACGGAAAGGCCTTTAGAGGATGCATTTATCAGGAATGATGGGAAAATGAAGATGTGGATAAAAGGTGGAATAAAAAACAAGAGACGAAAGATGAATAGTGTTTCAACAACAAACTGCAAAAAGAAATATAAATAAAGATTTAGAAAAAAATAATATATCATAAAAATATGATCAAAGGAGGTTTTAAAGTCAAGTGACAAAGAGAAATAAAGATGAAATGAAGATGAAATCAAAAAGGATTCAAAGAGGGAGGGATGAATAGAATAAAAAAGAAAATCAAAGGAAAAAAAGACAATGGAAGGACTATGGAGAGATGAATAAAGCGAGGAAAGGAGGATAATAGAGCAAAAATAGATGTTAGCAGTAAAAAGGAGAATAAAAAGGTATAAAGCAGTGAGGGAGCAAGCAGGATGAAAGGATGATGGATGGATGCTGAATTAATGATATAGGGATGAGAAAGTAAGGAATAAAATACATCAAAGTGGGAGGATGGTTAGAGGTATTACTGAGGGATGAGAGACGAATGGCAGACAGATAATAAGAGAGAGGAACTTGAGTAGAAGATAAAGAGAAATGACCACGCACAAGAGAAGAGCTGAAGCAGGAATAAAAGTGCCATGAAAGACAAATAAAAGAAAGATGAGAAACATCAAAGAGAAAAAGAGGAATGACAGACAAAAGATGAGTCAACCAGGGATGATGGAGGGATACAGGAAGGATGATAATGAGGAATGAGCTCCATACACAATCACACGCATACACACAGCAGATAAAGAGCACACACCATTAAATAATCACAAATGACATGTAACCACACTTTTTATTCTGTTCCGTTTATTCTGCACATGTGTGCACAGGTGTGACCTCTCGGGTGTGTCTATGCAGGTGTGTGACTTTACAGGGGTCTGTTCAAGAAAGACTAACACAACTTAATCTTACTGAAACCTGACAGAGCCTGGGCTGGGGAACTTGGAAGTTTCATTAAAGGCTGATCAGTGTAAGGTCAGGCAGGCCCACAGGAGAAAGCTCTTATGAAATCACCATGGCAACATGATCACACTAACCTGACCCATAGGTGAAATTATAAATTCGAATGTGTTTTCACTCTACATGTGAGAACATTTATTCAAATAAAAAATATTAAATGATGGTGCAGTAAAAAAAAAGTTCCCTTTATTAAAGCAAAAAGAGAAGTAGAAAACTTTCAAAAAGATTAACATTTTATTTGTGAAGGTAAATTGGAAAACCATAAGAATATAAAGATGGGTCAACTTTATTTGTGGTATTGTTAAAAATGTAAAATAAAATTTAAAGACCCTTGATTATATGCTACATTTTTTGAAAACTGGAGTTCTTATATGTATATGTTAGTACCGGTTATTATTTATTAAGATTTATAGACATAAATTTGATTTAACTAAGCATTTTTTTTTACTATTATCTATTGGGACTCTCTATCTATCTATATACCCAGGCTATGTCCCACCAAGGTGGGGTAGCCAAGACAGGGCACACCATTTTAACTCCCTCCTTCTCTTCTCCAAACCCTCCTCCTTAAGTGCGTACACGTGTCTGTGTGTGCGTGTGTGTGTGTGACTGGTCTAAGGCCTGGTCTAAGCCACACCACACTGCACCAGGGACTCTCATTATAAAGAATTTAAGGTTTTATTACTTTTCTATGTTAAACTGCTGATTTTGATTTAAAAAACAAACAAACGTCTACATTAATTTACTACAATCCTGTGGCCACAGAAATAAAATCTGACAGATCATGCAGACTAAAAAATGGGAGGAGCCATAACTAACACTCTTCAGGTAAGTCTGCTCCAAACCGCGTTAGCTTCACCGACTAAGCTACAGCAGCAGCAAAAGAATCTGAATGTTCAGGTTATTTTAGCCCAAATTTAGGATTTCTTAAAACAGACCCCTGGTGTACTTGTAGGTATTGGTATGTGCAGGTGTGCATTGTCTAAAGAGTGTGGATTTCCAGACTTATTTTTTGTGTTAGTACAGATTATTGCGAGAAACTGTATGTAGAGGTTTGCTAGTACATTTGTATCTGTACAGGATTCATGGGCAAAAGTGTGGGCTTTGTGCGCACAAGTGTGTGTGTTGCAGTGAGTATGCATAAGTATTTGTACAGATGTGTTTTTACAGATGTGGTGGTCTTTATAAATGCTAACGTGCAGGTGTATGTTTGGTAGCATGAGTTAATGTACAGGTGTGTTTAAATATGTGTGTGTACAGATGACTTTGTAGGTGATGATGTGCAGGTGTGTGTAAATGTAAGTTTGTTTGTGTACACGTTTGTGCACAGGCATGTATGTACAGGTGTGTTTGTACATAAACGTCCACAGGTGCCTGAGTGTACATGTTACATGGGCAGGCGCGTTCAGTGTCTGCACAGGTGTTTTTACTTATGTTATTGTTAAAGTATGTGTGTTGATGTTTGTATGTGTGTGCAGGTGTATTCAATTTTCTACAGGTGTGTTTTCCATCTTTATGAGCATATTAGTTACTTGAGGACTTACAGTAAGGAGGTTTATGTTTCAGCGTTTCACCGACAAACACGGAGGGCCCTCACCTTGGTCTCGCGCTCTTCAAGCAGCGTCTCAAGCTTTTTCTGGGCGGCTCGGCCCTCGTGGTCGTCGCTGACTATCAGGATGATGTGGTTCCACCTGAACTCTCTCATGAGGTCGAACCACACCTGAGCCTGGTGTGAGTACGGGGGCACCGTCCTCAGGAACGACAGGTGGATGCTCTGAAGGGGAAAAGAGGGACAGGTCAAATCGTGTGCAAAGCAATCCACTTGGGTGTTTGACTTGGAATAAGGAATGCTGCATTTTTATCAAAACACGCAAAAACTGTAAAACGGAGCAGACGCAAATCCATTAATAGTATCAGGAGAGATGACAAACAGCACATCTCTGCTCATGTGAAGACTTTGACCTGCCAGAGGCACACATTACTGACACATATCACATGTGAATCTGGGAGCATCTGGAAGAGTCAAGGGCTGATATGGAACTACTTATGGTAATTAAAGCAGACATTAATTGTCCGGTTTTCCCTTTTTGCTAATGCCACACTTTTACCTTTGTAGAGAGTTTCCACCTCTCCTGCAGTGGGGCTGTCTCTTGGGCTTTTCGCCCTTTCCAGCCCTGGTCTGCTGTGATCAGGGACCACTCACACAAAGAGAACTCGCCATCACCTTCAGCCAATCTTTGATCTCTCTTATAGGGCATTGTTAGCCATCAGCACCACAGATACAGAGCAACGCTGATCTGAGCTCCCCACTTTAGCACTCATATCACAAAGAGGAGCGTGCACCTTGTGCATAAAACCATCATTATAGACTGCAGGCTCTATCTTTTGTTCCCCAAGAACATTGAGTGCACTGCATTAAAACCACCAAACACCCTTTAAATAATACAGTCTGATGCTGGTATCCTTCGCAGAATCCTTTTCATTTGATCACCCACAAATCCTCCTTCAACTTTATATTGGAGATCTCAGTAAATGAGGTAACCAAATATTCTTGACTAAAAATGCTGCCATATGAAAGTTTTCCACAAAAATCAAGTCAGTCTGAAGTAACAGTTTCATGTCTCACCTTGTCTGAGTAGATGGACATGCGAGTCGTTAGGCCAACCACAGGAATGCGGTAGAAGCCGGCTGTATAGGAGACAGGCGTTGGAGTCAGATGATCGTTGGACTGAGGAGGATGGCTAACCAGGATTGCGTATACCTGCAGAGGAAGGACAGATCCAGCTTGAATATTGATTATGATTTTCTTGTTGATGTTGCCATCCAGTTGCAACATCCAGGTTTAGGTATGAGAACAATGGATTCTGACAGGACCTGTGTTTCATTCTATTGTATCATCGTCTGCATCATTTACTCAAAACTTTTCTCCTTTTCTAAACCATGAGAATTTGTGGTTTGAACTTGTTATATATTTCCAAAAAACACATCAAAGTTCAGGGAAGCAGCAAATAAAAGCAAGCCAAGGCTTCAGATAGACACTATAGTACACCCATGGAAGTCTACAAACTATGTTTACAGGTCAAAGAGCTGTTGGTGAATAAAGGGAGACCAAACAAGATTTGGAGGGAAATGTCTAAAGACAGCACAAAATCTCAATGTTTGAAACTAGTTTAGGTGACCAAATTCCAACAACACAATTACAGACACAAAGGTTTTTGCATTAGTGATTCATTATGTTACATTAGTGTAGTAATCAGGCCACATTTTGTAAGAATTGTGCAATTACAACCAAAATACAAAAAAAGGTGAAGCAAAGTCAACTCGGGTATTGTCGGTATTCTGCAATGCAATACACCTGAAATTTTTTTATTTTAATTACAGATTATTTCATAGTGGCATTAATACATTTTTTCTCCATTGGTTTAGCTAATTTCTTGAAACAGAAATTGCATTCTCAAAACAACATGGACAAACCTCCAAACTAATTGGCAATTGTTCACAACAAAATGGAATTTCTCATTAATTTCATCAAATTGCAAATGTGTTAGTACATGTCTTAGTCTCAGTACATCTTTGCAAATGATTAAGTACAGGTAGCTTATATTTAGCACAATTGTCAAGTGAATAGATCTTGTTGATCTAAACTGATAGATGATTCTCAGTCTAATGGTTGTTCACTCCAAAATGAGTCAGCATCATTTCATTGTGTAAGTCATCACATGCACAATAGTCTGTTCAATGGTCAAAATTAGTCAAGGAGATAATACCATGAATACCATATATGAATCCCTTGGAACATTTGATACATCTATTATTATTTTGATTTGATCCCTGAAAATGAGAGAGGTCTCTTAGGGCCTCACCTACCACTATATGTTATTGAATGGGACAATGTGAATTTCCATCGTGGCCCGCTCACCAGGGCCTGGTTCACTCATCCAAGGATGATCATAGTGTTTTGGGAGAGATATGAGCTTTTGCAGGTGAAACATGGTGCTGTGCTAAACCATCCACATTATCTTGGCAAAAGCACCAAGAGTGTTGAGAACGTCCGGTCTATACAGGATTCATGTGCAAAAGAAATGAGCCAAAGCCATTGAGAAGGATCTTTGCCATTTTTGTGGCACTGACTCTTTACATGGGAAAGGAATTTAGTTTTGAAGCATGAGTGAACAGTTTTGGGAGATAGATTAGATTTTGCAAGTGAGCTATAGTGTTGTGCTGAACTGTAAGACTGTTTTGCCAAATGATCTTAGAATTTTCAGAATGTAATGTCTGTTTCAAGAAATGAGCCAAACCAATGGAGAAAAACTGTAATAATAATAATAATAAAAATAATAATAATAAAAATGGATTAGATTTTTCTGCCCTTTTCCCGATGCTCAAAGCGCTTACAATGTGTGTCCATTATTCACCAACTCCTCATTCATTCTCGGTGATGTGAGCAACTGATGTAGCCCCAGCTGCCCTGGAGCAGACTGTCATTCAAACCCATTCAAAAACCAGAGGCACACTGGAGGCAGGGTGGGAAAAGTGTCTTGCCCAAGGACACAACAACAGTTGACTGGAGGGAGTGGGTATCAGATCGCTAAACTAACTGAGCCACTGCCATCCCTATGGTTGATATTTGGATGGATGGATGGATGGATGATGGATGGATGGATGGATGGATGGATGGATGGATGGATGGATGGATGGATGGATGGATGGATTGTAATACAGACAGACGGACGGACCGACGGACAGACAGACAGATAGATAGATAGACTTGTAGTCCAATCAAAAAAGGAAATAATAAAAAGTACAGCATACGATTAACTAAAAAGACAAAGGCAAGTCTTCCAGTAAAATGCACATGCATAACCTTCATCATAATAACATGGCTGCCATGCAGACTCACACACAGATTTCAATTTCTCGTTGAGCTTCAATTAAATAGGTGTAAGGTCGCAAAAATACTAAAGAAAGACAGTTTTTTGTAACAAATTCATGCTGTTTACTCTGCTCCTGGTAGACACTGCAACTGTGGGGGTTTAGCAACACGTCTGCTGTGACGTTTGGGATATTTTGGCTGCAGAGGGGGAGATTTTTTTGCAGCAGCAGGCAGTCTGAAGGCGGTGCCCTGCAGGTGGCAACGTGTCGTGTTTGCTTGACTGTTCAAGCTGAAACTGTGTGGCGTGTGTGGCGAAGCTGAAGCCATGTCTGAAAGCTGCTCAGCTGAATTCATAAAACAGATTTCCCTTTAACCCCGAGGTCTGGTGAACAAAAACAACCATTTTCATCTGTGAAATCTTTGGCCAGCAAAATAAGTCTATGTTCTATGTTCCTCAAAGAAAAGATTGTTAAAACATCAGTTATTACCTGTGTTATCTGTGCATTTTTTTACAATTAAGATTTTTACTGATTTTTTTTTAAACAAAGAGGAGCAACAGCTTTAGATACTTGTGCCTTTTTTTAGTTTGTAATTTTACCTTTTGTGTTAAGGGTTTCTACATGTTTTTTCAGGTTCACTTTAAGACCTTTTTTAAGACATTGCATATGAAAAACTAGAAGGAGCTGCATTTCCAGAAGAAAATGCAGGGTTGAATGCTGTACTGCTGAATGAAAGCTGAAGTAGCTGAAGAAATGGCTGAACTATACTAGAAAAACCTTGAAAAGGTGCAGAAGTCCTAGCAGGAATAAGATGAAAAAGTTGAACATTGTAATAGTAGAATGGCTAAAATAGGCCAAAGTTTGTAGAAGGAGTTAAGCATTAAAGCTGAAAGTTGTTGAAAAAATGGCTGAACAGTACAAAATTCGAAGATGTTGCTAAAATGGCTAAAAGTGCTAGCATTGGAATCAGCATCATCAACTGACTCAAAAAAACACATTGTTTGAGAGTATCATATTGGTAAAAGCTACATGTTATAAGTTGATAGAAAATCCACTTTTTTCAAAATGGCGGCTTTTCTATTGAATTTATCTCCATAGCAACCATTTCATGTTTGGGTCGCCTGGGGATAACGAACAAATCGACGTCAGTTTCAGACAAATCGGAAAAAGTAAACCTTTGGACGTCCTTAGCAACAAAGTTTGTTTGCTAACCACGCCCACATTCCATATATGTCCAGATCCAGTGAATTTCAATATGTTCAGTTCCAGCCATGGATGAAGTTTATTGCAATATTTGCTTCAGATATTGTCATAAAAAGGCCACCAACAATAGGTTGTGTCGACATCCCATAATGATTTCTAAACATATTTTATAGTCCAAAGCCTTGTGAGCATTTTAATGTTTGAACGGTGTCTCTAGCTACAAGTATGTTGAAGTTACATTGGTTGAAAGAAGCAAAGTTTTCAAATTTGAAAAATACAAAATGGCTGACAATCAGTCTCCGTCCCATGACAACTTCAAACCTTGATGTTGTAATCCAAAGCACTGATCATTTGACAGTAAAAGAGGAGTCACCTCATGCAGCAGGGACCATCCTGCCAAATGCAGAGCCTCATGATCAATTCATCAGCTACTTAGCTGAATGTCACAGTATTATGTTTGTCATTTAACAAGTAACATCTGTGGTGTAAGAACACGATAGTCACTTCTCGTAACAGCCACCTAACTCATGGTTTGGGAATCAACACTTTCCCATGAGCCTTTGCAGCCGTAATGGCTGCGGAGCACATGTTTGAACTGCAGCTTCCAGCTACGAGGAGGAAAATAAAAAATACATCAAAACTAACTTAGATTTGCTCCCACTGTTTTTTCTAACATACATTGAGTGTTTGTGTGTGTGCTTTAAGCTGCTCTGATCATTTTAACGTTTGAATGGTGTCTCTAGCTAAAATTGTGTGGAAGAAGCAAAGGTTCTTGAAAAGATAAAGGAACAATGAATGAAAGCTGAATTTGCTGATGAAATGGCTGCACTGTCCTGGAAAATCCGGAAAAATCTTTAAAAGTAAAAGGATAAAAAGTCAAAGCTTATGAGTAACCCCACCTGAAAGAAAATGCTTCCATGTAACGAAATATAATTGAGTTAGTGGAACTGAATTCTATCAAGAAAGGCAAGGTAAAAAACCATGCAGAAAAAGTCGGATGCTGGAATCGAACTCAGAACCTCAGTCTTATGAGCCCACGTACTTAGCCGCTCAGCTATCACTTTTGTGACAACATCATGCAGCCGGTATAATTTTATAAGGCCCCTCGTGTATCATCTTTTTGGCAGAAGCCGAGTTGAAACGATTTCATGCCACAGTTCGTTTTTTACGCAGAAAAAACAAACGAAAGTTTTCACTTTTGAAAAGTCAAAGGATTTGAAGGACCAAAAGTGGTGGTAAAACATTTGTGGAGGTAAAAAAGTTGTAGAAGGAGTTAAACAAGGCCCGAAATTATTAAAATAAATGGCTGAATTAATGAAAATTTGAAGATTCGAAGGAAAGGAAGGAGCTGAACTGTTTCATACAATGGTTAAAGTAAGTAAAATCCTGTAAAAGGAGCTAAGCACAAGGATTCTCCATGTATTTAAATGAAGCAAAAATCTTGGAAAATCCTGGAAAATCTTGGAATATCTTGAAAAGTTCAAAGATTTGAAAGACCAAAAGTAGTAGCTGAAAGGAATAAGCTGACAGGGTTGAACATTGTAATAGTAGAATGATTAAAATAAGTGAAAGTTTGAAGAAGTTTAAAATTGCCTCACATTTTGGCACAAAATGGCCACCAAACTCTAGGTGGTGTTGCCATCCCATAATAGTTTTGAGCCTTATATTGAAGTCCAAAGCCTTGCGAACATTTCAATGTTTGAACGGTGTCTCTAGCTGAAAGCATGTTGAAATTACAATGGTTAAAACAAAAAAGGTTTTCAAGGATCATCCTTGTATTTAAATGGAGCAAAAATCTTGGAAAATCCTGGAATATCTTAAAAAGTTCAATGATTTGAATGACCAAAAGTAATAACTGTAATAAGTTGAAAGAGTTGAACATTTTAAAAGTAAAATGGTAAAAAATTTTGAAGCGTCCGAACCGGGAGTCGAACCGGGCGCCTCGTAAGTCATAACTTCCCAATGCATTTTAATAGGGCAAAAATTCCCGGAAAAACGGGAATATCTTAAAAAGTACAAGGATTAGAAAAACCAAAAGTCATAGCTGGAATAAGCTGAAAAAGCTGAACATTTTAAAAGTTGAATGGTTAAAATCGGTTAAAAATTGTAGAAGTAGTTAAGTGTCAAAAAACGGCGGAAGATAGTGTAAATAATAAAGAAATAAAGAGAAACAGGAAAACAAAGGGTTGAATGCTTTACAGCATTCAACCAATGAAGACCATTTACTCTGCCTAATTCCCAGCACTGTGGACGAAGAAAACAAACAAAACCCTTGAATTCCAGAACAGTTACTTAGTAACGGAGTACCAGAATAAATTACAATTACTAGACTACAGAGACCCTCATTACTTCATTGCTCACATTTTGGTGCAGTGAAACCATAACGTGACTAATCAAAAAAATGCGTAACCGTTGGCTGTGACATTGTCTCTTGGTTAAATGAAACAAAGCGGTACCCGCCCTTGGGAATGTGCAGCCAAACCGTCTGCATGGGTGCAGTTTCAGTGCAGACTCAGAGAAAAGGGGAAGAGGGACATTTGAAGAGCAGCAGGCTGAGCTGGAGAACGTGGACATAAGAGCAGTCAAATGGTTTGACAACAAAGCAGTGATTACAGTAGTTTTGCTGGCGCCCAACCAGTTTCCATCATTCAAAGGTGGGATAGAAAACTGAAAAAGAATGCATCTGTGGAATGCTCAAGCATCATCTGCCTTTACAACAAATCCATGGATGGAGTTGATGCTCTTGATGCACTGGTTGCCTATTATCGCATCCAGATCAGGTCCAGTTAAAAATATTAAAGACTCAACTAACCAATGGAATTATTTGGCGTTTGAGGTTAGAGAAGAAAATGATAATGAATTAGTTTCTGTGTTTATGACTGCAACTGCAACTGCATCTTTGGGGCTGCTGTGTCCTTTAAAACAGTGCTCCCCAACCTGTGAACCGGTACCAGTACCTCTGTGTGGCTAACTTGGTACCGGGTCTCAGACAGAAAAAACAAATGAATATGATAACAGATGATTTCCGTTTTGTTTGTGTTTTTCTGATATTGAAGGAAGGTCTAATTATGGGGAAAAAAAACTCCCAGATTCTGTTCATCACATCAGTCTTGATCCTGTGACTTATATACCAGTTTTACGATGGTTGTGTTATCTGATTTTGCTTTATTTATCCATCAAACCGTAAAAGCCTGCTGTAGTTTCTTGTTAGCATCCACTGTGACATTAAAGGACAATCTTCATCACAAAGTCTAAGTTTAAACCATTAGACTAGTTAAAGCCATTAGACTAGGTAAAACCATTAGACTAGTTTAAACCATTAGACTAGGTAAAACCATTAGACTAGTTTAAACCGTTAGACTAGGTAAAACCATTAGACTAGGTAAAACCATTAGACTAGTTAAAACCATTACACTAGTTTAAACCATTAGACTGGGTAAACCATTAGACTAGTCCACCGTATTTATATTTTTGTTGTGTTGTATAAATATGCATGCATATATATTCATCTGTTTCAGTATATATACATTCTGGAGATGCTGTAAAAATATCCTTCTGCATTATGCTTTAAAATGCACCTTTATGATCTGTTGTGTAGAAGACAAAAAAAACATTTGGTTACAACAAACATGTTTGGAGCTGAGAGGGGGAAAGCTCTTCCATCCTCAGCGTTAGGATCTGCATATATCAGGCCCCTGCCCTGATGAGCGTCTGAAAGTTGGCACATAAAGCACAATGCTATGCAAATGATGATGCATTACACTAGGGGGCGCTGATCTGCAATTTCATTTGAATATTGACACAAACAGGATGACATATCGCAATGGTTTTGATGTTGAATGAATTTTAAATGAATTTAAAGCAAACCATCTATTAAAATGTCTTCTCTATTTGTTATATTGAATTGTAAAGTGCAAAATGCATTGTCATTCAAATTATGACCCATTACAATTTAGAATCCAATTTATTTTTGTTATTTAATATTTTATTTTTAAAATGATCATACTGAATTGTAAATCTTAATATTGAATTCTAAATTGAAAATTTATTTTCATATTCCAAGGCAGAATTATCAATTGAGAATTGCATTTTACTTTGAATTTAACTATTTCAACTTCATTTAGCATCTATCTGATTGCAAAAACATGATTAATACATTTTATTCATGATTGGAAATAATTCTCGTGTGAAGATGTTAAGACGTTTTAAGATCCTACTGGAGCCCGTATCTTTTTGATGTTTTAAAACCGTAGTGCATGGAATCGTGTTAACGCCTTATCTCCTATTTGAATTGTGCTCACATTACCATTACAGATTATCATTGCAACAACACATCATCAGTAGGGTAAAGCTAACCTGCCTTACGACGGACTAAACCCAGCTCACGTTCCCTATTAGTGGGTGAACAATCCAACGCTTGGTGATTTCTGCTTCACAATGATAGGAAGAACCGACAGGATCAAAAAGCGACGTCGCTATGAACGCTTGGCCGCCACAAGCCAGTTAAATTGTGCTCACATTGAATATTTATTTTCACTTGAGATTGCTCGATTCTTTGTTCTGCTTAAGCTCCGGTTAGAGGAGCCATAGGTTCATTTTGTCCCCAGAAGATCCAGCGGCGCTCCTGCGGCAGTCAGGACTGCTGCCCTATTGGGTTAAAGCGCACAGGTTCTGCTTTATCCACTAGTGGGATGCTCGCTGGAGAATACTGAAGGTCCACAATCCAACCGTGATTCTTTTGAGCATTTTAGACTTTTGACTCCTATCCAGTATTTTTCCCTCAAACGTGGATTAAAAAATCGTTCTAAAAAGGAAGCAGTGTTTCCACTGTGGATTGTGGTGTGTTGTGCCCAGTAATGACAGATTAATTAAGCAGGAGAAACCCCCTTTTTCTTTTTTTATCAGGAGGAGATATGATGCTCGTCTCCTGGCTTCATAGGTCCATGGCTGCACCATTTGCTGATTTATCCTCCCTTTTGTCAGATAAACAGCATAAATATAGAAGCACGGGTCTAAAGCGCTTCTGCCAATTACACTTTGATGTGCTCGGCTGCGTCGACTTTAATTCACTCACAGAACAAAAGGAGCAAAAAAGCAGTGAAGCAAATTCATAACCATGTATTTACACATACTTTAGACTCAAAGCCTAAAAACTGCAAATTATATCAAATTTAAATTGTTTAAGACCTGATTAGATGATTGCCAGTGTTCATGCTCGTATCCACGCAACACAAACTCTCTGCACTAACAGATGAACCCGAAAAGTTTACAAAATTAAACGTGGCAGAAGCTTCAAATAACTTTATTTTTTCTATGTTGGCCTGAGAAAAGCATTGTCATTCTCATGGTCTTAAAGCTATAATGTTGTGTAACAAGAAACTTTCGTTACATGTTAAAATCAGAGACACCTTTGACCTCTGATGTCAGGAAATCTCACCATTGTTAACCAAACAGATCACAGTTCATTTAGATAAACTTAAATATCATTGAATCAGCATAAAACTGCATGATTAGGAAAAAGGAAAAGGGAATGAAGTGCTTGTTTTTAAATCTTATTTCCTGAAATAAACCAGATCTGAAAAAAACTAATTATATAAAGCTTTTCAGTTAATCAGTAAACAGAAAAATAGGGTAAAAAATTCTCCCTAATATAATTTGCTGATTATCGTACTCTATAGTATAAAATAATAAAAAAAAAACACTCCAATGAAAACTGTGTTTTGGGTTTTTTTAACATGTTCTTGTGGCATTTCTATGATGATGGAGGACATCTATAGAGAGAAATATTAAAACTGCTCTGTGAGTATTTCTTTATTGGAATTGTTGTGAATCAGGAGACGACGAAAAAAAGCTGTTTGAAAAAGATTGTATTTGTGACGTAGAAAACATGATCCACTTTTAGACAAATAGATCCATGTAAGTCTTTGTTCTCCTCGTCTGAGCTGGTAGCTGGTGCAGAACTGGACGGCTGGGTGGCTCCAATATTTGTCACAATCTTTGTTGCACCAGTAACATTAGGTTAGGGATGTGAGGGGCTGTAAACTAGTAGGAAAGAGTGTAAACAGATAGGTAATGGGAAGTGGGGCGGCTTACTCCGCACCAACAGTCCCGCTCAGAGGTATATTTCTGATGAACTCCTGCTGCTCTGCAGAAACGATGTCCTAAAAAACCACACAGGTTTTTTGATTTTTGCGGCCCAAACATGATTTAAAAGATCCCTCGGAGGACCAAAAATAGGTTAAAAGATAAAAAACAAACAAATGAATATGGTCAAAGTCGGATTTTAATGTAAACTGTTTGTGGAGGTTTTTTTGATGATACGGGATATAGATATAGAGGTGTCCCGTCAAAATCTGCTCAGTACCCCAGACTGTCTTGGTGACCCACTTTGGAAACGTTTTTTCTAGACTTTAACCCTTGTGCTTCCTGCATCATGGATCCAAACAAATCACTGCTCTTCTTCTGCGTTGTCATCATTGCCTGTATCTGAGAAACGGACCAAGTGAGACCAAGTCAATGCAGTCCGCACTTTGTCAGAAATTATCAGTAAGCAGTAATTGGTCTATGGCAGTTGGAGTTACAGTTTCTATAGCAACCATCTTCACCTATCAGAAATGAGCTTGTTGGAAGTCCACACCGATACACTTTGAAAGAGGGCTTGGGAGAATCTGTCAATCAAATGTTTTGAACAATCAATGAGAGACCACGTACTTTTATCCGGGAATCTGATTGGTCGTTTTATTACTTGGTAAAACTGGCATGAAGGACAATTATTATGAAAAAAAAAATAGGATTAGCAAGAACATGTTAGAAAAGGTAGCAGAATAAGAATGGTGATTGTGACAAACAGAATAACTGAGAAATAGCTGTTTATTTCTCGAGGTTCTGGCTTCTTGGAACCAGCGGGCACGGGGGGGGGAGGGGGTCACTCACTCCAGCTCTTATTGACAGTCACAGGCTGTCATGAATGGATCTGAGCATTTCTTCTGTTTTTTCAGCCCGCTTGCAGCTCCAATCGTTTTTTTTTACTCAGGAAGTTATCCTGAGATCCAGAGCGAGGGAACCCGGCCGGCTGCTGCAGCCGAGAGTTTGGGATCAAATCTGAGGTGAACATGTGTGAAGAGGCAGCCTGCAGCGCCTGCATAATCCCTCCACCGTCCTCCGGGAGGACGCCCGGATTACATCTGTGATCGTGCACAGACTGAGAGATGGTAATCTGCCGTCCAGCCCGCTTGCCGCCATGTTGGCCTCAATTCCTCCGCAAAGGAAACGTGTTAGTGAAGAGGCTGAGAGTGTTTCTGCGGCCCAAACATCAGGTTGATTCAGATCTCTCATCTGGGTCTGACTTCAGTCTCAGAGAAGCAGACTGTCGGCGTCTTCCGGCTCCTCGGAGAGCAGAAACACGGACCTGAGTGGCGCTTTCCCAGCGTGAAATGTGTGAGTTTGAAGGTGACATCAGCGCAGAAAAAGCTCCTCTCCCTTCAGGGTTTTTACTGCTTTTATTTGTCTCTTTCATCCTGCTATTATTAGAAATGCAGCTTTTCTGTTCACAGCTTTGATTTTGCGCCTTGAACCATTTCAAGTCTCCTTTACCAGATTCCTCTTGCGTGTATGTTAAACAGCATGTTCTTGTATTTCCAGCACAATTCAATGAACTCAAAGTTTCACTCTTTAATAAATCCAGACAAAATTTTTGCCCAATGAGAACCGGTCTGGCCGTGATTTCTTTATGGTTTCAGCAGAAAGGGCCTCAATTCAAATCCATTTTGGTTTGAGTTTGTGTGACGTAGAAATTTATTTGTGACTATTATGGTCTGTTGAATTCAGTGAAGGATCATTAAACGACTCTGCTGTAGCTTCTACCATCAGATTTTTATATTCAGTCGATCAGATGGATCATCAAAATGGATATAGAAACAAAATTTGTGCTTAAAAACGGAAGATGGAGAGCTTTTGCAAAAGGTGAACAGACGTTCAAGACCCCCGCCGGTGCAGCAGGTCTTGGTGTGGGGATGGCTGTGTGTGTGGACAGCCCCGCCCTTTGAGATTTGTACTACATTTGAACCTTACCTTAGTGATAAACATCCAGTAAACTTGTTGCTTTATGCTGCTTCATGGTCTTGTCGTCCCCCCCCCATTATCACCCTCCTACCCCCCCCCCCCTCTCTAACATCCCAAAGATATCAACAAAGATTTTCAAACATGATTGAAATTAATAAAGTTTGGCCTCAATTACAAAAGGGGTTTATTCAGACATACCTCTGGTTTGTCTGAAGATTAATAACCCCTCTTGTTAAAGTAAAATATGTCCAACACAAGACGCCCTCAGCTCTCATCTGTCTGCCCAGCTCTTGGACAGAACAAGTTAAGAAAAAATAAAATAAAATAAAAAGCTGAACTGACGTGAAAGGAAGCCTGGAGGCAGCCACGCCCCCTTACAACTCGGAAGAAGAGCGGCGGTTTGTTCGGGTTAGCGATGCAGGAATAGAGGTGGTAAGACAGCTCGAAATACTTCAAAATAAAATAATGAAAACACATAGACATACATTAGACATAATGTATATCGAAAGAAGTGAGCAAATTTAACTGAAATCAAAGTTCAGGGTTAAACAGCAATACAGGGTAGGTCATCGTATAAAATATAAAAAATACATATTATTCCTAAAAAAGTGAAATGCTTTGTCAACGAAAATGACCATAAATTCATGTTTTCAAATGAATTACTGACATTTTTAAAGCAGTTCTATGATTAATCCAAAGAAAGAATGAGAAAGTTGTGAAGGTAAAAGCTCTGAATGTAAAGTAACCTTATGAATGTGAAGAAGAAACTAAAAGTTAAAAGACTACAAGTTTACCTAATGAAGCATCACAAGAATAAAAAAGTTCTACTAAGTGTCAACATGTAAAACCGGTTTAAAAAGTGTGGAATTGTTTAAATAAAAAAGAATAGCATATAAAAGAATAGAAATGAAGGAAATGTTACGGTCTATGTTAGTTTAAAGAACCACTCCAATGAAAATGGTGTTTTTAACATGTTTTTGTAGCATTTTTCTGATGATGGAGGAATTATATAAAGATAATTGAGATTACATTTCAGAAAATCTCTTCATTAAAAATGTTGGGAGTCAGGAGGCGACACAAAAATGACACACGAAAAGGATTAAAAGTGTTACGAACACAAGCTCCCTGCTCCGCTTCATTCCGATGCATCCATGTACCACCTTTTTCACTTAACATGTTTTAAAAGACGTTTTGAAATCAAGCCTCGGCATCATGGGGGTTTTCTTTAACGTTTTGTCATTTTTTTCACAATCTAATGTTTGCAGGGTTGGTCTCACTCTTTGCTTTTACTTGAGTTTCAGCTCAAAATTAAAATTCCTTTACATTGACAATTTAAACAATGTTCTTTA